>JBCNJP010000023.1:43175889-43283013 GCA_039602395.1 Deinandra increscens subsp. villosa | reverse complement strand
CTTTCTGAAAAGCTTCTTGAAGTTGAAAAGAAATTGGTTGTTGCTCAAACCGAAACTTCTGAAAAAGATGTTGATCTTGCTGCTTTGAAGAGAGAAGTTGAGAAAAAAAAGTTGTCTGAAGCTTTCACAAATTATCTTTACAAGTCTATATCAAATTCTGAATCTGGTTTTCATTCTGTCCCAGCTCCTGTGGTGATTACTAATTCCACAACGAGTGATTCATTACCGTAAACAGAGATTGATTATTCAAAGTTTGTGAAGAAGGAGGTTGGCAAGAAACAAAAGAAGTCAAAAGGCAAGAAAAAGGAAAAACAAGTTGAAGCGTTTTTAATATCTGATGCTAAGGATGCTTCTGATTCTGATTTTCATTTGGAGTCTTAGGTAAGGTTCCTAAGCAAGTTCACAACAAGAAAACACAAAAGTCAAAGAAATATGTGGAGAAGGATACCGCAAATGAGTCAAAGAATACAACCAAGCAGCAGTTTTGTTCCTCTTCTTCGAATTTTGGTGATTCGACTTCTGGAGGATTGTCATGTGGAAGTCCACGATAGTCTTCTGGTGTCTCTGGTAGTTCATCAAACAGGTTTCATAATGATACTTTCTTTGATAATTTTCAATATTCGGTCCCTTTTAATCATTCATGCGGTTTTTATGATTCGCCCACTGTGCGACATATATACAAACTGATAAAATTGCGCACTACACGACCGGGTATTTAAAACATTTTTATTTTAAGAAATAACACAGATTATGTTATGAATGTCGACGATATGGGCATTATGCTGCAGATTGTCCATCGGCTACACATTACAAATCTGATGTTAGACCATTTCTTCGTGAGAAAAATGTCAAATATGTTGATATTAATGGTCAAATTTTTTATAAACGACAAAAACCAAGAAATTCTACTGTTTCACCCCCCATGGGTTGATTAAACTTTGGTTTTTGAACCCAGAAATGCTAAATCCTTTTCGAAGGTTTTCAAAAACATTTCTTTAAAAATCTGGAGACCTCTAAAGGTCAAAGCCAACAGTAACTATGTGGAAGACACCGGGTGTATGCAGGTGATCAAGAAGACCAATTGGTGATATTTTGTGTTACTAACTGTGTTTGCTTGCATGTTAACTTAAATTACTTGACAAATCAACTTAAAACCTGATTTTCAGAGCTATTGTTTTCACAATTCGTGTCGAATGTCAATCGATCAATTTTTATTGTTTTTCGTTTTTTTTTTAATTTTCTTTCATTTGTTTAGGGGGAGAAAATTTGATAATTCAACAAAAAATAGTGTTTGTTTGAATTTAAGGGGGAGAAATTCAGAAAAATGTAAAAATTGAAAAATTCAGAAAAAGAGAAATTTATCCAACAAAAAGTGAGAATTGGTGGTGGCATCAGCGTATACATTATCTGCCATTGACAAAATAGATGTAAAGGCTGCAGGTTATTGCTTAAAATTGAGAAAATGCATGAGAAATATGATATATGCAAGTATGATATCAAGACAAATCTACAAAATAGAATAAGAGATATCCTTATGTATGCATCGCATTCATTTTGCAAAGATTTAAACTTGTTTGATTTTCTTTGTTTTTCTCAAGTGCTTGGTCTTCTCTCTGTGTATCGAAAGATCGACCTGATTGGTGTTCACTTGAGGTTCGATCTATCATTATCATGCATCCATTAACCTAGATCAAGCAACCTCATAGTAGATCTAACACAAATGATGTGTCTTTATCCTAGATCTAGCATGCATGACTATCGAAATCAAGTTTCCATCATAGATCTTACGTAAAGTTAGCAACTTTATTGCACATCCACCCTAGATTTATCATTATCAAGTCATTAGAACATAGATCTAACACAAATCATCAAGCTTTATTCACATGCAAGCATGTTTTCTCGTGAAAAACCCTAGATCTCGCATGTATCATCATATCATGCACAAAAGCCATGTTTTTTTTTATCAAGAGATGCAATCTTTATCATCTTAAACACTAGATCTACACTTGATATCATCATAACAACATAAATCAAACCTAGATCCATCATGAAGCTTGGTTCTTGACAACTTTAAGATGATGAAAACATAATAATACACATACCGAAAGATGTAGGATGAAAGAGGATGATATTTAGGCTTAGATCTTGAAGAAAAGCTTAAATCTTGATGATGATTGAGTGGGAGGATGTTAAGGGTCGTGAATGAGGGTGACAAGACGTCTAGAAGTGAACAAATGGAGAGATGGTGGCTAATGTTGCTTAAATAGAGGAAAATTAGGGTTTTGTTGGAAAACCCGGTTTACGCGTATCGCTTAGGGGCCCATATGCTCTAGGCGATACGCCTAGAGCCTCCCGTCTGGTAGCCCCTTTAACTTTTGTTGACCGCAACCCGTTTTGTCCGTTTTTCGCGTATTTGGTCACAGTTTTCAATGTTTTCTCACATTTTCAGTTCACCATCATTTTTATCACATCGAATCCAATAGAATCAAGTATTAACTTGCCACATAACGATTTACGATCATACAATTAAATTCACGTAACAGTTTGCACATTTCATGATACTTAGGAATTTTCAGTTTATCACCAATATTTCGAGACTCCAACTTGTGTGTGATGTTTGTGAAGAGTTTTAAGGCTACTAGACTCTTTTTTTTTTGGGTAAAGGGTTACCCCGGTGATTCTATTGATACCCAAACAATGAAGTACAAGTAGTGAGGTGAATCCACACTAGTTCATACATGGGACAGGCCCCAGTATGTGAATAATAAGATCAAAGCGACCAGACATACAAGCAAACGAAAAACCAACAGACTACTAGTCTAACCAACTAGTTAAGAAAAACTAGGGGGACCCATCTCAGCCTCCATCATCGAACACAGTCCAGCCACAGAAGCACCACCTAACCACGAGCCCAACGTACCAAAAAGGGAAATCCATCATAAAAATCCGCTTTTAAACAAAGGAGTGCTTACCCCTTTCGATGAAGACGCCATGAAGTTACCTGACGCATTACCCTCATTCACAACATCATTCACCATTTTATTCAAATCCCTTTCCATGTCATCCAGATCATCAGTATGGCCATCCAGAACCCCATATTTATTGCCAACCGGAGTCTGCAACTTGGGGGGATTAGATCCACCATTATGGTTCCGTTGAGAGCCATCAGCCCCCTTTTTACCATTTCCGTTAACCGGTCTATACTCAAACTTAGGATTTTGCTTTTTTGGATTGCCACCCGCCTTTTTTCCAGTTTTCTTCTTTAGGACTTTAACAAAACCATCATTATCAACAACTGGTTCGTTCAACAGGGGAGTCACACTTCGTTTTGGACAAGAGTTCAAATCATGGCCAAACACGCAGCACGTGGCACATCGGGGAGGCCTCAACTCATATTCAACGTCAATGTTACCCTTCACAAGACCATCACCATCTAATTCAGGAATAGCGACAGTAATGTGATCTTTAAAGCTCATAGACGCAGAGATCTCCACAAGGGCGCTAGCAAAACTACTCCTACCCCATCCATCCAGACACATAGAAGTAGTATAAGGGTCAAGACATTTAGGCTTACCAATTTTAGAAGCAAGCATGCTTAACCCATCATCCGTGTAGGCAGCAAGAGGCACATTATGTAACTTAATCCAAACAACCGTCTCAGTAATATCATCTTTTTTAAGCTGAGTTGAAGGGGACCATAAGTTAAGAAAAATTGGCCGATTACGTATTAACCACGGACCACCTTCCAACGCACCCATCATGCCCTTTCTACTCTCAAATTTGAAGAAAAAGAACCCGTTAGCATTCATCATCGTTTTTTCCAATCCAAATTTCTTCCAACTTTGACGAACAAAATAATCCACCACAGGAAACGCAACCCGTTCACCCAGAAAATAACCATAGAGAGTGTATCCCACTTTATCTTGAACATGCTTAACTGAATCACGAGGGATGACCACATCAATACCATCAGCCGAAACATCAAAGTTTAGAAATCTAAAGTTTATTGGTTTCGAGAACTTGTTCGACATCTTTGAAGACGTATCACCTAGACCCGTTAATTTTGTAGCGTATGTTACCTGATCAGCACCAGTAGTCTTTTGCTTGTCACCAAGATCAGTATCATTAACCTTTGCACTATTAACCGAGTCCCCCACTTTTTCGGCGATCGTATCCGATTCCACACCAGCCTTGGTAGCGTTAACAGCAACTTCGTCCGACGCAAAAGAACGCTGGACCGATAACTCCTCCATGTCTGCCTCGAGATTACTATCATCGTAATATTCTAGCACCGTTTCAGGCATAGCGAAAGAAATGGTTTTCCGATTTGGTGAGACATGCGGTTGTTCCGGCATGGACGGAATAGCGTGAGAGCCCACACCCAATTTCGATTTCTTTAAAATGCCATTACCAATGAGCACCGGGCCCTCAATATTCTTTAGATTAGAGAAGATTGCACCATATTTCATAGGTTTAGAAGATCCCATAGAAAACCCTAATTGCGGCTGCACGCTTTCAAACGCAAAGGTTTAGAAAACCGATCCAGATTTTGTCGGTTAAGAGAATCACGTTGAAAGAGGACCACAAACAAACAAACAAAATGCAAGTTAATCTAATACCTTAATTGTCATACTATGCCTATATACGCATCTCCCGATTTGCCGGTCTTATTAGTTTTTATCTGTTTCTAAGGCTCAGGTCCCACCCGAGGGCCGGAATGTCACATCCTTCCCTCATTAAAATTTTTCGTCCCGAAAATTAAGATCGCAAGCCCGTTGCTAAGCGTGTTAGTTCCACAAGTTTTAACTGTTGCAATTTCATTGCGAGTTTAAAACCATGAGACTCAATTACAAAGTCTATGTCTTGTTCAGATCTTCACACTGTCTTGTTCATTGCGAGTTTAAAACCATGAGACGCAATGACATAAAAGTTTAAAACCATGAGACTCATTGCGAGTTTAAAACCATGAGACCAATTTGTGTAATGTCTTTGTCTTGTTCAGATCTTCACACTGTCTTGTTTAGATACTTCACACGACGCACAGATTACGTATAAACGAACTCCCCCTCGACGTGTGCAGTATCTGTTCACCAATTAGACCATAGTCTTCAAACAAACTCTCCCTCAACTTGATGGTAGCTTGATCTTGAATACTTTGACGATGTACAGTGTGTTTCTTTCATCCTTATCAGTAGCTTCGGAAGACTTGAAGTGGTGATAACCTCTTTCATTTAAGTACCTGGCCAACATAAATAATCTTGGCGCAAAACGTCTCTTTGAGACTCCAAGATATATGTTTTGAAAATGTTTTTCGTATCTTGTCTCGATCAATCGAAAACAAACAAGAACTAAAATCTTTTTGCCTTTTAGAAAGTATATATCAAACCAAACCTAAAATCTTTTTGATTTTTCAAACTTATGCTAAAACACACCGAAAATCTTTTTGAATTTTCTGAAATGAATGTAAAATGCACTACAGAAACAGACTCTATTTTCGAGTTTGTGAGAAAGATCACGACGCGAGATCATATCAGACATAACGTATCTAGTACATTTTAATTTCGCTCTTAATCAGCTTGCAAGCCAAGATAATCGCAAATACAAGATTTATGTTTATTTCAGCACAAACTAGTCATATTTATTGTTTAGATATGCTTAAGGTAATATTATCATGCACTGATAACTCGGCATCCACTCTATCAGAAATACTGGCAAATCATCAGTTTTATCATATAGAATCAAATTTTTATTAGAGATTTAATCATCCTTGATGAGTCATTCAAAAATAAAGTAGAACCCCAAATACCTAACAATCAGATCGGTCTTGTGGACGCGCAGAGAAAGCCCAAGTATTTGAGAAAATAAGAAAGCAAAACAAGTTGAAGTTGTATAATTCAACAACAATCAGGTCGGCCTTGTGGGCACACAGAAAAAGTCCGATGAATTATACAAAACACCAAGAAAAATAAAGCAGAACCTTAAACGAACAACAATCAGGTCGATCTTTTGATATGTAGAGAATGTCTGATCGTTTGAGAAAATAAAGAAAATCAAACAAGTTTAAATGCAGATATCAGATTAGTCATGCACATTCATATATTATGTAAGAACAGACAACCTTTAGACTTAATCTATCCATGGCAGATAAACATATATGCTGATGTATTTATCATTTCTCGCTCTTGTCGAATCAATTTCTTAATTTTTCATTCATTTTTTTATATTTTCAATTTCTCCTCCTAAAATTCAACAAACTCTATTTTTTGAATTTTCAAATTTTCTCTCCCTAAAAATAAGAACGAAAGAAAATGAATAACAAAATAGAAAATAATCGATCAACACTTGACACATTTTTTAAAATGATATTTTTGAAAACCAGTTTTTCCAAGATAGAAACGATTCAATTTAACTTAAATCAAGTTCGGATAAGGCTCGGCAATCAAAAACAAGTTCGACAAGGTTCGGACCAGGTTTGCAGCTCTAATTTTTTTTAATAAAAAAACGATTGTTTACGCGAATGACAACGAACTGATGTTTTTTGTGAACGTTTTTGATAATCACACTGAATTTAATGAACTTTTTATTTTATGTGTTTTCAGAAATGGCGAACGATTTAAAACTCGGTGACAAACATAACATTTGTGCACATCTCGGTGTCGCTCGTTCAAAGCTGGAGAAATTTGGTGGATCAGGAATCTTTGATTTTTTACGCAGATCGAGGATACATCATGTTATTACAGAAAAGTGTGATGTGTATCGGGATATTGTTGTGGAATTTTGGTCTACTGCAAGAAGTATTTCAGATGATCCATTTAGGATTACTGCAACTGTGCAAAATCAAACTGTTACCTTCACCGAAGCAGGTGTTAGAAGGGTATTGCAGTTGAATGATGATACACCAGCAGTTCCTTTGGAAATTTCTCATGCTGATAATGTGGCGTTGCTGAAAAGAATTTGGTACACTGATGATCCAAGCCATGAGTGGATATATAAGTCATCTTTGAGCGTGCCATACAAGTATCTGGACCATGTTCTGTTACATTTTTTTGGGAAACAGGTTGCGAGGCATGATGAACTTAATCAAAAGATGATATCGCTAATGAATGCCTTGATAATGTATCGTCCTTACAACATTGCCGGTCTGATTTTCTTTTATATGAGAGAGAATTTAACTCAGAGGCAAGAGAAAGTAGCTTTGTACAGAAGGTTTCTTCAAATGATTTTGAATAATCTGTATCCAAGTTTGGTGAAGGATGAAGCTCAGAAATTTGAACTGAAGCATATGAATGAGACAAGTGTGGGTGCATTGGCTTCATATCAGAAAAAGGCACTGGCTGATATTCCAAAGTTGAAGCGATTGATTGGTCACTTGGCTAATTCCAATTATGTGGCACCAGCTCAGGGTGTACCTCGTCAAACACAAGGCAATGACTATGAAGAGTTGGACTATAGTTGGATTGTGGAACAAAATCAGCAACGACAACAATCAAAAAGTAAAAGACCCAAACGAAAGACCCAAACACCACCTGTAGTACAAGATCCGGTAGTTCAAGAGCCTGTTGTCTCTCAACCATCTGTTTCTAAACCGGTGGTCTCAGCACACGAAGTTCCTGCAACTGTCATCGTGACTGAGACACCTGCTGTTAATACCTTGATTGATGAAGATGAAGAATTGGATGATGATGATTTTCTTGAGCCTAACTCTGAAGATGTCTCCGATAGAAACGACCCGTTTGTTTATATACGGGTTGGTTCAAAGAATAAGAAGTTCAAGAAAGGTAGTGATGAGCATCTGGCTTATCGTACCAGTTTAAAGAAGAACAACGACCGTTACATTGGTCGTGTTTATGAAGACAAGGCTTCGTCTGAATCTGATGAAGATTATGAGCCTGATGATGATGCTCCTGGTAAGGGCAAGCAACCAATCACAGCTACTTCTTTTGTCACTCCTTTAAAACGGAAGAAGAAGTCAGTTGCTGCTGGTGGGAGAGGTAAAAAGCATAAAGGTCAACAATATATTTTGCAACCTCGTCCCAGGGTATCTTCTTCAGATGGTCCTGTTGTATCAGTGTCTGCAGCAACCACAACTACTACTAATGTTTCTACAGCCTGATGTTCAGTCTGATTTTTTACAAAATTTGATGAATGCTACAAGGTCTACATCAGCTAGCATAGACCTTCAACAAGTGCTAGTGCTCATTATGTTAATCAGCCAATGGGTTCAACACTAACAACTCCTGTGTTCTCAACTGCTACAGCTTCAACTGCATCTCCAGATCTGAATTTCAATCTTGATCAAGGCTCTGTATCATTTTCTCAAGCTAGTATTATTAATAGTGCCTTGGTTGATCAACAGGCTCAGATTGATGGTTTAAAAGCCAAGTCCGAAAAACAAGCAAAGGTCATTACTGAGTTGAGAACAAGTAATGATGCGTTGAGAGCCAGAACTAAATCTCGGGGGAAGTTGATTACTTCATTACAAAGCGATTATTTGCAACTGCAATGTAGAGAAGCAGCTAAAGATCAGGAAATTCAACGTTTGAATAAGGCTAGTCAGACCCAAAGTGCTATGCTTCTCGAGATGAGTGAGCAAATAAAGTTCTTAATGCAGATATTTAAAGATCCGGGGGAGATTAGGCCTGGTTCTGGTTGCGAAGAGGATTATTTGAATTATTTGAACGATGATCCTGATCATGAAGATCATTAAGGGAATGTTGGTGGAGGTTCAGGCCCAACCGGAAACACTGGTTCGGGTGTTGGGGATTCTACATCCCAGGGGGAGTCTGATTCAAGAGAGGCTGTACCGATAACTTCTACTCCGTTAAATCAAGTTGCGAAAAGCATGGATGAGTTCAAACAGATGCTTCAGACACTAGAAGAAGGTGAGTTTGTTGGTGAACTAACATCTGAACAACTTCAAGCAGTTTTTGAGTTAAATGATGAGGAGATGAAGAAAGCTTCTGAAGCTGCACCTGATAAATACGAATCGTCTGAACCAGAATCTAATTCTGAAGAGGATATGTTTGATGATGAAATTGAGATTTAGGATATCACTGAAGAAGAATATCCAGATCTATACTCTAATTCCAATAAGAATTAGACTGGTGATGATTTCGTAGTATCTCCCAAAGAGAAGAGTGTTGAAGCTGAAGAGAAGTTGAGAAAGAAAGAGGAAGAAAAACCTGAAGACCCGATTGCTAAAGAGGCAAAGGAACATGATCAAAGATGGATTTTCAATGAATACATGAAGACATTTCATGCTAATTATGTTCCTCCTCCTATGCCAATCAAGCAAAGATCACATCTTAAATTCAAGGGTCAATCTTCAGGAGAAATTATCAGCTGGATGTATTCTGAGAGTCTCAGGTGCTATGCAATTAAACGACAACATGGAATACAATATTTCAAATCAGCACGAGACTTTGATACATTGCTGGTGTGGGATGTTCGGGAGCTTACTCGTAAACCTTTTTGTAACTATGGCACTGATTGGAGAGGTTTTCATTTCAAAAAGCAAATTGAAAAGGATATTTGAACTTGATGGATTAACATTGCTTCCCGATGCTTTGTTACTTTGAGCAACATATTTCTGATATAACTTTGAAGTCTCCTGTTTCTTTGCCGAGTTACACTCTTTTGCGAAGTGAGCATAATTTTGACAATTGTAACATCTAACCTTGGATTTATCAAATCCAAGTTTACCTTCGGGATTGAGATCTTTTCTGCCTGTTCTCTTCATAAACTTCTTACCTCTTCTGACAATCATAGCCATAGACCAATTGATATCCATCAATTTTAAATCATCCGGGTCTATTTGTTTATAATCTTCATCTGTCAATTCAGCACTAGTCAATTTTCCTGCTATTACTCCATCATATGACGAAATCATCGCTGAAAATAGTGCCATAAAATCATTTGTTGTTTTAGCTGAAAAAGCACTTTGATTTGATGTTGGAATAGAGGATGATTGACTCGAATAAACTGGATATGTCACCGCAGCTTTTTGAGTAAAAGTTTCACTTGAAGAACCCCGAGACATATTTGCTTGGCCACTAGAAGTATTTTCCACATAAAATGCAGTTGTCGGCGGATTTAAATTAGCTTTCGCTTTTGCATGCATAGTAGACGCATTCTCACCAAAATATACACCAGGATTTTGAACTTGAGCTGGTTGAGTTTTAACTCGTTTCATATCTAATTCCCGAGCCAGCAAGTTTCTTGTAAGATCATCATAGGTAATGTCATCAAAACCCTTGTCATGTGTCATTAGCAAAATATAACCTTCCTATGATGCAGGTAAAGCATCTAATAGCTTTTCCTTCAGTTCACCTGCTTCTTTACTCACCCCGACAATGTCAAGTTCACTTACCAAATGTGATAATCGTGAAACCAGATTATTAATAGTTTCATTTGGAACATGACAAAAATTATCAAATTCCTTCAACATCACTTTTTTTTACTTTTCTTATATTGTGCATTGCCTTCACATCTGTGACACAACGCATCCCATAAAGCCTTTGAAGTTGAATGCATTTTGAATTGATGCAAAATATCTTTTGGTAAAGCCATTGATAAATTTGAATAAGCTTTCTTATCCAACTTAAAAGATCCTTTTTCAGCATCATTCATCTTGTTGTACGGCTTTACTTGACCAGCCAATTCACCAGTTTGAAACTTTGGAACTTCATAACCATCCAACATTGGTGTCCATACCGTAACATCCGTCACACCAATGTATGATTCGTAACGAGTTTTCCAATTATGAAAATCATCAAATCTCATCAATTTCGGAACTTTGTTTGTAGTTCCTATCTCGTTATCATAATTTAGTATAGCTTGAACGGTCGAAGACATTGCTGCAAAAGCCTGGAACGGATCCATGATTTGTTATTCAAAACTGTTCAAGCGGACCAAAATAACCAACCCCGGACCAAACTATCGATCTCCGGACCAAATTCGAACCAACGGACCAAAACCGGACCAAATTTCGAGTCAACGGACCAAAATGCTATTATCGGACCAAATTCGATCTCCGGACCAACTGGTACGCTGGAATAACAACTCATGGACCAAATCTGGTACGCTGAAACCGCCACGGATCAAACTATGAAGATTGCCTGCCGGACCACAATCAGCGGACCACTTTTTCCTATGAAGATAAACGTGCGGACCAGTTGTTCTTGATCCGTACCACCACCGGACCAATAGCGGACCAATGTAATCTCGAATAATTTTTACTGTTTTCGGTTGTTTTAGCTTGTAATCAATGTAGAACTCAACCAAAACGATCCAGGAGCATTTTGAACGTAAAAACCATATTGAATTGTCATGAAAATGAGACGAATTGATGAAATTCTTACCACAAACGTTGTTTCGCTCTCTAAAACCCAAAAACCGATCTGTAAATCACAACAATCGAGCAAACCTGCTCTGATACCACTTGTAAAACACGTATCGGATCTTGCTAGTGCATGATTATCATCAAAATTGTAACACACGAGGTATATAATAAATCTTCGATTGATTGCAAGCTCAGTTATACAGAGAGAGATTACAGAGAGTAAACACACTTGAAAACACACAGTTAAACTCACAACTCTCACAACTACTCTCTCTAACTGAGCTAAAACTATTTATACAAACTTTGTGCAGCGGACCAACTAACCAGCGTACCAGATGGTCCGGCGTACCATCTGGTCCGCCTCTGGTCCGCTGAGACCTGAATACACAAAACTCTCTATTACATAAACAGACCTAGCACTAGACATCAAAACTTGTTCTAACAGGTCTTCTAGAAGTATCTGCACACTGGTCAAACTGATTAGTTTTTAAATGACCCGGAGCGGATCGCTTCTGTTCGACCAGTGTCTTGGTTTTGCTTTGAAACCACCTTTGGTTTCCAAAATTGTGATTGTTTTGGTGATTCAGTTTTTGATGAATCAATCATAGGTGACTGTGATGAAAAACCTATATTTTGAACCTTTTGAAACATTGGAACAAAACGTTTTTGTTTAAGAAAGAATGTAGGTTCACATTCATCAAAAACTTTGCCTTGTTCATTAATGAACTTTGGTTTAGCAGGGTTACAAAAACTGGTTTCTATTGAAACCTTTGATTTGATTCAGCAGATAGTGGATAATCTTTTTCCTTATGCCCTTTCTTGTGGCAAACATAGCATATACGGTCAGACTTGTCCCACCTTTTAGGTGCCTGCACAGAATCACACACATGAATATCTCGAACATGATCAGAAAAAGAATTATATACTTGTCGGCGGTGATCATGAACCCATTTAGATGTTGGGCTTCGAGAATGAGAAACATCAGAAGAAAATTTGGCGGTTTGATTCTTCAAGGTTCTTGAAACTTCCTGTTGCACAAAAACTTTAGAAATCTTCAGAGCATCGACACAATGAAGAGGAAAATCTTTGTAGGAGAATATCTGTTCGGAACCCTTGAGTTTGTAAAACCTCTCAGGTTGAACCTTCTCATCCTTAAACACTTCCTTATTCACTTGCTTCATCTTGAGCTTCTTCAACTCTTGTGAAGTTGATGATGATGGAAGTTCCTCAGTTTTCACATTCTGTGCTTTAAAACCCAAACCAACATGTTTTCCAAAAACGTTTTCCTCAGAATGTAAATTCTGGTGTCTATCCTTCGCTAACTTTGAAAACTCAGCTTCAATATTTTTAAGATTTTTCTGTTCAAAGAAAATCGTCTCATTAAATTCAGGTTGAGACCGAATTTTCTCACTCAAAGTAGCTGATTTCTCATTATCAGCAGAAGATGAACCAGAAACAAACTTAGGAGCAGGAGGAACTTCAGATTTCTTTCCTTTCTTCTTGTTGTTCTTCTTGGATGTCTTCTTCTTCACAATCTTCTCTTTTTCTGCAGTAGATGATGAAACCTTTGGATAATCATACTCTTCCACCTTTTCTTTCACTTCTTTGAAAGCTTCCTTGATATGAGCAGGGGGTGAAGCTGTCTTATCTAACATCTTTAGCTAGAAAGCTTGTGAACAATTGAGAATTCGAGACATATTCAGCAATCGATTGGCATTAATTACTTGTATCTTTAAATCTGAAATTTGCTTTTGAGCTTCAACCAACTCCTTCTCAGTAGCTATCAACCTTTTTGCAACTTTGTGTGTCTCAAATTTCTGCATCCAAAGATTTTCCAGCCCTTCAAACAATTCTTTCTTTAATTAATCTTCATTTCTCTTTTGAATCTCCAAATTTGCAGTTTGAACTTTGTTCACACTTAACAATTCATGCTTCTCATCCAAATATTTTTCCATCACAGCTTGATAACTTGCAATTTTAGCAGCAGATTCGTCAGCATCCTTTGTCAACAAGTCAAGCTTGATTTTTGACTTCTCAAACAAATTTTGAAAATCATTAGCAGCATCCTCCGCTTCATCCTTCCATTTCTTGACTTCATTCACCAACTCATCCCTCTCTTCACAGATCTTTGCATTTGCAGCTTCAACATCCTTTTTATCTTGTTTTGAAATCTCTAAAACTTCATTCAGCAATTTGATCTCTGTAATCAGACATTCATTCTTCAAAACCAATTCCTTCTCATGTTCCCTAGACACCTCAAAATCCGAATTAACCAACTTAAATTCCTCAGAAAGCTTTTGAATTTTATTCAATAACGACGCATTTTCTTACAACAAACTTTCCAAGTTTTCAGCAGATTCATAGGAACTTGGTGCTGAACTTGTATCTGAACTTGTGTCTGAACTATAATCTATTTGTTGATCATGAGTGACAATAAACGCAGATAAATCAAAATGTCTTCCCCAATCATAAACACCATCATCCTGACTTGTTAAAGTTGTTGTCTTGGTTGAGTTACTAGACGATGGTTGAGTAAAACCGGGTTTGCTACCATGAGCTTGTTGACATTCTTTAGCAAAATGTCCAAGCTTTGAGCATTTGTAACACTTCATTTTGCATTTATCAAATCCCAATCTGCTATTGAAATCAGATGAAACCCGGCCACGTTAGTTGAAAAACCGTTTTTATCGTTCACCTAGCATAGCTTATTGCCAAGTTTAATCTAATTCGTTCAACTGATCATCATCAAGTTCATTAAGATCATCCCGTGTAATCTTTGCGTCAGCAACATTCTTGATAATCAACCCAAAAGATGATGTAATTAAAGCATAAATCATTTTAGCATAATCATCGATTGTTTCAGCAGACAACGCATTCTGATTTGTGAAATTAGGAATGGTAAAATTGTAGCCTTTCGAAGAATCAGAATTTCCAGAAACTCCAGCCATAAAAGCAACAGTTGGTGCAGAACTCAGATTTGGCTTTGCTTTAGCATTCACGCTAGCAGTATTCTCACCATGATACAACTCAGGATTTTGTAAAGTAGCAGTTGACTTCTTTGAATTTAACATTTCCATTTCCCGAGCATGAAGTTTTCTAGTAAGCTCATGAAATGTCAATGTAGAGTATTCTTTATCATGAGTGAGTAACAAAACATAGTTCTCCCCTTTTTCAGGCAAAGCTTCCATAATCTTTTCTTTCAAGTCTGTGTCGGTTTTCTCAATTCCAACAACCTTTAATTAGATGTGAAAATTGTGAAACAAGAGCCGTAATGTTTTCATTATCATAATGTTGAAAATTATTAAATTTTTTATTCAACACTTTCTTCCGACTCTTCTTGTAGTCATATTACCTTCACATCTTACTAATAGAGCATCCCATAATTGCTTAGATTTCTTGCAAGTACTAAATTGATGTAGCAACTCAGTGGGTAATGTCATCGTAAGATAACCGAAAGCTTTTTGTTCAAGCTCATATGATTTCCTTTACAGCAATGTCGAAGGTTCATCTTCCTTGAAATCCCCTTGATCAGTCGGATGTTGATAAAGCTTCTTGATTGGAATCCACAAATCGATATCATTCGTGCTTATGTAAGCAGAAAATCGTTGCTTCCAATTCTGATAATCTTCCAACTTCAACAACTTTAGAACTTTCTGACTTGTTCCAATTTCGTTATCAAAGTTCATCATGGTCTGCATCGCGTTTTGCATAGCGGCAAAAGCTTGAAATTCTGACATTGTTGAAAATGTTTGAGTCTGATAGTCCGAACCTTATCCGAACTTAACCCTGTGATCCGAACCTTCTCCGAACTCTCTCTGAACCTCAAATGGTGCCAAACTTCAAACGAACTTTAACTGTGTCGAACTATACCCGAACCCTGTCCAAAATTGTACCGAACCTCCCCCGAACTCTGTCCGAACACAAAATAACCCGAACCTCGATCGAAACAGATATGTATCCGAACCCCGCCGAACACAGACCGAACTCTGAACGAACTCCTCCGAACAATGTCCGAACTAGGACTTCGGAGCGGTTAGTCCGAACCTGAACAGTATAGTCCGAAATTTAAAATATTTTTCTCAAAACTCTCGATTTTGAACTGGATTTGATGAGATTTGCAGTAGTGGACTAGAAAAAATGATGAGGAATGATTTAGGAGCAAAATTTTCACAAAAGACTAGATCAAAGTGATCGAAAATTTGCAAAAACACTAAAAAATCACTCAACTATACTCATTTCGTGTCAAAATCTCCAAAAATAGCAACCACATATCAGTAGAATGAACTAGAATGCTCTGGTACCACTTTAAAAGTCGTGAGCGTTGGATCGTCTACTCAATCTAGCTATTCGGAATACAAAACGAGTAATTAAGAGTTGTTTTATTGATCAAACAAACAATTACAACTCAAAACACTTAGAACAGAGACATAGATAATTACACCTTAGAAACACACACTTAAGATGACTCTACTAGACACATGTACAATGACCAAGCAACCTATTTATAGCTGCTGGCCGAACCCTGTCCAAACTCCAGGTTCGGCAGATCCGAACTCCTGGGTTCGGACCAGGTTCGGCTGGCAGTAAACCTAGCCTTGAACTTGGTTCTAGAATCTTGATTGGATACTTCACACGACGCACATATCAGGTATCAACAATTGTCACAAAGCAAAGCAGATATGGGATATTGTAAAGAGACAATGTGTGGAACATATGTCTAAAACTTTTCAAAAAACAGAAACTGTTGAACAAGGTTTGAAGTTTAAAGATAAAATTGAGGAATGGTAAAATTGTAGCCTTTCGAAGAATCAGAATTTCCAGAAACTCCAGCCATAAAAGCAACAGTTGGTGCAGAACTCAGATTTGGCTTTGCTTTAGCATTCACGCTAGCAGTATTCTCACCATGATACAACTCAGGATTTTGTAAAGTAGCAGTTGACTTCTTTGAATTTAACATTTCCATTTCCCGAGCATGAAGTTTTCTAGTAAGCTCATGAAATGTCAATGTAGAGTATTCTTTATCATGAGTGAGTAACAAAACATAGTTCTCCCCTTTTTCAGGCAAAGCTTCCATAATCTTTTCTTTCAAGTCTGTGTCGGTTTTCTCAATTCCAACAACCTTTAATTAGATGTGAAAATTGTGAAACAAGAGCCGTAATGTTTTCATTATCATAATGTTGAAAATTATTAAATTTTTTATTCAACACTTTCTTCCGACTCTTCTTGTAGTCATATTACCTTCACATCTTACTAATAGAGCATCCCATAATTGCTTAGATTTCTTGCAAGTACTAAATTGATGTAGCAACTCAGTGGGTAATGTCATCGTAAGATAACCGAAAGCTTTTTGTTCAAGCTCATATGATTTCCTTTACAGCAATGTCGAAGGTTCATCTTCCTTGAAATCCCCTTGATCAGTCGGATGTTGATAAAGCTTCTTGATTGGAATCCACAAATCGATATCATTCGTGCTTATGTAAGCAGAAAATCGTTGCTTCCAATTCTGATAATCTTCCAACTTCAACAACTTTAGAACTTTCTGACTTGTTCCAATTTCGTTATCAAAGTTCATCATGGTCTGCATCGCGTTTTGCATAGCGGCAAAAGCTTGAAATTCTGACATTGTTGAAAATGTTTGAGTCTGATAGTCCGAACCTTATCCGAACTTAACCCTGTGATCCGAACCTTCTCCGAACTCTCTCTGAACCTCAAATGGTGCCAAACTTCAAACGAACTTTAACTGTGCCGAACTATACCCGAACCCTGTCCAAAATTGTACCGAACCTCCCCCGAACTCTGTCCGAACACAAAATAACCCGAACCTCGATCGAAACAGATATGTATCCGAACCCCGCCGAACACAGACCGAACTCTGGACGAACTCCTCCGAACAATGTCCGAACTAGGACTTCGGAGCGGTTAGTCCGAACCTGAACAGTATAGTCCGAAATTTAAAATATTTTTCTCAAAACGCTCGATTTTGAACTGGATTTGATGAGATTTGCAGTAGTGGACTAGAAAAAATGATGAGGAATGATTTAGGAGCAAAATTTTCACAAAAGACTCGATCAAAGTGATCGAAAATTTGCAAAAACACTAAAAAATCACTCAACAATACTCATTTCGTGTCAAAATCTCCAAAAATAGCAACCACATATCAGTAGAATGAACTAGAATGCTCTGGTACCACTTTAAAAGTCGTGAGCGTTGGATCGTCTACTCAATCTAGCTATTCGGAATACAAAACGAGTAATTAAGAGTTGTTTTATTGATCAAACAAACAATTACAACTCAGAACACTTAGAACAGAGACATAGATAATTACACCTTAGAAACACACACTTAAGATGACTCTACTAGACACATGTACAATGACCAAGCAACCTATTTATAGCTGCTGGCCGAACCCTGTCCAAACTCCAGGTTCGGCAGGTCCGAACTCCTGGGTTCGGACCAGGTTCGGCTGGCAGTAAACCTAGCCTTGAACTTGGTTCTAGAATCTTGATTGGATACTTCACACGACGCACATATCAGGTATCAACAATTGTCACAAAGCAAAGCAGATATGGGATATTGTAAAGAGACAATGTGTGGAACATATGTCTAAAACTTTTCAAAAAACAGAAACTGTTGAACAAGGTTTGAAGTTTAAAGATAAAATTGAGGAATGGTAAAATTGTAGCCTTTCGAAGAATCAGAATTTCCAGAAACTCCAGCCATAAAAGCAACAGTTGGTGCAGAACTCAGATTTGGCTTTGCTTTAGCATTCACGCTAGCAGTATTCTCACCATGATACAACTCAGGATTTTGTAAAGTAGCAGTTGACTTCTTTGAATTTAACATTTCCATTTCCCGAGCATGAAGTTTTCTAGTAAGCTCATGAAATGTCAATGTAGAGTATTCTTTATCATGAGTGAGTAACAAAACATAGTTCTCCCCTTTTTCAGGCAAAGCTTCCATAATCTTTTCTTTCAAGTCTGTGTCGGTTTTCTCAATTCCAACAACCTTTAATTAGATGTGAAAATTGTGAAACAAGAGCCGTAATGTTTTCATTATCATAATGTTGAAAATTATTAAATTTTTTATTCAACACTTTCTTCCGACTCTTCTTGTAGTCATATTACCTTCACATCTTACTAATAGAGCATCCCATAATTGCTTAGATTTCTTGCAAGTACTAAATTGATGTAGCAACTCAGTGGGTAATGTCATCGTAAGATAACCGAAAGCTTTTTGTTCAAGCTCATATGATTTCCTTTACAGCAATGTCGAAGGTTCATCTTCCTTGAAATCCCCTTGATCAGTCGGATGTTGATAAAGCTTCTTGATTGGAATCCACAAATCGATATCATTCGTGCTTATGTAAGCAGAAAATCGTTGCTTCCAATTCTGATAATCTTCCAACTTCAACAACTTTAGAACTTTCTGACTTGTTCCAATTTCGTTATCAAAGTTCATCATGGTCTGCATCGCGTTTTGCATAGCGGCAAAAGCTTGAAATTCTGACATTGTTGAAAATGTTTGAGTCTGATAGTCCGAACCTTATCCGAACTTAACCCTGTGATCCGAACCTTCTCCGAACTCTCTCTGAACCTCAAATGGTGCCAAACTTCAAACGAACTTTAACTGTGCCGAACTATACCCGAACCCTGTCCAAAATTGTACCGAACCTCCCCCGAACTCTGTCCGAACACAAAATAACTCGAACCTCGATCGAAACAGATATGTATCCGAACCCCGCCGAACACAGACCGAACTCTGAACGAACTCCTCCGAACAATGTCCGAACTAGGACTTCGGAGCGGTTAGTCCGAACCTGAACAGTATAGTCCGAAATTTAAAATATTTTTCTCAAAACGCTCGATTTTGAACTGGATTTGATGAGATTTGCAGTAGTGGACTAGAAAAAATGATGAGGAATGATTTAGGAGCAAAATTTTCACAAAAGACTAGATCAAAGTGATCGAAAATTTGCAAAAACACTAAAAAATCACTCAACTATACTCATTTCGTGTCAAAATCTCCAAAAATAGCAACCACATATCAGTAGAATGAACTAGAATGCTCTGGTACCACTTTAAAAGTCGTGAGCGTTGGATCGTCTACTCAATCTAGCTATTCGGAATACAAAACGAGTAATTAAGAGTTGTTTTATTGATCAAACAAACAATTACAACTCAGAATACTTAGAACAGAGACATAGATAATTACACCTTAGAAACACACACTTAAGATGACTCTACTAGACACATGTACAATGACCAAGCAACCTATTTATAGCTGCTGGCCGAACCCTGTCCAAACTCCAGGTTCGGCAGGTCCGAACTCCTGGGTTCGGACCAGGTTCGGCTGGCAGTAAACCTAGCCTTGAACTTGGTTCTAGAATCTTGATTGGATACTTCACACGACGCACATATCAGGTATCAACAATTGTCACAAAGCAAAGCAGATATGGGATATTGTAAAGAGACAATGTGTGGAACATATGTCTAAAACTTTTCAAAAAACAGAAACTGTTGAACAAGGTTTGAAGTTTAAAGATAAAATTGAGGAATGGTAAAATTGTAGCCTTTCGAAGAATCAGAATTTCCAGAAACTCCAGCCATAAAAGCAACAGTTGGTGCAGAACTCAGATTTGGCTTTGCTTTAGCATTCACGCTAGCAGTATTCTCACCATGATACAACTCAGGATTTTGTAAAGTAGCAGTTGACTTCTTTGAATTTAACATTTCCATTTCCCGAGCATGAAGTTTTCTAGTAAGCTCATGAAATGTCAATGTAGAGTATTCTTTATCATGAGTGAGTAACAAAACATAGTTCTCCCCTTTTTCAGGCAAAGCTTCCATAATCTTTTCTTTCAAGTCTGTGTCGGTTTTCTCAATTCCAACAACCTTTAATTAGATGTGAAAATTGTGAAACAAGAGCCGTAATGTTTTCATTATCATAATGTTGAAAATTATTAAATTTTTTATTCAACACTTTCTTCCGACTCTTCTTGTAGTCATATTACCTTCACATCTTACTAATAGAGCATCCCATAATTGCTTAGATTTCTTGCAAGTACTAAATTGATGTAGCAACTCAGTGGGTAATGTCATCGTAAGATAACCGAAAGCTTTTTGTTCAAGCTCATATGATTTCCTTTACAGCAATGTCGAAGGTTCATCTTCCTTGAAATCCCCTTGATCAGTCGGATGTTGATAAAGCTTCTTGATTGGAATCCACAAATCGATATCATTCGTGCTTATGTAAGCAGAAAATCGTTGCTTCCAATTCTGATAATCTTCCAACTTCAACAACTTTAGAACTTTCTGACTTGTTCCAATTTCGTTATCAAAGTTCATCATGGTCTGCATCGCGTTTTGCATAGCGGCAAAAGCTTGAAATTCTGACATTGTTGAAAATGTTTGAGTCTGATAGTCCGAACCTTATCCGAACTTAACCCTATGATCCGAACCTTCTCCGAACTCTCTCTGAACCTCAAATGGTGCCAAACTTCAAACGAACTTTAACTGTGCCGAACTATACCCGAACCCTGTCCAAAATTGTACCGAACCTCCCCCGAACTCTGTCCGAACACAAAATAACCCGAACCTCGATCGAAACAGATATGTATCCGAACCCCGCCGAACACAGACCGAACTCTGGACGAACTCCTCCGAACAATGTCCGAACTAGGACTTCGGAGCGGTTAGTCCGAACCTGAACAGTATAGTCCGAAATTTAAAATATTTTTCTCAAAACGCTCGATTTTGAACTGGATTTGATGAGATTTGCAGTAGTGGACTAGAAAAAATGATGAGGAATGATTCAGGAGCAAAATTTTCACAAAAGACTCGATCAAAGTGATCGAAAATTTGCAAAAACACTAAAAAAATCACTCAACAATACTCATTTCGTGTCAAAATCTCCAAAAATAGCAACCACATATCAGTAGAATGAACTAGAATGCTCTGGTACCACTTAAAAAGTCGTGAGCGTTGGATCGTCTACTCAATCTAGCTATTCGGAATACAAAACGAGTAATTAAGAGTTGTTTTATTAAGCAAACAAACAATTACAACTCAGAACACTTAGAACAGAGACATAGATAATTACACCTTAGAAATACACACTTAAGATGACTCTACTAGACACACGTACAATGACCAAGCAACCTATTTATAGATGCTGGTCGAACCCTGTCCAAACTCCAGGTTCGGCAGGTCCGAACTCCTGGTTCGGACCAGGTTCGGCTGGCAGTAAACCTAGCCTTGAACTTGGTTCTAGAATCTTGATTGGATACTTCACACGACGCACATATCAGGTATCAACAATTGTCACAAAGCAAAGCATATATGGGATATTGTAAAGAGACAATGTGTGGAACATATGTCTAAAACTTTTCTAAAAACAGAAACTGTTGAACAAGGTTTGAAGTTTAAAGATAAAATTGAGGAATTAGGAAAGAAGTGAAGTTATCTGCAGAAAATAGTATTATAAGAAAAGAAGTGGAGAAATGGAAAAATAAAGTTTGTGATGTTTAGCTGCAAAAATTCAAAAGGATGTGTCTGCATCATCTTCAAATTGTTTTGAACTAGATTTCAAGCCCGCGCGTTGCCGCGTGTATTGGCTCATGAATAAACCCGAGTAGACTATTTAGTTTACATTAAACTGTTTGTTAGAGAAGTAAATTGTAGAATTTAATAAACTTGATGTACTGAATTTTTTATCAGTCTTTGGATATTTTGCACCCAGTGTTAGAAGTCATATGATAATCAAGTGATAGGTGTGTCAAGTAATTGATGAGTAAATAAGTAATAACAGGTGGCGTATAGATCTAATATAAATATATGTGTAAAAACTAAAAAGATATTGAATATATAGAAATCGATGAAAATCTAATGATTTTGTTAGGGGTGAGCAAATTTAACCGTTAACCGAAATTAACCGACAAACCAAACCGCGACCGAACCGAATTAACCGGTAACCAAAATTAACCGTCGGTTATGGTTAAGGTTATTTGATTAACCGATAAATTGGTTATGGTTATGGTTAAGAGTATCTCGTAACCGGACATTAACCGAACCGAACCGAATATGCATGTTTAATTTATAATAATATGGTGTATGTAAATTTTAGCCTATAGATAGACCAAGGGTATTTTACTACCCTTAATTAATTTTATATCTAGCATTAGGTTCTACACTGTCATTTCATAAGTAAAATGATTTTATGATGATTTATATATAAAAACCACTTTGAGGAGCAGGAGCTATGAGAATTTTGCATGCACTTATGATGTTTGAATGTCAAGTTCACAACAAAATGAGACCGTTATTCACACCTTTAGTTCCATCATTCTCAAGAAATTAGCTTCACACTTACATATTTGTATGGAGGAGCTTATAGAATTTGAGTAGCTTGTTCTTATAATCCCCTAATGATTTGTAATCTTTTTTTTCTTGTACATAACCATTTTCAAAACCTTTTTTTTTCTTTTATCCCACATTGCTACTTAAAGAAATCTCTAAATGAAGAATCACTTATAAATAAAAAGACCCCTCAATGGCTTTGAAGCAACTCATACGTGGATGCTTCACTAGGCTTTTAGCCAGTTTATCTAAAAGTTTCATTTTTTATGTTCACTCCATGAGTTAAATAACCCATGATTTGGTGAATTAATCTTTATCGGTTGTTAACCAAATATGACCGAAACCGAACCAAAACCGATGGTTAACCGAGACACGGTTAACCGAAAATCAGTTACGGTTATGGAATAAAATTTTCATTAACCGAAAAGTCGGTTATGGTCACGGTTAAGGGTCAAAACCGACCCAAACCGACCCATGCTCACCCCTAGATTTTGTGACCATATGTCCCCTGCAAAGAAATTACATACAAGTAATATAGAGGTGGGTCTGGTTGTTGTCCGATGTGTATCTGAACATAGAATAAATGAAGTTGAAACATTCGAATATGAATAATTGATTATAGGACGTATAATAATAGAGGGAACGACAATAATAATAATATATCTATAAGCAAAACAAAGATATTGTCTTTTTCTTCCTAAAGTACTATTTTTTTTAAAACATAGCTACAAAGGAGTAACACACATTGCCAAGAATTAAGGGGACACCGATGTCTTTAAGTGTCCAGAAAATCGAGCGCACTTGAATAATTAAGAACCTAACTTGAAGGAATTTGTTGAAAAAATCTAGTTCTATGTGTACTCCACAGCCATGAGACACTTCCAAAATTAAATGCCCCAACTTGCAATAAAATATTAGCATCAATAAACCTTCTTTCATGAAAGAACATCAACAAAATCTCCTTTTTTTACAGCCACATCAGAGTCACATATAAAAAACAATCAGAGTCACATATCAAAAACAACCAAGTGAACACAATAAGATAACTTTACCATTGAGATTTGAATATACACATTCCAGTACGGTACATTGCTTGTAGTTAAAAGAACAACTCCTAATTTGATCTGACATTAATATTTTTAATCTACACTATAAACTAATAACAGTTGAAACGTTTATAAAACATAGCTTTTAGTCTAATTTGAGATGTGTGAAAGCTAGGTTAATTTTAAATCTGAAGTGAAAATGAGATTGAATTGCATGCCAAATATGCTGCGCATAGACAAACTTTACATCAAGAAGGGAAATAGAAATAAATCTATACAGTAACCTCCTCCAAACAAAAGTATAAATCACAAACAAAAAATGAAAAAACCCAAGTAAAATAGAAATAAATGCAAACATATAAGTAAAACAGCTCCAACTTTGCAATTCTTCTTGAAATCCACCATCGGGTTTTCACTCATCCTTTTCGTTTCAATCTGCAGCACAACAAAATAGGCTGAGTACAAGTAGATGGCTATGAACGTTTGAGATGGCGAAATCCAAATTAAAACTAAAACTATTTATAAACATGTTAAATATTTTGGTACTTAAATTGTTTTGTTTCTTATAATATCTGCGGAGAACTTGGTAATAATACGAACACAATGTCATGACATGAATAATTTCATAACTATCTGTTTGATTTATGAGTTATACTGAAGATGTGGAACAACAACAGTCTTATAGTTAGAGATGTAAACACGAAATAACATATAAAGAAAAATTTACCTTATTTGATGAGGCAAGTGCTTGTATTTTCCAAGACCGAGCGTCTGAAGTATGGAACTTTCAATTTATGAAAAGCAACAGAACAAATTTATGACTTGAGATTTGGAGATACTGCACATCTATTTCTGTGCATCGAAATAAATAGAAAAAAGGATAAAATCACTATGCTTTGTCTTAATATGAACGGTACAAATTAAGTCATATGTAGACATTATGAATAGAAAAAAATGTGATTAGATGAATGATTCATAAATCGCATAAATTTAAAACACCTATCATAAATTCCATGCACTAACATACAAACAAATTCAATTGTAAATATATCAAGATCCGAATAAAATAAGCGGCCTTTGCCTTATGTAATGAAAATGGGTTAAATTTAAAAGCCCTAATCTGAATATCACTTATCTATTGAAACTGAATAATAATAGAATCTTTAAAAACTTCATTGGACCTGCTGGAGATATAACCAACCCGAAACAACACATTAATTGCACCTCTAAAACAGAGCATAACCTCCTTCACAACTATAATTCTATGCACAGATAAGAAAAGTAATGTATTAATGTATTAAGAAGAATAGAATGAAAAGACTAAATCATGCTTGCATATATGCGTATTTGTGGGAAAAAACAAAATCTGTAGTCACCAAAATAAGAAAGAAATGTAGGTTCTAAAAAAATGATTTATAGATTTCAAGTCTACTGAATTATCACTATCTTAAGTAAACTTTATTAAGTGAAATAAGGTATGAACCCTTACTTTCAGTTTACACATCCAGGTTTAGAGCTGTATTTTTTTGTGCATCCAAGCAAAAGCTATTTAAAGATCTATGTTCACACAATCTTATATGACCTTGATTTTAAAAAGTGATCAAAGGAAGTTACTTTGTCAACGACAGAGCAATGAACAACGAAGAAACCATGGATCCAAAATCGAATATTAAATATACAAATTAAAAAAAAACTATGTATTAACATTAAGAGAATAAAACAATTACCTCATCAAAAGATCTTTGTGTGAGGAGGTGCTTTAATTCAAAAACCAAGTGCAGAGTTCCTGTAAATATAACATAATAGAAACCCATTTTTATATATATTTGACATCATACCTATAACTGCGAAAAGAAAGTTTACAGTTAATATGAAATTACCACAAAAACTGTAATGGTATTTGAGACACTTCGCTATCATGTTCAAGTGGTCTACATTCCGCCCAATACACAGCTTGAAGCCTTGAAGAGTTGAGGCATAGTAACATTTGAGAACAAAATGGATATCTAAAACATTTAATTGATGAACCCTATTCAGTATAAGCATATATTCCACACAGAAATAAGTTAAAATCTGCAATTTATGTAGAAGTAAAAATAGAAGAGAAAAACATGTGAATTAACCATAAAAGAAAGAAATAAGGAGTATGTGATTTGCTGATAGTTGTATAATTGTGAGGAGGTATTAAATCTAATTATGATATTCAATCTCACCGATCACAATCTTCTCTACATGAATTACCCCGTTGTTCCGATTACCCATATATATTATTCTTCTCCCATCAACCGGCATAGTCATCTCCAACGTTTCTAATCTCAATATTTGCCGTCTCCTTTCACCATCGAGCACAACCTTTCTACATCACTGAAAACCACATTTTTCTGATTCTCCACCGTTTCGAATCTCCGAAAAATAGAAGAGTTAAGGACGCAAGAGGAAGAATTGCGAGGATTATCAACAACGGTGACGTTTGGCGGTGAATGGAGATCGGAACGGTGAAGAATAGGAACCGTGTGAGGCTACGGTCAATGGATACGGCGGAGATGAGAGAAGGGTAATTAGAAAAGGGAGTTCGATTTGCTTTTACCAATTCTGAACATCACCATTACAATTAGATGAAAACGCTATCTACAGGAATTGTTCAACATTTCACAATCAGAAAAATCAAGAGTTCGATGGGCTTGCAAATTTGGTGGTGGTGCAATCGGCAGAGTAGGGTTGTGGTTGAAGGGACTGGCGAGAGAGATTGTAAATGGAGACAGGCGGTTGCAATGGTGGTGGTGCGATCGGCGGAGTACATCTTGTTGAAGGGAACGGATTTGGAGATATGGTGGCGAGAGAGATTTTAGATGGAGGCGTGTACATTTAGAGGTGAATATGTTAGACGGTTATTAAGAATAAAATATTCAAGTTTATTCTAAAGAAGTTGTTAAATGTTAATTAAGGTAAATTTGCTAGGATGAAGGGAGAATGGTTGAAAGAGAAGAAAGTGTTGATTTAGGAATTGTGTGAAAGCTAAGGCCAAAGAAAAAGAAGTTAATGAAGATTTTGACGCGTTATTTGTTAAATCAAAGGAAAAGCTTGATTATATTCAAGTACAAAGTGATGAACTTGCTGCAAAAGCTATAAGATTTTCATTTGAAAATTAAGCTTTAGTTTCTTAAAAGACTGAGTTAGTTATAGACAATAAAATCTTGAAAGCAGATGTTGCCGATCTTCAAACAAAAGTGAAAAGGGTTACAAAAGAAGAGTTTGATGAATGTGACTAAATGTATGGTCAAAAGCACAAGTATAACAAATTTTCTGAGAAACTTATCAAGTCTCAGAAAGAGTTATGTAACATCCCAAAATTCATAGATACATGAGATATATAGTAAATACGTGTTTATATTATAAATACGTGAGCTTGATTGATAAACATGATAAGACTATGCATTGGATAGGTTGCATGTGTTAGAAATATGCATTAGATAGCCAATGTGATGAAATGTGCATTAACGGATGTGTTAAACGGTGACGAAAGTAAAATATGAGATGAGTATGTGTTTATATGAATAACATGTTGATACATGAATCATTTGATGGATATATACATGTAAATACGTATGTTAATAGTTAACAGAAAAGTAAAAGGGCTAAAAGCGTAATTATTGTAAAGATATAAACATATACAAGTATTATACGTATTTATATTCATTGTAAGTATTCTAAGGCCTAGAAATTAGTAAAAATATATCCTAATATGATTCATAACATAAAATGACAAGTATTGTAAAGTTTGAGGGGCAAATATGCATTAAATAAAAGTCGATGGACTAAAAGTGTAATTCATGTATATATATATATATGTATGTATATGTATATAATCGTACATATCCCGAACCTTAGAAACCTTTAGAAATATACCCTTAAGTGTTTTATAGCATAAAATAACATTCGGTAGAAGTCTGGGGGTTAAAATGTAATTAAAAGTTAGAGGGACCAAATCTACCAAAAGTTGAAAGTGGCTCACGTATCGCGACGCATGCCCCTTCCTCCTTCGCGGTACATGACAAGCTACAGGTCGCAGAAATTGTTCTTGGTTCGGTTTTGGCCACGATTACGGACTTGCAGCTCAAGTTTGGCCATGAAACGCGTCGAATCTGAACCCTTAGTCACCCCCACACGTGTTGTTACCTCTGGGCGCACCTTAGGCTATAAATACCAGCTTCAATTTGTCCAAATCCTTCACCAATTCACTGAAATATGATCCAAAACCCTAAAAAACCCACCAGAACTTCGTCGGAGCAATACGAGCAAATAGAGAGGAATCAAGAGCTGAATTTCTGCAGTCACCCATTATTTGGTATGATCTAAAATAATATCTTTCAGTTTTGGCTAATTCGATTTCTAAGTATGGTTTCTAAAAAAATGTGTTAAAATTAGGGTTCTTGAGCTTGTTTTGATTAAATCGAGTGATCGGGTGGGAATTAGGGTCTGAATTTTTGTAGGTAATCATAAAATGATGTATTTTAAGAAATTCCTAAGTTTATTTCACAATTGGAAAAGGTTTGGTAATGGTTTTGTTAACAGGTCAAAATTTAGGGTTTTCGTAACGTTGTTCTGCCCAAATTGAGCCAACGGTTTTGAATTAAGCTTTTATATTTTAAAGGATATTGTAAAATGTTATAATGAATAATACTCTAAGTTGGTTTGAAATAAAAATGAGTTGTGATGATAAAACGAGAAATTCATGAAATTAGGGTTTCTAAATATAGATAATTAATATAAAATAATCCGGATGGTATGGGTACTTGATTTTTGATCTCATAACATGTTTATATATATATAATAAGTGTATATGAGTTTAAAATGAATAAATAATAAAGTATTAAATATACCAAGTTAATCGGATAATTAGAAGTTCGTGCGGACCGGAAGGGTAAGCACCTGTACACAGGGGTTTTCTGGCATAGCGAGGGTGTCGCATAAATTCCAACTGGGACCTGGCATACCTCCTTGGGCGATCCCGGAGTGAGCGTTTACTTATAGGAATGCGCATCTTCATATTATCAATAAAAAGGTTATTATGCCTATAAGGGCATTTTGGTCATTTTGACCCTAAAAGAGATACACACTAATAAAAAGGTTATTATGCCTATAAGGGAATTTTTGACCCTAAAAGAGATACACACTCATTTTGACCCTAAAAAGGTTATTATGTCCATTTGTTGCAATATATGAATGCCTTATCGCTGTTTAATAACAAACCTAAAGCATCTGGTTATTTAACTAGGAGTAGTTAGTATATATTTTCAGAGATTAAGTCATTAAGATGAGAAAATGACTTAATAAAGTTAAAGAATGAATTGCTACTAGAACCTAATAGAGTTGAAGCATAAGTTGCTAATATGACTTATTAGAGTTAGAACATGTGTTGCTACTGAAGACGAAGGATCGCTGCTTCCCCATAGTGGTGGCTTAGGGAACCGTGTACGGACGGAGTGGCAGTCGGACATCGCAAAAGCTATCTTACGACAAGGTAGGATGACGATTGCAGTGGCGGGCAAACCTTTTGAAGGAGATGAAGAATGAAGAGACGATGCTTCCCCATATTGGTGGCTTAGGGAACCGTGTACGGACGGAGCTGCATTGGGCCGTTGTAATAACTATCCTTCGAGATGGGACGGAGTGTGTAGTGGCGGGTGGACTCTTCATGGAGAACCAAAATAGTTGGTTAAATATAGTGACCTAGAAGTTTAGCCTAGGGTCATGGTTAAGATAATAGGATATATTATCATAGTGAATACATGTTAGGGTTTATATGTGACTTATAAATGTGTTGTGAAAACCAGGTAAACACTTAAACGGTTTTGAACTAAGAGCTAGAACTCACCAGCGTAAGCTGACTTTTAAAAGTATGTATGCTAGGTACTGCAGAGACGTTTAGAAGTAAAGGTACGGATCGTTAGAAGACGGGATAATCGGGAAAGCTATCAAGGATGAATTTCTGGCAAGCTGGCTTAGTTATAGATTTCCTTATTATAATTAGTTGTAGTTATGTACAATATCTCACTTACTGTAATACTTGGCTTATATAAATAAAAGTTTTAAATTTCCGCTGCTTAATATCTCTGTTGATACCTTGTGTTCATGAGTAAATCCGATTCGTGACCCCTCCTAGTGCCAAGTCTGGGAGTGGGCGTCACAAGTTGGTATCAGAGTCTTGGTTTAAGAGATTTAGGTACAAGCGTGGTACCTAGACTTAAACTACGACTCTGGATAAAGTAAGTTGAGATAGGAAATATAGATGCCAGCCAGGATAGCTTGTGCCAGTAAGGATAAAACGCATAAGGAACATAATAGGTAGGATTTGTGGCATTTGAATATGGAAAATACACGATTGCGGTTGGCCACTACAATCGGGTATTCGCCATATAAACAAATTCCAAGTACTAACTATTATGTGGCCTAGTGCGGGGTAGTTTAAATAATAACGTAATATCTGGTTAATAACGCTAAGAAGACCCTAAAGAAGATTTTAACTTAGAATATTAGCGAAAACAAAGGAGTAAATTATGGACACTAAATATAAGTGCGGTGAAAAGTAACTGGGTTTTGAACGCATCATAATTATAAGTGCACGTATAATTATCATGAATTCAAAATTTGGAGACTCTACATCACATAAGTTCTGAAATGTCACCTTGAGCAGGTCACCTGAAGACACAATTAAAGATAGACGCAGTTACGGTGAAGAAGATATGAGAATTGCCCTGGCAGGATTAATGGAAACAACGTTCCAAGTTATGTTGCTATCATTAGAAGACCATAGGAAATCACTATAGGCAATAGACCGGAAGACTCGAAGCGAAAGCAGTTGAAGTTAGGAATAGTTCAAAGACGAATGGCGGAGGTTACCACAAGATGGACCAAGAATTAACGACAAGCTTAGGAAGTACGAGTGCAAGGAGAACTGATTCGAGGATGCAGGGTAGGAGTGTAAAACACAGTGAACGATCTTACTACTCGATAAACCGATCGATCTGGTGCACGAGAATGTAAATAAGCTTTGTTTTATTGATTTCACAAAGAGAACAATTACAAAGCTTTGGTTTCTCTCTCTAGAACACACTTAGAAACACACACTTAGTGGAGATGATATGACCAGAAGTTATCACATACTAAGCAAGTCAACCTATTTATAGTGATCAACTTACCACTGGCGTACCAAGTTCTGGACCAATTGGTACCGGCGTACCAATTGATATGGCGTACCATATGGTACGTACACCTTGGTAAGTTTACACTTAGATTCACAATGACACGTTCACTTAGATACATTACACGAGACACATTATAGCATAGGAATATGCTCTAACAAACTCCCCCTTAACGTGTAATGTAGCTATGCTAACTAAACCTTAGTCTTCAATCTTCAGCATTGATGCATCTGATCTTCAACTTGAAATTTCTTGTTAGCAATAGAGCTTGCATGGCTGGATCATTATTGAATCAATTTTTGAACTTCAAGATCCACTTGTGAAAAATACTTCATACTCCCCCTTTCACCATGCTTGAGTCTTGACAGCACACAACCTGCAATTTCAGAAGACAGAAACGCGGTTTTCCTTTTTCAAACCAACATAAGTTAATTTTGGCGCAAAACTTCTCTTCGAGAATCCAAGATAAAGATTTGAAAATATTTTTCGTATCTTGTGTCGATCGATCGAAAACAAACAAGAAAGAAAATCTTTTTGGCTTTTATGAAGTTTATACTAAAACACACCAAAAATTTTTTTGAATTTTCTGAAAAAGAAAAATAAAAAGCAATACAGAATTAGACTCTATTTTTGGTATTTTGCGAGAAAGATCACGACGCGAGATCATATTAGACATAACGCATCTAGCACATTTCAATTTCGGTCTTAATCAGCATGCAAGCCTAGATAATCGCAAATACAACATTTATGTTTATTTCAGCATGCACCAATCATTTTTTATCATTTTCAGATATGCTTAAGGTAATTTTATCATGCACTGATAACTCGGCCTCCACTCTATCAGAAATACTGGCAAATCATCATATTTATCATATAGAACCAACTTTCTTAGAGATTTAATCATCCTTGATGAGTCATGCAAAAATAAAGCAGAACCTTAAATACCTAGCAATCAGGTCGGTCTTGTGGACACGCAGAGAAAGCCCAAGTATTTGAGAAATTAAGAAAGCAAAACAAGTTTAAGTTGTATAATTCAACAGCAATCAGGTCGATACTCCCGTATACGCAGAGAAAGCCCGATGAATTATACGAACACCAAGAAAAATAAAGCAGAATGTCAAACGAACAACGATCAGGTCGATCTTTCGATACGCAGAGAAAGTTCGATCGTTTGACAAAATAAAGAAAATCAAACAAGTTTAAATCTTTCAAAATGAAAACATGCATTCATCAGGATATCTCTTTATTCTATTTTTTGAATCATCACACAGCATTCATCAAGAAGCAAACAACCAAAGATCATCAGGCAAGCTTTATGTTTATATCTTACTTACAGATATCAGATTAGTCATGCACATTCACAGATTATGCAAGTACCTACAGCTTTTAGACTTACTCTATCCATGGTAGATAACGTATATGCTGATGTACTATCATTTCTCGCTTCTGTCGAATCAATTTCTCAAATTTTCATTCATTTTTTTTATATTTTCCAATTTCTCCCCCTAAAATTCAAACAAACACTATTTTTTGAATTTTCAAATTGTCTCCCCCTAAAAATATGAACAAAAGAAAATGAAAAACAAAAAGAAAATGATCAATCAACACTTGACACATTTTTTAAAATGATTTTTGTAAAAAAATGTGTTTCAAAGATACGGACGATGCATTTTAACTTAAGTCAACCACAAGTATTCCACTGTCAGCAATCTTCCAATCACTAACAGGTCTTCTTGAAATACCTGCACACACTAGAAAATAATAAATTCGTAAAACCCCGACCCTCATCCCCATTTGTGATAGGTCGTCCAGTGTCTTCAACAAAATCGGTGTTGGATGTTGAGACAACCTTTTGTCTCCATTCCTGTTTTGGTTTTAAACTTTTTGGTGAACCATTGTCAACTGATGAGTGACAATCAGAACTACTACCCAACTTTTCTGAGTTAAGCTTTTGTTTCAATGAAAATTTAGAATTAGGTATTGGCTCACTAAAAATAATGCCATCAGGATCAACATACTTCGTATTTTTGGCATTTAATGATGAATTGTTAGTTGTCGTAGGGCATTTATTTGCATAATGACCCTTCTCACGACAAATATAACACAAACGATGATTAGGTTTAGTGTTTGAAATCGGTTTTCCAAACTGATCAGTCGACCATCCATCATAAACTTTTGAAATCACAGGTTTAATTTGCTTTGGTTTCTGAAATTTTGGAAAACATTTTGGAGAATCATAAAAAACCGGAATCATCTCCATAACCAAAGAATTTATCTTGATGATAAAACCTGTTCGATTTAGCAGAATAAACTGAATCTGAATTTTTACCGCCTTGTGGTGTAGCATCAGATATGCAAGAAGACTCTTCAGAAGAAATCTTTTCATCTGCACATGGTGGAGATACTTTCTTCTTCCAAAACTGAGGCTTCTTCTCTGTAGACACCTTCTGTTTCTTTTTCTGCTCATCTTTCAACGTTCTTGTTGGAATCATTAATCGGAACTTCTTTTCCTTCATATCCCAAACCACCATTCTTCTGCTTAGGATGTTCTTTCAAAGAATGCCCATGTGAAGCCAAACGAGAAAATTCATCTTTGATAGCTTTAACACCAACGTCCTTATTTAGTAAAGATTTGTCAATCACAATATCAGAAAATTCGGGAATCTTCACATGACCTGGATTTCCTTCAAAAATCTTTTCTTTATCAAGAAATGTAGACTTGGAATCAAACTTCAATCCTTTGCAATAATCAAGCTTCTTTATATTCTTCTTAGATTTTGACTTCTTTGTTTTTCCAGATTTAACACCCTCTCCTTTAGGATAATCTTGTAGCTTCTGAGTTAAATCATCATTAGATGGCTTTTTCAGATCAATCACTTGAGCAGGAACTTCATGATTATCAACATCTTTACTTGGTTTGCCATCTCGTTCCATATGCTACAGATAATTCTGAAACACACTTGATGTATTGCAATTCTCAAGTTTTCATTGAAGATCAAGCATTTCAATCTTTATCTCAGAAACCTCTGTATTAGCTTCAAGTAACTCCTTTTGAGAAGCAATAAATTGCTCAGACAACTCGTTATACTTAAGCTTTTGACTATACATTCTATCACATCCAGCAAGAACTTCTCCAGTAACCTTCTCTACCTGTTTCTTATAATACGCAACATCTTGTTTCAAAATGTCATTTTGACTTTGAACCTGACATTTTTCATCACGCAACTTTGTGAGTTCCTCCTGAAGTTGGATTATTCTATCAGCAGCTTCGACATCAATTTTATTAACATTTTCATATTTCTGTTGAAGAGGATAACATTTTGCAAATAAAGCATCAAAATCTTCAACAGCTTCCTTTTCATTAGCTTTAGCTTTATTGCATTCTTCAATTAACACTCCTTTTTCTTTCAACCAATCTTCCTTAATTTTAACAAAAGCAGTACATGTTGTACATGAGGAAGATGCACTCTGTTGAATTTTTGCTTCGTAACCATCATGAATTTTATTTTTCCATTCCTCCAATTCCTTTCTCAGAGCACTATTCTCTTTAGATAACTTAGCTTATTTCTTCTCTAATTCTTCAATTTTACCTTTAAACTTCAACTCTTGATCAACCGTTTTCTGAGTAATTGTAGACATATGTTCTTCACACTGTTTCTTTACAAAATCCCATATCAGCTTTGCGTTTCCATAATCTCTGACTTGATTTCTAAGAGTTATAGGCAAAGCTAACCGAACAAGTGCTTTGGCCTTTTCATTTTGATCGTATAATTCCTTTTCTTCAATTGAAAAATTCCATCTCATCTTACACTGACCACCAAAAGTTGTTGGATACCGATATTCATTTGAAATCGGTAACCATGACCGTTTATCCAAGTCAACAATATATGCTCTAAAATTTGTTGCCCAACCATGATAATCTTCAAGATTTATCAACTTCGGCACATTCTGACTATGTCTCTCAATAAATGCATCAATTGCATACATTTTGAAAATTGTGAAATTGGATAACAAAACTTCAAACTCGAAAACGGAGATGTTAGAATTTGATTTTGAAAATCAACTTTGAACGAACAATGTAGAGCTCGTCGAGACGATCGATTTGAGTACTTATGGCTCTCGTAGCGATTTACGATGCAAAAGTTATGACACTTTTAAGAAAGTGCCAGCGAACCAAATGTACCCAGCGGACCAAATGGTACGGGGCGGACCAAATGGTCGCTGAAACTGACGCGGACCAAATTTGAAGATTGCCTGGCGGACCAACAGCGGACCAACGGCGGACCAACTGTTCTTCGAGCGTACCAACGCTGAAATCGACGGATTTTCGTGAATTTTGACAATTTGGACTTGAATTTGCTTCAGAGAGGTGCGAAAACTCACTAGGAACACTCAGAAATCATTTTTTACCTCGGAAAAACTCGGAATTGGAGAAATTTGATGAAAAACCAAAGAAACCCACTTTCTCTCACTAGAAAAAGCCAATTTTGATCAATTCAAACCAGGAGAGTAACCTGGATTTGCTCTGATACCACTTGTAAAACACAGTAACGATCTTACTACTGGATGAACCGATCGATCTAGTGCACGAGAATGTAAATAACCTTTGTTTTATTGATTTCACAAAGAGAACAATTACAAAGCTTTGGTTTCTCTCTCTAGAACACACTTAGAAACACACACTTAGTGGAGATGATATGACCAGAAGTTATCACATACTAAGCAAGTCAACCTATTTATAGTGATCAACTTACCACTGGCGTACCAAGTTCCGGACCAATTGGTACGAGCGTACCAATTGGTACGAGCGTACCAATTGGTACGAGCGTACCTATTGGTACGGCGTACCATATGGTACGTACACCTTGGTAAGTTTACACTTAGACTCACAATGACACGCTCACTTAGATACATTACACGAGACACATTGTAGCATAGGAATATGCTCTAACAAGGAGCAACCGACTACTACCGGTATAGGCAAGAAGATCACTTTGTCAACCATCATCCAACCCAGAAGAAGCCCTAGGAGGATGGAAGTCCGGAATACGCCAAGAAGAACTTACGTCTGAGGAGATGCTATACTTCAGAAAGTGATGGGAAGAATCCATATGATGACCAGACGAGCTACATGAGCACAGAATAGAAGAAGCATTGTCAAGGAATCCCGTAATCAAGCTACCTTGGATAACTTAGACTTACGTCTTACTTAGGACAATTGCAAATCAACAAGCTAGATAATCCCAAAACAAACAATGGCATGCGAATAAGCCCGACGATTCGAAATTTGCAGCAATGGCATTTACACTCAAAAGACGGAGGCATTATGTATACGAGATTCTGAAACAGAGGTCTAACTGGTCTATTAGACAAGTAATAGATATTAGGACATGCAGTATGAAGGCAGACGTTTTGCATACGCAAAGGTGAAGCTGAGCATGAGAAATCTCACGGAGACGCATCTTCCCAAAGAATCGTAGCAGTTTTGAAAAAGTTCCACGAACAGACAGGTCGGATTAAGAAGGAAGCTTGAAACAAGATAGTTCGAACGTCTAGAACTCGATAGATACGCTGGTAAGATTTCGTATTTACTTAGGAAAGAAAACGGGGCGAGATGAGAGATTTCTACCTTGAGTTGATTGCGGGTTAAACAGGTTTCGAGGACAAAACCTATTTAAGGGGGGTAGAGTTGTAACATCCCAAAATTCATAGATACATGAGATATATAGTAAATACGTGTTTATATTATAAATACGTGAGCTTGATTGATAAACATGATAAGACTATGCATTGGATAGGTTTTTTTTTTTTTTGGGTAAAGGGTTACCCCGGTGATAGGTTGCATGTGTTAGAAATATGCATTTGATAGCCAATGTGATAAAATGTACATTATCGGATGTGTTACACGGTAAAGAAAGTAAAATATAAGATGAGTATGTGTTTATATGAATAACATGTTGATACTTGAATCATTTGATGGATATATACATGTAAATACGTATGTTATTAGTTAACAGAAAAGTAAAAGGGCTAAAAGCGTAATTATTGTAAAGATATAAACATATACAAGTATTATACGTATTTATATTCATTGTAAGTATTCTAAGGCCTAGAAATTAGTAAAAATATATCCTAATATGATTCATAACATAAAATGATAAGTATTGTAAAGTTTGAGGGGCAAATATGCATTAAATAGAAGTCGATGGACTAAAAGTGTAATTCATGTAAATATATATATACAAATGTATATGTATATAATCGTACATATCCCGAACCTTAGAAACCTTTAGAAATATACCCTTAAGTGTTTTATAGCATAAAATAACATTCGGTAGAAGTCTGGGGGTTAAAATGTAATTAAAAGTTAGAGGGACCAAATCTGCCAAAAGTTGAAAGTGGCTCACGTATCGCGACGCCTGCCCCTTCCTCCTTCGCGGTACGCGACAAGCTACACGTCGCAGGAAATTGTTCTTGGTTCGGTTTTGGCCACGATTACGGACTTGCAGCTCAAGTTAGGCCATGAAACGCGTCGAATCTGAACCCTTAGTCACCCCCACACGTGTTGTTACCTCTGGGCGCACCTTAGGCTATAAATACCAGCTTCAATTTGTCCAAATCCTTCACCAATTCACTGAAATATGATCCAAAAACCCTAAAAAACCCACCAGAACTTCGTCGGAGCAATACGAGCAAACGAAGAGGCATCAAGAGCTGATTTCTGCAGTCACCCATTATTTGGTATGATCTAAAATAATCTCTTTCAGTTTTGGCTAATTCGATTTCTAAGTATGGTTTCTAAAAATGTGTTAAAATTAGGGTTCTTGAGCTTGTTTTGATTAAATCGGGTGATCGGGTGGGAATTAGGGTCTGAATATTTGTAGGTAATCATAAAATGATGTATTTTAAGAAAGCCCTAATTTTATTTCACAATTGGAAAAGGTTTGGTAATGGTTTTGTTAACGGGTCAAAATTAGGGTTTTTCGTAACGTTGTTCTGCCCAAATTAAGCCAACGGTTTTGAATTAAGCTTTTATATATTTAAAGGATATTGTAAAATTTTATAATGAATATTACCCTAAGTTTGTTTGAAATAAAAATGAGTTTTGATAATAAAACGAGAAATTCATGAACTTAGGGTTTCTAAATATAGATAATTAATATAAAATAATCCGGAGGGTATGGGTACTTGATTTTTGGTCTCATTACATGTTTATATATATAATAAGTGTATATGAGTTTAAAATGAATAAATAATATAGTATTTAAGATACCAAGTTAATCGGATATTTAGAAGTTCGTGCGGACCGGAATGGTAAGCACCTGTACACTAGGGTTTCTAGCATAGCGAGGGTGTCGCATAAATTCCAACTGGGACTTGGCATACCTCCCTGGGCGATCCCGGAGTGAGCGTTTACTTATAGGAATGCACGTCTTCATATTATCAATAAAAAGGTTATTATGCCTATAAGGGCATTTTGGTCATTTTGACCCTAAAAGAGATACACACTAATAAAAGTATTATTAGGATAATAAGATATAAATATATCGTAGGTATTATTCATAATAACTTTGCATTAATGCGATCCGATACGCGCTTAGGTTAAATATGGTCCATAACGGAGATTCTGTCTGAATAACTGATTAAAGATATCAGGTGAGTTTCTATGAACCCACTTTTAAATGTTTTAAATGTTTTTAAATGTTTTTGGGCTAGTATACATACAATACTTGTGAACATATATTCAAGATAATTGTGACTTGATATATACGTGTTATATGATGAAATTGTTGTTGAATTGCTTATACGTAATGCAATTATGTTGATTATAATATGATGTGTATATACTTGCTTTGAAATTAAGTAGCCAAGTGACTAGGGAGTTGTTAGTAAACACTTAGGGTCTGTTTGGTATGAGGTAATGGAATAAACGATGAAATGGAATGAGCGAGGTAATGGAATGAGCGAGGTAATGAAATGGATCATTACCATTCCATTGTCATGTTTGGTTACCATTTGAGAATGAAATAAATCATTGTTTCGCATTGTTTGATAGATAGTACAAATGAAGTAATCGAATATAATTTTGCTATTTCCAAATAAAATTAATATATTTTGTTTTATATTATATTTTTTAATGTCTTTTTTATTTTTTATTAATTATATTAAATAATATAACTTATATATATATATATATAATTTATTTGTTTGTATTTTATTTTATTTTATTTTTTTGTTTTCTAAGTAACGTTTATTTTTATTATTTTTTGTTCTTGTTTTTATTCATTAATTTAATTTAATTTTATACTTATTTTATTTTTTCATTTTTCGTTAGATATATATTTTTTATTTTTAATTTTTTATAGTTTTACTTTTAGATTTTTTCATAAAAAATTAAGATGAAATTAATTCGAAATAAAATTTTCATTCCATTCCTTAAGGGAATCGAAAAATAACACCTCTCCCCTATGAATGAAAATCTTTATATATGGAAACATCTCATTCCTTATGTAATGGGTCATTCCATTCCAATATGATACCAAACATGTCATTTTTCTTTCCGAAGTAATGACTCATTCCATTCCGACCCCCATTCCTGCATATCAAACGCTACCTTAGTGAATAAGTATGATTATATGAGAACAAGTGATGCATTTGCATATATTAATATGTGGTGGATACGCCGCTGGTACATCCTACATATATACATAGTAGTATAAGTTACCTCGTATATTCGAAGTGTGGAGGATACGCCGCTGGTACATCCTGTATACATACACTAACGGTAAATTGGGGTATGTCCATTTGTTGCAATATATGAATGCCTTATCACTGTTTAATAATTAACCTAAAGCATCTGGTTATTTAACTAGGAGTAGTTAGTATATATGATCAGAGATTAAGTCATTAAGATGAGAAAATGACCTAATAAAGTTAAAGCGTGAATTGCTACTAGAACCTAATAGAGTTGAAGCATGAGTTGCTAATATGACTTATTAGAGTTTGAACATGTGTTGCTACTGAAGACGAAGGGTCGCTGCTTCCCCATAGTGGTGGCTTAGGGAACCGTGTACGCACGGAGCGGCAGTCGGACATTGCAAAAGCTATCTTATGACAAGGTAGGATGACGATTGCAGTGGCGGGCGAACCTTTCGAAGGAGATGAAGAATGAAGAGACGCTGCTTCCCAATAGTGGTGGCTTAGGGAACCGTGTATGGACGGAGCTACATTGGGCCGTTGTAATAACTATCCTTCGAGATGGGTCGGAATGTGCAGCGGCGGGTGGACTCTTCATGGAGAACCAAAATAGTTGGTTAAATATAGTGACCTAGAAGTTTAGCCTAGGGTCATGGTTAAGATAATAGGATATATTATCATAGTGAATACATGTTAGGGTTTGTATGTGACTTATAAATGTGTTGTGAAAACCAGGTAAACACTTAAACGGTTTTGAACTAAAAGGTAGAACTCACCAGCGTAAGCTGACTTTTAAAAGTATGTATGCTAGGATCTGCAGAGACGTTTAGAAGTAAAGGTACGGATCGTTAGAAGACGGGATAATCGGGAAAGCTATCAAGGATGAATTTCTGGCAAGCTGGCTTAGTTATAGATTTCCTTATTATAATTAGTTGTAGTTATGTACAATATCTCACTTACTGTAATACTTGGCTTATATAGATAAATGTTTTAAATTTCCGCTGCTTAATATCTCTGTTGATACCTTGTGTTTATGAGTAAATCCGATTCATGACCCCTCCTAGTGCCAAGTCTGGGAGTGGGCGTCACAAGTTACTGGAAGCTAATACTAGAATTTCTGAAATAAGGATTGAAATGCTTGATCTGCAACGACAACTTGCAAATTGCAATACATCAAGTGTATTTCAGAATTATTTGTATCATTTGGAACGAGATGGTAAACCAAGCAAACATGTTGATAATCATTAAGTTCGTGCTCCAGTAGTTGATTTAAAAATGACACCTAATGATAATTCAAATCAGAAGTGGCAAGATCATCTAGTAGAAGATGGTATTAAGTAGGAAAAATCAAAGAAATCAAAGTCTCAAAAGAAGAACAAGGATGAAAGAATATTTGATTCAAACAAGGTTCCAAAATTTGATTCAAAATCTGTTTTTCTGGATGATGAGAAAAATTTTAAAGGCAAACCTGAACATGTTATAAATATGTGAGCGTTAGATACTTCTCGGTCGTATCGAAATCAATGTTAAACGATGAACATGAGATGTGAATACAAAGGAACTTGTATTAGACCACAGAGAGATTACACAGAAAACACACACAGAAGATATGACCAGAAGTTTTATTCTCTATACAAGACATGCTATTTATAGATGAACATCATAATGCAAATTCACGATCAACCGAACCTCAAGTTCGGACATAGTTCATATGAGTCCGAATTGGGAGTCCTCAGGTTCGAATCACAACAATCTTGTAGCCTTTTGTCTTATATTTGATACTTCACATGACAACCTAGAATGTTGATACACGATGTGGCAACGAGCTGGATCAGACAAAGCGTCAAAGACACGAAGATTACAACATAATGTTCTGGTGACCGAACTCCGGCCGAACCTGAAGTTCGGACAAGCTAAGGAGTTCAGCCGTCAGAATACTTATATATAGGTTATGTTTGTGTCTTTGTAACTAGTTTTTGAGAGTGAGCGAACTTTTGTAAGAGTGTGTGTGTGTGTTTGTATTCACGCAATTGTTATCGAACTAGACCGATCCCATGCTCCAGTGTTTTCAAGTGGTATCAGAGCTTTCTGGTATCGTTTGGTTCGATTTGGTGCAATTGTGTTGTTTCAAAGTTCATTTTCAAGTTCATCTCTAAAAAATTACGTGAAAAACGTCATGTTTTACGTCACAATTCCTTGTTTCTGTCTGTTTTTGTTCATCTGAGCGTTCTGAGCTTGGTTGAGTGTGTTTTCTAGTGAGATCCAAAAATTTCCGAAAATTTCTGTTCGGCCAAACCTCCAATTCGGTGTAACTGCTCCGAGTTTTGAGTTCGGAGTGAAGTTCGGTCAGATTCTTCATTCGTTGAGAGTTCGGTGGTCTTTCGAAGGGAGTTCGGTGAGAATTCCTCTTTGGTGAGAGTTCGGACGTAGATCGGAGAGAGATCGGAGAGAGATCGGAGAGAGTTCGGACTGTATCAGAAAATCTGAGTTCCGTGATAAGTTTGGTGGATGTTTGGACATTGTTTTTGAGTTCGGTGAAGGTTCGGAGCAAGTTCGGAGATTGTCACAAGTTCGGAGCAAGTTCAGACAAATCAGAATCTTGAACTTTTTCAAAATGTCGGATTATAATGTGTTTGCTGCTATTCAATCGCTAATGCAAACCTTATTGAATTACGACAATGAAATCGGGACAACTCAGAAAGTTCCCAAACTTCTTAAGTTTGAGGATTATGCTAATCGGAAGAAAAGGTTTAAAGCTTATATCGGCACAACGGATCCAGACCTATGGATTGCTATGGATACACCATACGTGTATCCTGTTGGAGTAAACAATGTTCCTATAATGCAAAGGAACATTATATTTGAACAAAAAGCTGATTTTGTTAGAGAGAAAAAAGCATATGGTTTGATAACTCAAGCTTTACCTAAGGAGTTGTTACACCAATTTAAAAGCTGCAAACATTCTAATGAATTATGGACAACACTGAAAGAAAGGTGTGAAGGCAACGAACAATACAAGAAAAGTAAGAAGAAAGTGCTAAACAAGGAGTTTGACAATTTTAAACATTTTGATGGCGAGGGCATTCCAGAATTAATTTCAAGATATTGTCACTTGTTGTCTGAAATGGATACTGTCCAAATTAAGAAAGACGATGAAGAGCTTAAGGAAAAACTGCTTGAAGGTCTGCCATCAAGATGGGAATCTTATATGCTAATGATCACGGATGATAAAGATTATTCTACTTTGACATTTGTGAAATTATTGGGAAAATTGCAAGCTAGAGATTTAGAAATGAAAAATGTAAATACTACTCTTGTAGAAGTCCAGAATCCTGATGTATACTATGGATCGAATGCAGCAACAATTTCAGGTAAGTCAACTAAAGTGACAAGTTCTGCACCAGCAACGGCTTTCGTAGTTGGGAATCTACCTGGACATGGTCAACATTCAGGAACTGGAATGGGCTCAAATAGCTATGAATTCAATTACAAATCTGGAGGGAGTAATGTTTCAATTCCAGCAAGTAATTTGATGGACACGAGTAAAATGGCTATGTCAGTGTCAACAACTGAAGACTATATGGCACTTGTTTCTGCTTTAGTGTCGTCTTATTATGGACTCATAACTGGAAATGTTAGCAATGCCGAACTGACTGAAGAAGATTATGATCAGATGGATCCTGATGATTTGGAGCTGATGGACATAAAATGGCAATTTTCCATGCTTGCTAGGAGGGTAAAGAGATTCTTGAAAAAGACTGGTAGAAAAGATTTGAATTCTGGAGGAAGAATTGGTTTTGACAAGTCGAAGGTGAGGTGTTATAACTGTTCTAACTTTGGACACTTCGCTCGAGAATGCTCTCAACCAAAAAAGCAAGAATATCAGAAATTTGCTCCCAAATCTTATGCTTCTGGATCCAACAACACATCGAATTCAGGGAGTTCTTCTAACTCTAAACCTAATTCTGAAAAATCCCTTGTATCTCAAGTAGATAAAACTTATAATTGGGGTAACCAATTCGCTGATGCATCTGCATTGATTGTGCAACATGTGCAGAATGAAGACACTATGACAGAATCCACTCAAGATGAGGATGAAATTAATGGTGAAGCGATTGGTGAAGGTATTGTTGGAGTCAATGATGAAGCAGGAGTATCAGATTCAAAGAATGATCATAAATCTATTTCAGAAGAAAAATTTGCTTTCATGGCCGGTTTATCTAAGCGGGTTGAATCGGATGCTGTTCTCTTGTTAGAAAAACAAATTCAAGTTCTAACTGAGGAGAAGGATGCACTAATTCGGGAATGTGAAGACGCGAAAGCTGAAGCGATTTACACAACCAATGATTTAGAGAATTTATATAAAAAGAGTCTTCCACTGAAGCAACAATATGAAAAGGCTCAGCAAAATGCTGTGGAAATGGCTGACAAGATGATTGCACTTCAGAGAGAAATGCAGAAACTATCTGATGAGAACACAAGTTTGAAACAGGAGGTCGGCACATTGAAAAGAAGTAACATCACAAAATTGGTTGCTTTTATGGCCGATACTTCTAAGGTAGTTTCGTATCCTTCAATGTGCAAATCTTGTGATGATTTTGCTTCTGCTAAGAGTATGCTCTTAGATGAAAAGACAAAACTCAATGATCTTTTGTCGGTAGCAAAAGCGGATAAGAATATATATAAAGAAAGATGGGAGGGAACCACTAAGGAGTTATTTTTGGTTCATGAGCAGTTACGTTTACAAAAATTCGATTTTTCAAATCAGTCTGAACTGCTTGTGTTTCTACAAAAGGACTTGGCTGCCAGTCAAAAACTTGTTGCAGATCTAAAAATTGAAATTTTTGAACTAAAACAAAAACTGCATTCTGTTCAAATTTCCTCTTCATTTGCCAATTTTCTTTATAAAACTGAAAAAGATAATGTTTCTGGTAAATTGAGCCAAGTTCCGCCTCCTGTTGTTATCACAAATGGTCCGTCATCTGACGAGAAAGTGAATGTTCCTTCTCATGCCAAGCAGAACAATCATCATTCAATTAATTCAGAGTCTGACAAAACTTCAACTGGAAAATCTATTCTGGATTCGACGGTTGATGAACTGTTTTATGATGTTTCAGACTTTGATAAAGTTGATGATTTAGTCTCTGAAACAGACATTGAATGTTCCAAAAACACTCGTTAAAGGTTTCTAAGCCAGATCACAAAGATTTGATTTCAAAACATGATTTTTCAACTGTCAAATCTGAGCTTAAGAAATTGAATGAATTTGAACAAAAACAGATTGCTAGAAGTAAATTCGTTGAAGGTAAGAAAGTTAAAAATGGTGGAGTTGGATTTGTGCCTGTGGCAAACCCCAAATCTTTTGAAAAAGGCTCTTCTTCTAACGTTTCAAAACCTGCAAAGGACAAGGCTAGCAATCCTACTTTGAAAACCAATTTTGACAATTCCGAAAGTTGGGTGACCTATCGCTTGAAAGGATCTGATAAGATTTATAGCAATAAAGACTTTCCTTTGGATATGGTCAATCCCAACTTAATTGATAAAATCTTTTCTGGCATGTATGATCCTGCTTATGATCCCAAAACGAGAAGTGTGCCCATTACGAGGGGAAATGGAAGTATTAATGTAATGGACACACTTGATTCTGAATCTGACAATGGGTTGGTTAACAGGGTGAAAAATTTTGTTCAAAAGTTTCTCAACAAGAAAACATGAAAATCAACTTTTCAAACACCACCAAAGGGTTTTTACAATCAAATGCAATCGATGCAACCAAATTTCAGAAAACCGAGCCCTTTTGTCAAAAGCTCACAATTTTTCAATGACGAGGGTTTTTATGATGAGTTTGGTTGTGGACCAAATCAACCGGTTTTTGGAAGGGGTCCAAAATGGGTTGATCATGGATTTCAAAACAATCATGGTCCAAGATTTGGTGGGAGAAGAAACAGATTTCAGAATCATTAGGACCATCATTTTTCTGGTAGTTCACATGTTAGAGGTCAATTTGGGTATTGTGATGATTTTCCGGGAAATGTTTCAGGATATGAGTCTGGTTATTATGATGAGTTTGGAAATCATTGTGTTTTTAACCAAAAGGGTTTGAAACCCAAGACCCAAAAACCTGTTGTGACCTAAAAACCTGTTGTTGAGTCCGAAGTGGATGATGACACGAGCGAAAAAGTTGTAATAGATAAGCGAAAATGTTTCAAATGTAAAGCTCGTGGTCATACATATCGGACTTGTCCTTTGAAAAGTCTAAATCTGGCAAGTCTGATGCCGAAAAATCTGACGAAGGTTCTGAAGGATATCACACGGAAACACCTGTTTCCAAAAAGAAAGTCAGATTTGTGGATTCTAAGGGGAGAGTTCATTTTTTCGATGAGGCATCAAATTTTCAAAAACATAACACTGAAAAGAAATCGGAAAATGAGATTGAAAATGTTAAATCAGTTCTTAAAAACTCTACCTCTAGATCCAAAGGCTCTTCGAGTTTATCCATGGCTGGGGCAGATTTTGTTGAAGATGACGGTCGACCCAAAGCTTCAAGCTTGGGTTCGTCCCGAAACTAATCTTCTTTTTTAATTTATGCAGGGATCTTCGCGAAAACTAATGAATAATATTTGGGTTGTTGATAGCGGAGCATCTCGGCACATGACTGGTGATATCTCTTTGTTGCATGATGTGAAATAATCCGATGGAGGTAAAGTTACATTTGCTGGAAACAAGGGAGGTCAAGTCACAGGAATTGGTAAACTATCAAATGGTGCAGTCACATTCGAGAAGGTTGAATATGTCAAAGAATTAGAGTATAATCTTCTGAGCGTCTCCCAGATCTGTGACAAGCAATACACAACTGCTTTCATGGGGAGTGAATGTGTGATACTGAAACCTGATTTCAAGATTCCAGATGAATATGTAGTAATGTGAGCACCGCGATTTTCAAATTTATATATGCTCGATATGAATTCAGCCAAAGCAACTGTCGCGGGTCAATGTTTCTTATCAAAAGCTTTCGAAAGAGATTCCATTCTTTGGCATCGTCGCATGGGACACATCCATTACCGAAAAATGAACGAACTTGTGCGGAGGGGTCTTGTCGAAGGGGTTCCAAAGCAGCAGTTTGTCTTTAACGATGTGTGTGTGAGTTGCAAGAAGGGAAAACAGAAAGGAAAATCCCATCCACTGAAGAAATACCATTCAATTGAAGTCCCATTAGAATTACTTCACATGGATCTTTTCGGTCCTGTGAATCGTCAAAGTATTTCTGGGAACTGGTATTGTCTTGTGGTTACTGATGAATATTCAAGATACTCTTGGGTTGATTTTCTGGTCTCCAAGGATGAAACATCGAGAATCCTTATCAATTTGATCAATACACTTGAGTCATTGTATAAATTGAAGATACGAAGGCTTCGCAGTGACAATGGCACGGAGTTCAAGAATTTCGCCGTGAGGACATTTTGTATGGAAAAAGAAATCGTAAATGAGTTCAGCACACCATACACACCTCAGCAAAACGGCGTGGCAGAAAGAAAGAATCGTACAATCATTGAAACAGCGCGGACGATGTTGTCTGATGCTCAATTGCCTGTTCCTTTTTGGATGGAAGCTGTCAACACTACAAGTTACGTGCTTAATCGAGTGCTTACTGTTAAACGTCTTGGAAAGATATTTTATGAATTACTCAAGAATCGTAAGCCTAATCTCGATTATTTGGAGCCTTTTGGGTGTCCCTGTATAGTATTAGCGTCTGCGGGCAAATTTGCCGACAAAGTCTTTGAATGATTGTTTGTCGGTTACTCGAATCAAAAGAAACGAGTATTCAATAAGCAGACTGGTATTGTGGCAGAATATTTGCATGTGGATTTCAATCCTATACTTTACCACCCAAAGGTTTTGGACCAGACTGGCTGTTCGATTATAAAGCTCTTTTTAAAAATCTTGAATCGACACCAGAGATGTTTGATGAGCAACTTACTCGTGTGTTTATTAAATTACAAGACGATACTCCGGTTCTAAATATACAAACTCTGCCGACTCTAGTAGTGCCTGTTGTTGATGATTATTTGACCGAGACTTCGAATGATTCGACAACTGTGGCTGATGATATGTCTTCTGATGATGATAGTGAATTTCATGAAGCCGTGACACATTAGGTGGAAATTCCTACTCAACGACTCAATCCACAAGTTGATGCTACTTCAAATGAAGCTGATTCTAATACAACTGACAATGTGGTCAATTCACAAGTTGATGTTATTTCAAATAATACTGATGATAATACACCTGAAACTGTGGTGGTTGAGGAAGATCCTGTTCCTGGTATGGCTGAAACGGTGGTTGTTCCAATTCATCAGACACTCCAGATAAACACGATTCATCCACAAGACAATATTATTGGTGATTTAAATGAAGGAGTGCGTACGAGACATCAAATTGAGAGCAGTGCGTTACTATCAATTCTGGAATCTGGTGTTTAGGAAGAAGCGTTCCATTCATGCTTTATATCTCAGATCGAGCCAAAAGATGTTCATGAAGCTTTATTAGATGGTTCATGGGTTGAAGAAATGCAGGAAGAGTTACTACAATTTCAAAAAATTAGGAGTGTGGCACCTGGAAGATTTACCAGCCAGAAGCAAAGAACCGTGTGGAACACGGTGGGTGTATAAATGCAAACGAGATGATCGTGGAGTCATAGTCCGTAACAAGGCTCGTTTGGTTGTTCAAGGGTTTTCTCAGGAAGAAGGAATCGATTTTAGCGAGGTGTATGCACCAATTGCCAGAATCGAAGCTATACGAATCTTTTTGGCATATGCTGCACATCGTGGATTCAAGGTCTTCCAGATGGATGTTAGGAGTGCGTTTCTTTACGGAAAGGTCAAAGAAGAGGTGTACGTCAAACAACCTTCGGGATTGTTCGATCCTGATTATCCGGAGAAGGTTTATAGGCTAGACAAAGCATTATATGGTCTCCATCAGGCTCCTCGAGCTTGGTATGAGATGTTGTCCACTTATTTACTCGACAACGGATTCAAGCGTGGGTTGGTTGATCCTACTTTATTCTGTTGTAAAACGGGGGAGGATCTGCTACTGTTACAAATTTATGTGGACGATATCATCTTTGGCTGTTCAAACGAAAAGTTATCGAAGGATTTCGAGACTTTAATGCAAACAAGGTTCGAGATGAGTTCAATGGGGGAAATGTCGTTCTTCTTGGGTTTACAAGTTCAACAATCTGACAGGGGAATTTTCATTCATCAGACAAAATATGTGAATGATGTCCTGAATCGATTCAAGGTGGAAGATGTTCGCATAACTCATCGGACTTTAATGTATCTTACAGCTAGTCGACCTGATATAATGTTTGCTGTATGTTTGTGTGCCAGGTACCAAGCAGCACCTCGGGTTTCTCACATGGAAGCAGTTAAGAGGATTCTAGCTTATCTGAAAGGTAATGCAAATCTCGGGATTTGGTATCCTCATGATGATAAGTTCGACCTGTCGGTGTATATGGATTCAGACTACGACGGTTGCAAGATCAACATCAAGTCAACCACGGCCGGATGTCAGTTTCTCGGCGATCGGTTGGTATCTTGGCAGTGTAAGAAGCAGACTTCTGTTGCTACATCCACGGCTGAAGCTGAATATATAGCGGCTGCTAGTTGCTGCTCTCAGGTTTTATGGATACAACAGCAGATGCGGGATTACGGTTTGAAGTTTCTTACTACTCCAATTTATATAGATAACTCGGTTGCGATTTGCATAACTAAAAACCCTGTTCACCACTCTAAAACGAAACATATTGATATTCGTTAGCATTTCATCCGTGACTGTTTTGAGAAACATTTGATTGATCTGCAAAAGATCCATACTGATTTTCAAAAAGCGGACCTTTTTACGAAAGCTTTTGACAAAACCCGCTTTCTTTATCTTTTGCAGATCAACAGCATACAAAAGTTACCTGTTGAGTAACTTTCGGTTGATCATTTTTCATTTGTGTATCTTTGTTGTCTGTTTTTATTTCTTATTCACAAAATCCAAATAATTTAGGGGGAGAAAAACATAAAATATATAAAAAAATTGGAAAAATGCAAAAAGCATAAAAAAATGGAAAAATAAAAAAATTGAGAAATTGATCCGACCAAGCGAGAAGTGATATTACATCGGCGTGTGTTGTCAACCACAGGTAAAGTAAAAATGAAAAGCTGTAGGTACTTGTTTGGTTAGTTAAATGCGTAAGGACAAATCTGATATATGCTAGTATGATATAAATATAAAAATTTGCTTGATTAAATGTAAGGCACATCATGACGAATGCTGTGTGATCTTGGCATTAAATGAAATGAAAAAGCAAAAACAGAATAAGAGATGTTCTGGAGTATGCATGCTTTTATTTTGCAAAGATTTAAACTTGTTTGATTTTCTTTATTTTGTCAAACGATCGGCCTTTCTCTACGTATCGAAAGATCGACCTGATTGGTGTTCGTTTGACGTTCTGCTTTATTTCTTTGGTGTTTCATATAACTCATCGGACTTTCTCTGCGTGTGCGGGAGCACCGACCTGATTGTTGTTGGGTTATGCAATTTCTGCTTTATTTTCTATTTCTTATTTTCCTAAACAATCGGACTTTCTCTGCGTGCCTACCGCCCGACCCGATTGTTGTTTGTTTAGGGTTCTACTTTATTTTTGCATGAAGCACCATGGACGATATATCTCAATGGAAATCAAATTCTATGGAAAATTACAAAAATAATAAGAATAAGCCTATTTACCGGGGTTTCTGATTGTGTGGGCTGTCATATTATCAATGCGTGCAAAATATACCTTAACATATCAGAATGCTATAAAAATTGATCTGTCCAAACTGAAATAAACTGAAAAGTTGTATTTGCTGCCAACTTGACTTGCATGCTGATTAATAATGAAATTGAAGTGCGTCTGATGCATATTAGCCGATATGATCTCGCGTCTGGATCTTTCTCACAAAAATATTTAAGTTATATTAGATTGAGTTTGTGTATTTCATTTTTGTTTTGGTTTGTTGCTTCAATATCTTAAAATCACAAAAAGATTTTAGGAGTGTTTTAGCATAATTTTGTAAAAATCCAAAAAGATTTTCGGTGTGTTTGAAAGTTTGAGGAAAATTTATAATTTTTAAACTTTCGGGGTTCAATTTGAAAATTCCAAAACGGACTTGATTTCAGTGCAGAAGACAACCAAACGGACTTGATTTCAGTATTCTCATCATTAATTGGACGAAGTTTGAGGAAAATTTATAATTTTTAAACTTTCGGGGTTCAATTTGAAAATTCATCAATTTCAGGGTTTAATTTGAAATTTTTTGAAATCTCCAAACCTGGAGTTCGGCCGACCGAACTTGGAGTTCGGAGGTCCGAAGCTCACCATCGACGAGGTTTGGAGAGGCCGAATGTGGAGTTCGGTGTACCTGTTGGTCCGAACGTGGAGTTCGGTGAACGTTCGGAGGTCCGAACGTCTTGGGCACTAGTTTCAAATTCAAACTCATCGGAGTTCTTCAGACTCCGAACCTGGGGTTCGGAGACTCCGAATGTGGGGTTCGGAGGGGGCTCGGACAGAGTTCGGCGAGTCTATTGAATTTTTGATCAAATGTTGTTAGTTTACGCAAATGACAATGATTTGACGAAATCAGTGATTATATCTGTTAATAACATTGAATTTAATGAATGTTTTATTTTGTGTGTTTTCAGATATGGCCAACGACCTGAAAATCGGTGAAAAACATAACATTTGTTTGCATATCGGTGTTACACGAGGAAAACTTGACAAATTTGGAGGATTCGGGGTATCTGAGTTTCTAAGGCGGTCCAGAATCCATTATTCTGGAGTTTTGGAATACAGCACAAACAATTACTGATGCTCCGATCAGAATTGTTGCTAATATTCAAGGTAAAGAAGTTGAAGTTACTGAAGCTGATATTCCTCGGGTATTGAAGTTAGAATCTGATACAACAACAGCACGAATTGAATTTTCTCATGAAGATAATGTGCCGTTCTTGAAGCGAATCTGGTATACTAATGATCCGAGTAAAGAATGGGTCTACAAATCGTTGTTGAGTGTTCCGTACAAGTACTTGGCGCACGTGTTGTTGGTTTGCTTGGGGCATAGAATATCTGGGCATGATGAAGTTCAACAGATCATACTGTCTCTGATGAATGCTTTAGTGATGAATAGGCCGTATAATGTTGCTGGGATGATTTTTCATTACATGAGAGATAATCTCACTCAAAGGCAAAAGAAAGTGGCAATTTATCCCAGATTCCTTCAGATGGTTCTCAATAACCGGTATCCTGATTTGATAAAGCATGCCGCTCAGAAGATGGAACTGAAACATATGACGGAGGAAAGTGTTGGTGCTCTGGCGTCTTATCAAAAGAAGGCACCATGGGTTTCAGCCGAAATTGAAGTGTTTGATTGGTCATATAGCCAATGTCAATTACATGGCACCAGCACCGGGTGCACCTCGTCATGAAGATGGTAGTGTTTCAGAGGAACTCGATTACAACTGGATTGAGGAACCGAATCAGATTCCACAGCAAGGTCAAGTAAAAAGACCTAAAAGACAAGTACCGGTGGTCCAGGAACCAGTGAATCAAGGACCTGAACAAGTTGTATCTCAACCGCCAACTACTGAACCGGTGGTCTCAGCACAGAAAGTTCCTGTATCTGTCAACATGACTGAGACACCATCAGTAAATACCCTTGAAGATAAATCCGATGAAGATGAGGAGGATCTGAATGTTGGGGCTGATTCTGAAGACTTCTCTGACACAAACAATCCGTTTGTGAGAGTCTTGATCAACTCAAAGTATGTAAAGCTCAGGAAAGATAGCGATGAACATTTCGCTTACCGAATCAGCAAGAACAAGAGCAATGATCGTTACAAAGATCGTGTGTACGATGTGGTGGCCTCATCTGAGTCTGATGAAGATTATAATCCTGATGCTGATGTGGTTTCCGGTAAAGGTAAACAGCATGCTACTGGTTCTTCATCTGTTACTTCAGCAAAAAGAAGGCAAAAGTCGATTGCTGGAGGAAGAACTAAGAAGAGGAAAGGAGTACAATAATTTATTCTGCAACCGCGTTCTGGTGTTTCTTCTTCAGCTACTCCTGCTATGTCTGTGCCTGAAGTGTCTACAACAGTTCAGACTTCAGTGTCTGATGTTCATGCTGCTTTCTTGCAAGATCTTATGAATGCCAATCGATCGACAACTATTAGCACAGCACCTTCAGCAAGTGCTGGTGCGCAGTTTGTGAATCAGCCTATGGGTTCGACACCCACAACTCCGGTGTTTTCTACTGCAACTGCTACTGCTTCAACACATTCCACACCTGAAGTGAATTTCAATTTTGAACAAGGATCACTTTCTTTCTCTCAAGCCAGTATTCTTCAAAGCGCGTTATCTGATCAACAATCTCAAATTGATGCCTTGAAGGCTAAGAATGAGGAACAAGAGAAGATGATTACTGTGCTACGCTTACATAATGAAGAATTGAGGGAACAATCTCGAGCACAGAGTCAACAGATCACAACTTTGCAGAGTCGGGACGTAGCCAAAGATCAAGAGATTCTAAGATCAAGAGATTCTAAGATTAAATCGGGTTAGTCAGACTCAAAGTCGCATGCTTCTTGAAATGGGTGAGGAAATAAAATTCTTGATGGAGAAGTTTAAAGCTCAGGGGGAGATTGGAGATAATTCAGGTTGTAATGAAGATCCGATGAGATTTCTGAATGATGATCCTGATTAAGATGATCCTCATGGGAATGTTGGTGGAGGACCAGGCCCGTCTGGAACCGCTGGTTCGGGTATTGGGACATCTACTTCTCAGGGGGAGAAAGATTCTCGAGAAGCTATGCCGATTACGTCAATTCCATCAAATCAAGCGGCAACAAGTTTGAATGATTTTGAACAGATGTTGCAGACACTTGAAGAAGGGGAATTTGTTTGTGACTTGACGGCTGAACAGTTGCAAAGGGTTTTTGATCTGAATGATGAAGAGATGAGACAAGCGTCTGAGAAAGCTCCAAAGAAATATGAATCATCTGAACCAGAGTCTGATGAAGACGAAGAAGGTATGTTTGAAGAAGAGATTGAGATAGAGGATATCACAAAAGAAGAATATCCAGAATTATACTTCAACTTCAACAACAATCAATCTGGTGTTTTCAAAGGTTGGGATTTGAAAGAAGCCATAGGGCTGGGAATGATGCTGAAGCTTCGTCATCTAAAAACTCGATGAGGGATGCTACTGAGGGTGATGATGATATTGAGACGGTTCAAACTGAGGTTGAAGCCTTCATGGTGGATGGGACGATAAAAAATACTCAAGGGGCAAGCACTCCTTCTGTCGATGTTTCCAATGATTAGTCTTGCTGCTTGGAATGTTAGGGGTTTGAACCGCCCCCTTAAACAAAAAGAGGTTCGTCATGTGGTTAAGGAAAATAACCTTTCTTTTTGTGCTATATTGGAGTCTCACGTAAATGTTCAAAAGCTCTTTAAAGTATGTCAGGGTGTTTTCAAAGGTTGGGATTGGACATCTAATGGTGGGTTATGTTCTAAAGGTACTCGCATTATCCTAGGGTGGGATATGACTGTGTTTGATGTTATGTTAATTTCTCAGACTGACCAAGTAATGCATATTCAGATTATTTGTAAGGTCTCCCGTAAGGTGTTTCTCTGCTCGGTGGTTTATGCCCATAACTATTATATTAAACGACGAACCCTATGGAACGATCTTAAATTGCACAATGCTTTTGTTAAAGATAGGGCTTGGATTGTTATGGGGGACTTTAATTCTGCCCTTAACGTGGAGGATAAACTTGAGGGCTCTTCGGTTAGTGATATTGGTATGCAGGATTTTAAAGAATGTGTTAACGAAGTGGCTCTCTCTGATATTAACATGGCTGGCTTCCATTATACTTGGAGTCAAAAACCAAAGTCTGGAATGGGTGTTTTAAAGAAGATTGATAGGGTGATGGGGAATGTGGCTTTCATTGATGAGTTCCCGGAGGCTTCTGCTGTTTTCCAGCCTTACAGGATATCGGATCATTGCCCGTGTGTTCTTCGTCTCCTCCCTGTTAAGAAGAGCAAACCGAAACCGTTTAAATTTGCTAATTTTTTGACAGAAAAAGAGGGCTTTTGGAGGTGATTAAAGCTGGTTGGGATACGCATGTTGCTGGGGTCCCGCAATTTTGTGTTGCGAAAAAATTGAAGCTCCTTAAGCCTCCTTTACGTAAATTGTTACACATGCAGGGTAACTTGCATGAAAAGGTGGCGGCTAGTCGAAAGAAAATTGATGAGATTCAACGTGAGATTGATAAAAATCCCATGGATGAGAGGTTGAGAGATGAGGAGAGACGGTGTTTGGATGAGTTCCGGCTGTGCTCCCTTGATGAGGAATCTTTCTTGAAACAAAAGTCTAAGGTTCATTGGCTTGCTCTTGGGAACTCGAATACGGCTTTCTTTCATGCTTCTTTAAAAAATAGAAATCATAGAGGCCGTATTAACATGATTTATGATGTGTCTGGTAATAAACATGAGGGGGAGGCTATTCCGATGGCTTTTGTCAGTCATTACGAAGATTTTTTGGGGTGTGCTGGTGTTGTAGACGTTCCTGTCCCCCCGGATCTTTTTACTAGAAAGCTTGATAGCTCGTTGGCTACTCACATGACTCGGGTGATTGATGACAAAGAAATTAAAGATACCATTTTCGGTATGAATGATAATAAGGCTCCGGGGCCTGATGGGTTCTCTGCTGCCTTCTTTAAAAAGGCTTGGCCTATTGTGGGTAAACAGATCTGCCTTGCGGTTAAGGATTTTTTTGATTCTGGCAAATTACTGAATGAGCTGAATCACACGATTATTGCTCTTGTCCCTAAAGTGGCTACTCCTGGGAGGGTTACTGACTTCAGACCTATATCGTGTTGTAATGTTGTTTACAAGTGTATTAGCAAGATTGTGGCCGATCGTCTTAAGACAGAGCTTGGGAACATTGTTGACATAAACCAATCTGCTTTTATTCCGGGGAGGAAGATATCGGATAATATTTTGCTCACCCAAGAACTGATGCATAACTATCATAGGGAGAAGGGTCCTCCTCGCAGTGCTTTCAAGATTGACATCCAAAAAGCGTATGATACCGTTGACTGGGGTTTTCTGGAAGCCTCTTTGTATGGTTTTGGTTTTCATCCGAAATTCATCATTTGGATTATGGTGTGTATCACTACTCCTTCTTATTCCATTTGTATTAATGGAAATCTTTATGGGTATTTCCGTGGGAAAAGGGGCCTTAGACAAGGGGATCCGCTTTCCCCTTATCTTTTTACGTTGGTCATGGAGGTGCTTACACTAATGTTTCAGCAGGCTGCTAGGGTGCATAGGTCGTTCAGGTTTCACCACCATTGTGAGAAGCTGAAAATCATCAATTTATGCTTTGCTGACGACTTATTTATCTTCTCTCGGGGCGATGTGCATTCCGCTAGAGTTATTTTTGATGTTCTATCCTTATTTGCTAGGACTACTGGCCTGCGTCCCAGCCCTCAGAAAAGTACTGCTTTCTTTTGCAATGTCCCGGATCAGGTTAAGGAGGCTATTCTTGCCATTATGTGCATGGAGGAGGGGGTCCTTCCGGTTCGTTATTTAGGGGTGCCCCTTATCTCTTCTAGACTGTCTGCTGCTGATTGTCTCCCTCTTATTGATGGTCTTGAGAACAGGATTGTGAATTGGAAAAACAGATTTTTGTCCTTTGCAGGTAGGGTGCAACTTATTATCTCGGTTCTCTCATCTCTTCATATATTCTGGTCCTCGGTCTTTATTCTCCCTACTAGCGTCTCTTCTTCTCTTGAGAAGAAGATGCGTGACTTTCTTTGGTGCCAGGGTACTTTTAAAAAAGGGATGGCGAAGGTGGCTTGGAAGCATGTGTGTGTTCCAAAGACTGAAGGTGGCCTGGGCATTAGACGGATTGATGATATGAATAAATCCTTAATGGCCACTCATGCTTGGAGTATCCTCATTAGACGCAATTCTCTTTGGGTTGCTTGGGTGTATACCTATAGGTTAAAAAACCGAAATTTCTGGGAGTACAAATGCCCTGCTGTTTGTAGTTTTAGTTGGCGGAAGCTTATGGCCATTCGGCCTCTCATTCATTCGTTTGTGTGGTCTTGCATTGGTAATGGGAGGTCCACATCGGTATGGTTTGATAAATGGCTGCCTTCGGGTCCCTTATGTCACCACATATCCCCTCGCATCAGGTACTCGGCAGGTTTTACTTCACACACTAAGGTGTCTGATGTGTTTGACTCTAGCGGGAGTATTTGGCCAGCTGCTTGGCGTGATTTATTTCCGGTCTTGAATGAGACGGATCAGATTCTTTTGAAGAACAGTGAGAATGACAGACTACAGTGGCGAGTGGATGATAGATTGGCTACCTTCTCCTCGTCTATTGTTTGGGATTCTATTCGGTGTAGAAGTGTTGATGTTCCCTGGATTAAGTTTGTTTGGTTTGCTCAGTGTGTCCCTCATCATGCTTTTATTGTTTGGCTGATTATGCGTGATTGTTTACTTACCCAGGATAAGATCTTGGGGTGGGATATAGCGAGACGAAAGAATATGAATATGATGTGTTGTCTTCTCTGTTACAAGAATTATGACTCTCGTGATCATCTTTTCTTTCAGTGTCCTTTTGCTGCTGAAGTTTGGGAGATTGTTAAGCCATACACGAGTATGAATGGGGTTTCCAATGATTGGGCTGACATCTCTGGGTTCTTTATCGGCAAATCGGTGAAGTCGGTCCAGACTATTATTGATAAGTTGGTGGTTCATGCTACGACGTACCATGTTTGGCAAGAAAGAAATAACCGGCTGTTTAACAACCATACTCGCCCTCCTGACATTGTGGCTGGCAGGATTATTGAAGTGGTTCGTTGGAAGTTGATGGGTTTGAAGTACAAGAGGACCGTGAGGGTTGATCAGGCTTTGAGCGTGTGGAAGATTGGTTCACTTGACACCATGGCTAACACGTAGTCGTTTGTGCTTCTGTTTTTGTGTTTCCTTGATATTTGAGTCCTAGGTGGTAGTATTTTCGCTTGTTGGTTTATCTTTGTTTGGTTTTCCATACTTTGGGGGTTTGTCCCAAGTATGAACTAGTAAGGGCTCTCCTTACTACTTGTTCTTCTTTGTGGTATATATATACAAAATCGCCGGGGTAACCCTTTACCCAAAAAAAAAAACAATCAATCTGGTGATGATTTTGAGGTATTTCCTAAGGAAAAGATGCTGAAGTTGAGGAAAGATTGAGAAAGAAAGAATTAGGAAAACCTGAAGACCCAGTGGTTAAGGAGGCTAAAGTTCAGAAACAGCGTCAGACATTTGACGAGTTCATGATAACTTTTCATGCCAATTATGTTCCGCCTCCGAAGCCAGTCAAGCAGAGATCATTCTTCAAATTCAAGGGTTAAGCTTCAGGTGAAATAATCAGCTGGATGTATGCTTCGAGTTTGAAGTGCTACAGGATTAAACGAGAACATGGAATCCAGTACTTCAAATGTGCCAAAGATTTTTAGCAGTCTGCCGGTTTGGGATATTCGTGAGTTGGTCAGAAAGCCATTTTGCAATTATGGCAATGATTGGATGGGTTTTCAATTCAAGAAGACACTTGAGAGGGAATGTCGAGAAGGATTTCAATTGTTGGATCCTCAGAAGCCAAAAAGACGTCGATCCCAAAAAAGAATCCACGAAAGAACTGGTAAGAAGCTGATAATCTTGGTGTTTCTGAAGAAACCGGATGTGATGAAGAAGATTCCTTTGATGAAGATGAAACTTGATTTAATCAAGGATCTAAAGTGGTGGTACTGCAACAAAAAGACTGGTGAAGCAGTTATTGTGTTGAAGGAAAACAATCAGGTTGTGAGGATCTACGATCCAATGTGGCTGATCAATTTGTTGAAGGCTGATATAGACGAGCTTTATCACAATCCAATCTTGTATCATCCTGATTTCATGGAGCAAGCGCTGAAGTTTCAGAGGGTGATAAGGGTTTGTTTTGCATTCAACATCTATGCTGGAAATAATAATGATTTGGTCAGGAAGGGTGATGAGGCAACGAGCCTGGATCAGACAAAGCGGGAGTTTGTTGATACACGATGTGGCAACGAGCCTGGATCAGACAAAGCGTCAAAGACACGAAGATTACAACATAATGTTCTGGTGACCGAACCTTGGCCGAGCCTTGGCCGAACCTCAAGTTCGGACAAGCTAAGGAGTTCGGCCGGCCGAAGACTTATATATAGGTTATGTTTGTGTCTTTGTAACTAGTTTTTGAGAGTGAGCGAACTTTTGTAAGAGTGTGTGTGTTTGTACTCTGAGTCTCTTGTAATAAAGTTGTTAATGAGAGATTGAGTTATTTACACTGTTTGTCTACATTCTTATTCACGCAATTGTTATCGAACTAGACCGATCCCACGCTCCAGCGTTTTCATAGAAGTATGTATCAAAAAACTCCCCCTCGACATGTGCTGTATCAACATCCACATTAATCTTGTATCATCAATCAAACTCTTCCTCAACTTGACGATGAGTTTGATCTTGAATACTTGACATTGCGGTGCGTGTAATCTTTTTATCAACTGCTTTAGAAGACTTGAAGTTGTGATGATCTCTTCCCACATAGAAACCTACCAACATAAATAATCTTGGTACAAAACGTCTCTTCGAGACTCCAAGATATATTGATTCTGAAATTGATTTCGTATTCCGTGTTGATCAATCGAAAAGAAATAAGAAATAAAATGTTTTTTATTTTTCAAAACTTATATCAAAACACACCTAATTTTTTTTGATATTTTTTAATATGAAAAATAAAATCAATACAGAATCAGACACTATTTTTGTCTTTTTGTGAGAAGATCACGACTTGGGATCATATTGGACATAAATGCTGAACTACACTTCAATTTCAATTATTGTAGCACATAAGCCATGTCCATTGCAGATATAATTTGTACAACTTTAAACTCAGGCAGAATCATACTCATAACATAAGGATATGTTAAGGTATTGATTAGATTTGCATTGACCAGTGTACCCCACACTATCAGACATACTCAGATATGTTTTTGCTTATTACACTTTATGATTTCATTTGTGATTTAACACATAGTGATTGTATACATGATATAGTCAACTGTGTTCCATGCAAAAAGAAATAAGAACATTAAATCATCTACCTTAAGGTCGATCTTTCGATACGCAGATAAGGCCTCAGATTTAACAAGATAAGAAAATAAAACAAGTTGAAATTGTATAACTCAACAATAATCAGGTCGGTACTCCTATACACGCAGAGAAAGTCCAATGAGTTATACAAAACACCAAGAAAATAAAGCAGAACCTCAAACGAACAACAATCGGGTCAATCTTTCGATACCCAAAGAAAGTCCAATCGTTTAAGAAGATAAAGAAAATCAAACAAGTTTAAATCTTGCAAAATGAACACATGTATACACAATGGCTTCGCAATTTCTTTTCCACATATCGTTTTCTTGATATATCATGAGATATGCATCAAGATGTTGTCCACTAGGTCAAGCATCAGATTTAGTGTATATCACATGTGTATACTTTCTGATTTACCGATCCTACCTAGCACATCGATCAATGGTCTTATGGCTTTTCACTTACTTTATCCATGACTTAAACATCGTCAGCCAATGTACCATCATTTCCCAATCATGTCGGATAGAATTTCTTATTTTTCAATGTTTTTGGATTATTGCATTTTTTTATGTTTATGTCTTTTCAAATTTCTCCCCCCCCCCCCCCCTAAAATGACAAACTCTATTTATTTTAGATTTTCACTTTTAACATTTGAAAAACAACACACTATTTTTGTATTTTTCAAAAACAAACTCCCCCTCAAAATAAGATGAAGTAAAAAACAAACCAGAAATTGATCAACCAACACGAATACGAGCAGTTTAGTATTTTAAAAACAACGTGATTTGGAAATTCAATTTAAGTTATCACAGATATTTCACAATCAGCAATTTTCCAATCACCGAAAGGTCTTCCTGAAATACCTGCTGACACCAAATAAAACATTAGTTGCTTGGGATCGAGCCGATTCAACAGCGTCGGGTCGCCCGATGTCTTCCACATAGTCATTGCTGGCCTTAGAAAACAATCTTTGGTTTCCATATTTTTAAAAATTTTGATTTTTGATCAGAACCTGAATCAGAATCAATCGGCGTACTTGGTTTGAACCAAGACGGCTTACGAGATGATTTGACTTTTGGAGACCATGGTTCATAAAAAATATGACCTTTGTTATCCACATATTTAGCAGTGTTGTGGATATATGCAGTCGTTGAACAAACAGCAACAAGATGTCCAGGTTGACGACATGCATAACAAAGTCTCTCACGAAATTTAAAAACATTTGAAAAATTCTTTGAATTTTGAGAGCATGAAGAATGATCAGAATCAAAATTGTCAAAGAATCATCATAAGAATCATACCTTGAAGATGGACTCCGTGAAGTAACTTCCGATTCAGATGAAGAACCTCCAGAAGAATAAAACAATTGTTGCTTCTAAGAAGGTGATTTCTTTTGAGTCTTGATCTTCAACACTTTCTCCTTTTTCTTTGACTGCTGAGCTTCAACAGGAACATCTTTAATTTCAAAACCCAAACCTTTATGCTTGAAACCCAAAATCTTTGAAGACTCAGATGAGTACCAGAAGCATCTCTTCCTTTCGCTTCTCTAGTAAATTGAGCTTTAATTTCCTTCAACTTTTTCTCTTGCACCAAAGACTTAGCAGCTTCCTCTTTAGATGAAGAACTTGAACATTTCTCAGTTTTTCCAAAAACATTTTCATCTTTCAAACCTGATGAACTTGACACAAAAGTTGGATCTTCAGCAAAAGTAACTTTCTTCTTTGACTTATTCTTCTTTTTCTTGGCTGTTGTGGCAAACTTTGAATAATCAACCATTTCAGCCTTTGGATCAAGAGGAGCAGATGTTAATTCAGATAATTCCACCGGTTGGGAACCTTATGAATATCATTTTCTTTGGAACTATCCTCACTCCAGTCCTGCTTATACAAAAAAGTTCAGCAACGTTGGTGATGAGTTGTAATTCTTGACATGCCTTTGTAATTCCAAAATCTCCAGCTTTAATTCAGAAATTTTTTGTTGAGCATCAAACACCTCTTTTTGAGACTTAATGAGTTTTTCATTTTAATTATTATACTCATAAGTTTGCAACTTCCTGATCTCACATTCAGCCAAAACTTCTTCAGTAACTTTCTCACACTTCTTCTTGAATATTTCAACATCCTTTGTTAAAACTTCATTCTTTTCTCGAAAAAGAACATTCTCATCTTAAAGTATAGATACTTTTGTTTGAAGTTTCTCAATTGTAGCCGCAGATTCTGTAAGGGAATAATTTGTGGCTTGTGTATTAAATCATCACTTGGTGGACTATTTTGAAGGCCTATGTGATAAAATAGGTGTAAAATAGCTGGGTTATGGTTATATTGGGTCATTGGGCCAATTTAGACATGATTGGGCTCATTTAGAAAGTGTTTAGGGGATGTTTAGTGGGCCTTTAAAGTCCAATACGGGAATTTGATGTAGTTTAGGGTTTTTGGATGGCTTGTTTACCAAGATTGTCCATTCCTATTTATAGGACCCCTAGTCTACTTTGTAGGGTTGGCCATTCTAGAGAGAGACCAGAGAAATAGAGAATTCGAGATTCTCTGAGGTGTACTAGACGATTCTCATCAATTGTAATCGTGTGCATCAACCAGGTTTTCTAAGTCATATTATTGTGTTTATTGTTTTATTTATTTCTCATCTTGAATCAATCAATCGTCGGGATTCCGCACCTTCGATTGATCGTCGATATCGTGTAAGGATCATTTTCGGGACTTACAATTGGTATCAGAGCCAAGAAACACGTGTTTCGAGGCTCACACGATATCTCGATTCAAGCTTCTAACGTTTTTGTGAAGAAATTTTGAGTTTTCAGGTTTTCGATCCAATATCAAGGTTGATCGTATTTGTTGCATGATTTGAGGATAAAATCGAATATTGGGAGAATTCCTGAAGATTTGGTAAATCGCAACTGTTTTGGTTTGTGATTTTAGTTAAATGTGTGGACTTTCCAAAATTGTAGGTTCTCGGCTTCAATTTAATTTCTAAGGATCTGATCAAAGTTGTTTTTTTGGAAAGTGTGGATTTTAGCTGAAGGTTCTCGATTCAAAGGAATTTGGTCTCCACTTCTGGGTTTGGTTCGGTCTTCTCAAGGAGGTTTTCGGCCCTTTAATTTTTTTTTTGGTGTTGTCGGCTGTAGCATATTCGATCAGAGGCTCTCGGCTCAAAAGAGGGGTGGGCCTAAAATTGAGGTATTCAACTCGGTTCCTCAAGTTCTCGGTTCGGCCTACACGTTTCCGATTAGGTTTTGAGTTTTCGGCTCGGGTTTGCAAGTTTTCGGTTTGACTGGAGATTGGTTCATCGAGTTTTTGGTTCGTCGAAGTTTGTGTTTTCGATTCGGGCCTTCGAGATATCGGTTCGGATTTAGCAAGTTCTCGGATTATTGAAGCTCTCGGTCATCTCGATAGTATTCGGTCGTTTTACTCGAGATCTCGGCTAATTTGTTTAACGGGGTTTGAATCGGAGTGTACTGTTCATCAAGTTTACATTTGGTCTCGGGTGTTTACGGTTCCGTTTGAAGGTTTTCGGTCGAACTCGGTGTTCGGTCAAAATCGGGGTACGGCTTCTCAAGATTTCGATCGAAACTTAAGTTTCATTTGACCAAAATCCACCTCTTAGCTTAAATCGGGTTCTCGGTTGTGAAAGCTTCTCGGTTAGTCGTCAAGTGTTTGATTCGGTGTGTCTTTGTTCGGAATTCATGAAGTGCAGGTTTCACGTCCGAAAATTTTGAATTTATTTGTGAAGGTGATATAATTACCATACTGCCATCGATCAAAACTGAGATTTGGTTTACGTAAATTAATCTTTAGGTTATTTACAAGAGTGCCATTGGATTTATTTAAAACGGGTGGTCCACATCATCCGGTTTTTGAAGCAGTAAACGGCCACTCATTTTAAGTTGGTGCAAATTTTAGTTGACGGGGTTTTGATCGTTGAATTTTTCTGCACCTTGTGGAGTAATTCGTTTTTTATTTTTCATATTTTTGCTCCAAGTGTTTCAAGGTGTTACTAACGGTTTTGTTTGTGAGTTTCTTGTGATTGTTTTTACAGGTTACAGGTGTTGCAGAAGCAAGAAGCCCATGTTCATAAGCTATTCGATCGAAAATCTGTGGCTTGGACCCTTATTTCGATCGAAATTTTTGGCTTTTCGACCCTTTTGGACACTTTTCGATCGGAAAGTCCCTTCGTGACTTTCGATCGGAGAGTACTTCCCGGTTCCCCACTTTTCGATCGGAAAGTCCCCTCGTGACTTTTCGATCAGGTCCGTTTCGATCGGAAAGTCCCTTCGTGACTTTTCGATCAGCTCCGTTTCGATCGGAAAGTCCCTTCGTGACTTTTCGATCAGCTCGCATTTCGATCGGAAAGTCCCTTCGTGACTTTTCGATCTGCTTACACTTTTTGATCGAGCCGAAACTCTGCCCGATCGAAAAGCTGACTTTTCGATCCAGTTGAGACTTTTCGATCCATCCCTTTTCAATCCATTCAAGTCTTTCAGTTCGTATTTTATCCAGAAGTTCATCCAAAGACGACAATGACAAGTACTCAAGTTGCTTCTCTTCCTGTGAGTGATCAAACTCAGATATGTTCGAACTCGGCTTGCTCCGAATCAATCGAACATTATAAGCAACTGTTTCGAACTAAAGAAAGAGACCGTCTCAATGCAGAGTACAAACTAAAGAATCATCTAAAACAAGTCGAACCCTACAAAAAGAGGATAGAGTCTTTAGGTAACGAACTCAGTCAGGAGAAGTATCTTTTCCGGACATTCCGTGAAAAAGAGGAGGAAAAACGGAAGATCAATCGTGCTGATGGAACTTGGATCTGTAACTGCGAGGAATGCTCAAACCCCACATGTTGTGCTTTGATTAAAGAATGGGAGAGCAAGTTTACAAATGAATGTCAAAATCATGCAATTACTGCTAGAGACCTTAGGGAGTCCAAAGGAAAGACCAAAATTTTTAGAGAGAAACTTGAGGCCATTCAGGTTGATGTTAAGAATCTTCAATCTCAGGTGAGTAATAAAAGCACATATCTTAGGCTTGCTAACGCTAAGGTAGAAGAGCTAACCAAGGAGGTTGAGGAACTAAGAGCAAAACTTAACACTTCCCAATCTGCCCTTGAGAAACATCAAGTTATTCAAAAGAAAATGATGGACTCTCATCGTACTTTATTCAAATCAGAGGAGCGACTCGAGCATGTAAAAGAAACATCTGGCCTCGGGGATGGAAATTTTCCTCCCCCATTACAACATGAATACATCAAAGTGCCCCAAACTGCAGAGGAATTGTTGAAGGAGTCCCTGAATGAAGCAACCATGGTATATGGGCCTCAACCAGTGCAGAAAGATGAAAAGACAGCCACTGAAGCAACTCAGTCTAATAACACTACTGAGTGTGCTGGTTCAAGCTCTAGTGAAGTGAACAGAGCTGATGAAGAAAAGTTGACTCCTTATCCAAAGATCGAGACTCCTTATTCGAAAGTGGTGGATGAGGTAAAGCGGGAACGTGTGGTGATGACTACAAGGCCCAATGGTAGGATATTCATGACATCTGGGTCTATGTTTGACCAAGAACCAGGTGTTGGCTATGAACTACCATCCTTCTCCTCCAAGTTCAAAGGCTTGGGTCATGATGGTGGTTTATCATCTAACATTAAGAACATGAGGCCTAAGATCACCATCAAGCCTCCAACTTCTGTTCCTATCAAGATTGAAAGGCCCAAAACTACTATCAAGTATCCAAACTCATCAGTGGGCTCATGCAGTGGCAACACAACAGTCTCAAAGAAACCAGTGGGCCCAAAAGTTCAAATGTCTGGTTCTGCTCAGTTTTCAACAAACCAGAAAAGATTCAACAGAAATGCATCAAGGTCTGAAAGATCTGAGAACTGGAGACTTGGAGTCTCTACGGACATGCAACCGAATCACAATGCCTTTCCATCAAAGATGCAGACAAAAGCAAATGGAGCTCCACCTCAGCAGCTAAAGACAAACGGTTACACGTCTGATTTCTATCTCAAGAAGCAGACTTGCTTTAATTGTGGCAATCCTGGTCACATTGCCCAAAATTGTCTCTATCGCCCCTATGAGCCATATTATCCACAAAGTCGGAGTGTTTCGTCTCGGGAATCAGTTAAGTCTAAGCCAATGAAGGTGCAACCACCTAAGGCGATGAAGACTGTTTCTCCTAAGATAAAACCCTCTGATCAACATTGGGGCGCTGCCAAAGAGCAGAGAAAATTTTCGAATCAAAAATATGTTTTTCCAAATTTTGAAAATTTTCATAAAAAGGTGAAGAAACCGATTTCAAAACAACACAAAGTTGACAAACCTAAAGTTACTCCTCCAAAGGTAACTAAAACTGTTTTGAAAAGGAAACCTGAAATGAAGAAGGTTGAAATACCTAAAGTCACTACTTCAAAGGTGACTAAAACAACTTTCAAATCACCTGGAATTTGGAAACCAAAATCAAAGGCAGCTGCAACTCAAATGCCTGATTTTTCAAAGGGCATGTGTTTAAAAGAAGTAACTTTCGTTGATTCATCAGGTCTACCCAGAACCACTATGGCCTGGGTACCTATGGCTAACTGATCTCTCACCTTGTGCAGGAACAGTCAAGGAGGACTTTCATTAACCTTGTTTGTTTGTGATAGTGATTGTTCCAGGCACAGGATAGGAGGCATCTCTCTACCACATGACATAAAGATTTCAATGGAGGGTATGTTTCCTTGTGAGAGGTAAATCTGAGAAAATCAGCAATAAAGGTAACACTGTCTGAATTGTTTGTTTCTTGGCTGATTTGATGTGAAGTATGGTTGTGCATGAAACAAAACCCATTTCTGAAAATTTTCAAAAGATAAACTTTGAAGGTTAGCTTGGCCAGTTTTTAGTACATATTTAGTATTGTGTCAAAAAAAAAATGTGTGTGTTGTTATTAAAAAATCAAAAAGCAAGGGGAAGAATAGAAAAGATGAAATTGTTGACCCCTCAAAATTAAATTGTGCTTTTTAATTTTTAATCTTTTGTTTCCTTTAGAAGGTGGGAAGTGAAATAAATTTCCGTTTTGGAGATGGCTGACATGCGTAAGGCAGATGTGAAAGACATGATCCATGGTGATATGCTGGTAGGCTCGGCTCTAAAATCTGAAAAGGTATGCGTTACACACTTAAAGATAACGTATGGCAGTTTGTTGGGTAACAGCACTTAGGTTAATTTCATTTCTATTTGACTGCATGTTCAAGTTCCCGATACACACGCTTGTCTCCAAGAGTGTGAAAATGAGCTCAAAAAGTCGGTGTCCCCTCTGCTTTGCGTGAGCAATGACCTGGGGATGCTTCTCGTGTATGTAAGGCTCTCCTCTGCTTTGCGTGAGCAATGACCTGGAGTTGTTCATACATATGTGCTTCTAGATCACCTAAAATAAAAAATATATATATATATATATATATACACCCAAAAGATGCCAAAGAGCACATCAAAAGAGACCCTCAAGAGTCCAAAACCCTCAGCCTTTGTCACTGATGAGAGCATTATAAAAAAATGTTTCAAAAAATTCAGTTGACTTGTATATTATACCCAAAAATCTATGTGATCTATTCTTTCTCTTCTCAACCCAGTCTGGAGCTCAGTTTCAAACTTCTGGTTCAGGTTGTGAAAATATGTGGTAGGGAATTTATGTGCTTGATAGTGTGCAATAACATGTACCTAGGATTTGTTGAAACCCACTTGCTGTTCATAATTAATGCACTTAAAAGATAATAAAGTAACAAACAGCCTGATTAAGAAAAGGGTTTGAGTTTAAAGTGGATCGGTATATTGGCAATCACCTGGACGTGTTCGAGTAACAGAAGCTGAAAAGGGTTCCTTAGTCAGATTCATACGGTTTGATCCCAAATAAAACCTTCTTGTTTAGTAATTTGGTATGTTTGTTTTTTTTTTATTTTTTATTTTTTCTTTTGTTTTTATTGTTTATGTTTCAACCATGGCCAGGTTAATTTAAAGGTTTTAATAAGTTTTTATGGGTTTGTGCAAGAAGGTATCACCCCTCCAGAATCTCAGGGGGAGATAATGTGAAGAGTCCTCAGGTTCAGGGGAAGTTTTTGGTAAAATAATTCTAACCCGATAACCAGTCATCATATGCTGGTTAGTGTTTGTGTTTGTTCCATGTTGTGCATGACAGGTTAAATGAAATGTCATGGAAAAGAAAAGTCAATGAGTGCTGTTACTGTTCGTGTTGAAGAACCAGCCGGAAAAGGACTTACCCTATGCTCAGGGGAAGTTTGTTGGTTGTTCAAGTAAAGCTTCCAAAGACTCAAAAGATACCATTCGCAAGTTTAGGGGAAGCTGAATGAACAAAAGATGCAGAGCAGTCACAACAAGAAGTTCAAGAATGCCAAGATAGAGCAAGTTAATGGCAAGTCAAGACAATTACTGATGATTCAGCAAGGACTCAACAGTTCTCAAGAAAGAGCAAGTATTTGAGAATCCTCCTCTCATTACTTGTTTGTCATTTGAAGTCCAAGCTGATGCTGATTGAGAGAAAACTCTCAGAACTCAACCGTTGCTGCCCAATGAAGATCGTTCAAGAAAAGAATCTTCACCAACCCATGTTCAAGCCAAGGAGAAGACTGAAGTCTGAAGATTGAAAGTAGAAGACATTTAATAGCACAAGCCAAGGGGAAGATTGTAAGGGAATAATTTGTGGCTTGTGTATTAAATCATCACTTGGTGGACTATTTTGAAGGCCTATGTGATAAAATAGGTGTAAAATAGCTGGGTTATGGTTATATTGGGTCATTGGGCCAATTTAGACATGATTGGGCTCATTTAGAAAGTGTTTAGGGGATGTTTAGTGGGCCTTTAAAGTCCAATACGGGAATTTGATGTAGTTTAGGGTTTTTGGATGGCTTGTTTACCAAGATTGTCCATTCCTATTTATAGGACCCCTAGTCTACTTTGTAGGGTTGGCCATTCTAGAGAGAGACCAGAGAAATAGAGAATTCGAGATTCTCTGAGGTGTACTAGACGATTCTCATCAATTGTAATCGTGTGCATCAACCAGGTTTTCTAAGTCATATTATTGTGTTTATTGTTTTATTTATTTCTCATCTTGAATCAATCAATCGTCGGGATTCCGCACCTTCGATTGATCGTCGATATCGTGTAAGGATCATTTTCGGGACTTACAGATTCAACAACAAGTGCATTAGCTTTTTCATAATTTTGTTGAACTGGATAACTTTTCTCAAATAGATTTTCAAAATCTTGTGCTACATCTAGAGCTTCAGCTTTTGCCTTTTCACATTCTTCAGCCAATTTACTCTTTTCTTTCAACACGTCTTCATGAACATGAACCATTTCATAATATTTCCTTTTAAAATTCTTCCAATTCTTTCTTTAACACCACAATCTCTTTAGTGGATAATTCAGAACCTCGTTCTAGATTTGCATTCTTGTTGCGTAACTTCCACAAATAGATGCAAGTTCCAGGTACATAAGAATATATACTTCATGTAAGAACACAATTATGAGTTAATAGGAGCTCTACTATGATTCATTGAAAATATATGTTAATATGATAAAAATAGAGTTATGAGTTAATAGGAGCTCTGCATAATCTGTATGAGTAAAACTGGAACAACTTATGTTAGATTAAAAAAAACAGAATAAATACTTTTATGATAAGTCCGCGTCATTATTCTGCTCTCACTTTTTACCAATTCAAAAATATTATTCTAGGTAAAATCTTAGGAGATTTTTGTTGGATCTAGCCACAACACTAATCATGCTGACATACATACAACGGTTAGTATTTGTCAAACTCATTATCGGTTTGATTGCTCATTTACATAAAGTAATTAATTGAACTGTAGGGTGTGAAATCGGTGGTCAATCAACCTCGTCTGAAGCATTTGAAAAGAAAAAAGGTAAATATTTGCCAATCAAGTTTTATTCCATTCTATAGTTTCATAGTAATCTGTTTGGTAATGTTATGTAGTCCCATTTTAAATGTTATTTGGTACCTTAAACACTTGGGCTAGCTATGGATTGTTGGAACAAATGGTGAGATGTGTACCAAATAAAGTTCAACTGACGTTGAAGTTGATCTGGAACTTAATGTGATGTTCATCCAGATATTTTAAGTTCATCTGGATATCTAATGTTCATCTGGAAATCAATTAAATTGTAGGACCTGATGACCCATACTACTTGCAATAAAATGGCACTCCTCAGTCCATATCTATCATGGTGGTAAATATTTCGAAATTGCTATATATATTATAATCAATTTCCATAACCTAATTATTAATTATATGTTTTGGTATAGAAAGGAACACAAGAAAAAATGGTCCTAATTAAACTCAAATCTGGATAGTTGAAGATGAAGACCACGTGGTAGTGTTGTTGGCTCCCGAATTGAAAATTAAATTGAGAATAATGCTTGTATGTAATGTAATTTTCTTTAATGTTTTATTTGTATTTCATTTGTATTTGACTTGTAATTATTGGATTTGTAATTAATAATTTGTTATAGGTTTTAAATTGGCCACACATATAGAAAGGACACATCTGATATCAACAACCTTTTGGTCACTTTTTTTTCTTTCCAAATATTTGTGGCTAAAACACAAATATATGTGACCATATAATACCAAACGCCACACTTTTTATATTTTAACGTGGCCGTTGCCACCCTTTGGCCAAGTGTATTGGGACAAAATATCTGATTTCAACTACCCTTTGGCCACTTTTTTTTCCAAATATATGTGGCTAAAACACAAATATACGTGACCATATAATACCAAAGGCCACGCTTTTTATATTTTAATGTGGCCGTTGCCACCCTTTGGCCACGCCTATTGGGATAAAATATTTAATTTCAACTACCCTTTGGCCCCTCCCTTTTTTTTCCAAATATATGTGGCTAAAACACAAATATATGTGACCATATAATACCAAAGGCCACACTTTTTATATTTTAACGTGGCATTTCACCACGCGTATTGGGACAAAATATCTGATTTCAACTACCCTTTGGCCACTTTTTTTTTCTAAATATATGTGGCTAAAACACAAATATACGTGACCATATAATACCAAAGGCCACACTATTTATATTTTAACGTGGCGGTTGCCACCCTTTGGCCACGCTTATTGGGACAAAATTTATAATTTCAGCAACCCCTTTGGCCACTTTTTTTTATAACATACGTGGCTAAAACATAAATATACGTGACATATAATACCAAAGGCCACGCTTTTGATATTTTCACGTGGTCGTTGCCACCCTTTAGCCACGCGTATTAGGACAAAATGTATGATTTCAGCAACCCTTTGCCCATGTATTTTTATAATGTATGTGGCTAAAACACAAATATATGTGACAATATAATACCAAAGGCCACGTTAAACAAACGCATGTGGCCATTTGGACCCTTTGGCCACGCTTTCCGGAAGAATTGTTTGATTACAACAACAAATATTGGTACCCTTTAGCCACGCTTCTAGGTGGCTTCAGCCACTGATATTGTAACGTGGCCTTAGGATACATAAGGTGATGGGACTTTGGTGTCGATTGAAATGAAAAAACAAATGTGACCAAACACATTTGGTCACGGTTTTTTTCCATGGCCAAAGGTGAATTTTGACGTAGTGTTATAAAGGAAATCAACTTCGATTCTTAAATAATTCACATCACTTTTGCTTCTATTGTAACAAAAGATTCCCCTTTTATGTGGAAAAGGCCCGTATCAATAATTATGATTTTACGTATGGACAATTCCTCAATATCTTTTTCAGTCGCAGCAAAATATTTTCTTTGTGCATTGGTAAAAAAACATGCTTTTTGGGGGAGAGATACTATTTCAGCAATCGAGTCACAGGTATCTAACATATTCATACCTAAGGCTTTTCCACAAAGTTCTGATGAAACATATAACTTGTACAAATCTTTCCATTTTCCAAGTTGATCCAATCCATTTGTTCGTAGAGCTATTTACTCGATCGCAAACATTTCTGGAACACCTCTAACAGAGGGACAAATAGTCAATTTTGAAAGAACTTATTGTCAACCTCTTTCAGATATGAATCTATCTGATTCAGAAGGGAAGAACATGTATCAGTATCTCAATTTCAATTCAAACATGGGTTTGATTCACACTCCATGTTCTCTTAAATATTTACCATCCGAAAAGAGGAAAAAACAGAGTCTTTGTCTAAAGAAATGCGTTGAGAAAAGGCAGATGTATAGAACTTTTCAACGAGATAGTGCTTATTCAACTCTGTCAAAATGGAATCTATTTTGAAAAAAATATGCGATGGTTCCTTACTTCGACAGGGTACAGATATTTAACGTTTTTATTTTTAGATCTTTTCTCAAACCTATTACCGATACTAAGTAGCAGCCATATATTTATCTCCATTTTTCATGATATTATGCATGTATCAGATATATCATGGCGAATTCTTCAGAAAAAATTCTTGTTGGGCTTAGTTACTAGTTCAAATTTGATACAAATTTATTTTTTGGGAATTGGTTGGAATGTGTTCGTATCACTTAATAGGATTTTGGTTCACACGACCTGTTGCAGCAAAGGCTTGTCAAAAAGCATTTGTAACTAATCGTGTTGGTGATTTTGGTTTATTATTAGGCATTTTAGGGTTTTATTGGATAACGAGGAGTTTCGAATTTCGGGATTTATTCCAAATATTCAATAACATGATTTCTAATAATGAGGTCAATTATTTATTTGTTACTTTGTGCGCTGTTCTATTATTTGCCGTTGCGATTGCAAAATCTGCACAATTTCCCCTTCAAGATGTGGATATATTATCCAAATGGTTAACCCCGTCTTTCAATCTTTTACATAAAAATTCAAACAATTCAATAGATTGGTATGAATTTTGTAAAGATGCAGTTTTTTCGGTCAGTATAGCATCTTTGGGAATATTTATAGCATTTTTTTTATATAAACCTGTTTGTTCATCTTTTCAAATTTTGGACATAATTATTTCATTTGTTAAAATGGGTCCTAAGCAAAGTTTTCTGACATAATACAAAATGCTATATATGATTGGTCATATAATCGGGGTTACATAGTTGCCTTCTATGGAACATTCTTAACTATGGGGTGAGAAAATTGGACGAATTCACTCATTTTTTTGATAGACGAATCATTGATGGAATTCCAATTGGGATTGGTTTTATGAGTTTTTTTTTTCTAGTAGAGGTTAATAAAGCGGTAGGGGGTGGATGTATTTCTTCTTATTTGTTCTTTTATTTTTCTTATGTATTAATATTTTTAGTAATTTATTACTTTTTAAATTTTTAAGTATTCTTTAAGTCTTTAAATACGTCTAATAGAAATCCAATCCATTTCTTGAATAAAATGTGACCAATTACCCAACCAACAAAAATACTTGTTACAAATAGCAACTTGCTGTTGCATCAAAACATAAAAATGTTGACTAATCTCGCTAACATTGAACTTGGTAAAATGAAATGATTCAATAATTAAAAAATGAGATTATTCAGAAATACACATTGAATGCTGAGATTACGCATTGAATTTCTGGTAGTAGATCCATAATCAAAGAAGTGTTTGTGATTATTGCAGAAGAATGAACAAAAGATAGGGTAGAGAGCCCAATCACTAAACATGGATAACCCTGGCGATTAGGGTTTCTCATCGGAAACAAATTGCTGCCGGCGACGTACTCATCGTACAATCATCGGATTTTTGCTCCAAATCATTGGTTTCTCCCTCTCTAATCGGTTTCAAATACACAAAATAGGGTTTAAGGGTTTGTATGACCGGGAATCGATTTGGAGGAATCAGCCGCCGTCCTAGGGTTTCTACTTGAAATGAGTTCCTCTAAACCTTTTGCTAACGTCAAAAATATCGATGGTTCTTTTTTGCAGGGGCAAGGTATTCTTAAAAAATCGAACTTGAAGATTGGTACAAATGTGATTTCTGCTGTACCGAAGGGCTTAAATACTGGAATTGGTAACGTTTGTGTTACGGGTATACCGGAGTCGCCGTCTACTCCCAATCGTCGGAGGGTGTCGTTTTCTGATGCGATACTCTTTGAAGGGGTTCCGGTGACCCCTGATCAGCTACATGCTAATCGGGACGCGACGTTTGTCGCTGATTATACTGCTCCTGATGATCGAATACCACATGCGGGGTTGGGTTCGTTTTCTAATGATGTTCCGGTGGTAACTCCGATTACTATAGGGGTTTCCAAAAAGCTTACGGGTTGCATGGATTTAAAGAATAATGGGGTTGAAATTGCGGCTAGTGTTGATGCTGCTGTCATGCATGAAGCTAAGAATAGCAACATGGCTGGTCAAGCCCCTTGTGCTGGTGACCAGAATGTTGATGCTACCAAGGTTCCTGTCAACTTGGTTGGTCCCATGCAAAAGAATGGTGACCACGTTTCTTATGCTGCTACTGTTGTTGGGACTAAAGGGTCTGCATGTGATGATGATAGAAGTTACATGGAAGAGAAGGATCATAATCAGGTTAGTAAACAATGCAAACAGGTCAATTTCAGATGCTTAGTTAGTGAAACAATTCTTGATGATGCTGATGTGGTTATATCTAAAGATTCGGTCAAAATTGTTCAAGATAAATTTGCGTTTACTCTTGTTGGGTACTTCTTGGATGAGAGGATTGCTTACCCGGTAGTCGACTATTATGTCAAGGCTAAATGGGGTAAATATAGTTTGCAAAAATTAATGATGAATGCGAACGGATTTTTCTTTTTTAAGTTTGCAACCAAAAAGGGAATGATGGGCATGTTAGAAGGTGGTCCTTGGATTATCCGTAACAAACCTATTATCCTTAATGTTTGGAATCCTACCACAAAATTAGAGAAAAATGACATCAAACAGGTAGCGGTGTGGGTTAAATTCCACAATGTTCCTATTGCGGCTTACACTGATGATGGGCTAAGCTTAATTGCTACTCGAGTGGGGGTACCGATTATGCTTGATTCATATTCTTCGGAAATGTGTGTTGATAATTGGGGTAGGAGTAGCTATGCTCGAGCTCTCATATCTATTTCTGCGGAACATGACCTGTTGGATACTGTTATGGTTGCTATTCCGGACCTAAATGGGGATTCTTTTGTGAAAGAGTGTGTCACCGTGGAGTATGAGTGGAAACCTCCTCACTGTTCCCACTGCTGTGTTTTTGGCCATCATAAGATTAATTGCCCTAGGCAGGTTCGAACGGCTACCCCCTCGGCTCCTCAAAAGGTTGATGACCAGGGTTTTGTTGAAGTGTCTCACAAGAAAAAGGCGAAAAAACAAGGGGTCCCTATAAAAAATCAGAAGCCTAAGTTCGAGTACAGACCGGTCACTGGAAATGGTAAAAAGTCCTCCCCTCCATCTGATCCCAAGCCGTCGGCTAAGCCGTCGGCTAAGCCGTCTAAGCCTGCAATCTCTATTAAAAACTCCTATGAGGCTTTAGATGGGTATGGGTATTACGATTCTTCGGGTTATGACTATGATGATTTTGTGGATGATGGGAGTTATGGGAGTATGGTGGACGATGTTATTGAAGATGATAATGAAATGGGCAAATTTATGACATCTCATTTAGCGTCTACTTCTAAAGGAGTGTCTACTTCTAAAGGGGCAAGCACCCTTATGCTTAAACGTGGTTTCTTATGATGTGTTTAGCCTTTAGCTTCTGTTGAGCGTTGGAGCTGCTCTGGGGCATATGTGTTTGATGATGGTGGTTGATTTCAGGCGTTTGCAGCGGTGAAGATCTAGTTTTCATTAGACTAGGTGTTCCTTGGTTGTTTTGTTGGGTCTTTTGGTTTAATTTTTTATTTACATACTGGGGCATGTCCCATGTATGAACTAGGTTGGACTCTCCTTCCTACTTGTACTTCATTGTTTTTGGAATAGAATCACCAGGGAAACCCCTTTCCAAAAAAAGATAGGGTAGAGCTAGGACATTTATTATATGAGGTCTACCCAGTGCTAGATACAGAGGCATAATAGATCGATTTGAATATTATGAGTTGTCACGTAATACAACCAGTTGTTGCTGATACCTTCTCATCAGCCCCTTCTTCTCCTTCTTCCATAACGTGACCTCGGAGAGGGAAGAGATAGAAGGGTCCTATGGAGAATGTGGTCAGAAATCCATAATAGAGTCCGACCACAACGACCGAATTGATTATCTTCATGCATAAGTATACTAGATTACCTAGTAGAAAAGATTTCAAAATAAGCACAAACCTCCCTTTTTATTTTCTATTGCAATTTATGTATTATTATATTCTGATTTTGAAACTATAGAAAAGAAATAGAAAGAGATAGACTAGAAATGACATCTGCTATGTTACCGACACCAAAAGGATATTAAATGAATGGAATTGGGATATGGATGGAATATTATGAAATAGAGCCACTTTGAGGTTCCCTATGAAATGAAGCGCATGGAGGGGAGCCACCATGTTCAATAAGTGGAACGCATTAGCTATCCGCTATCAGGTTGGGCAGTAAGGATCGGAGAGTGGCAATCACTCATTCTTAAAACCAGCGTTAGTTAGAATCGGAATAGGATTCCAACTCAACACCTTTTGAGTGAGATTTTGAGAAGAGTTGCTCTTTATGAAAGTTGTAGGCTGTGTTCCGGGGGGGGGGGGGGAGTTACTGTCTATCATTGGCCACTATAGTATATAGTAGAATCAGTCGGGGGACCTAAGAGGCGGTGCTTTACCATGTGGCGGATGTCAGCGGTTCAAGTCCGCTTATCTCCAACTCGTGAACTTAGCCGATACAAAGTTATATGATAGCATATTCCGATTCGGCGGTTCAATCTACGACTTATCATTCATGGACGTTGATAAGATCCATCAATTTAGCAGCACCTTAGGATAGCATAGACTTAAAGTGAAGGGCGAGGTACAAACGAAGAAAGGCTTATGGTGGATACCTAGGCACCCAGAGACGAGGAAGGGCGTAGTAAGCGACGAAATGCTTCGGGGAGTTGAAAATAAGCATAGATCCGGAGATTTCCGAATAAGTTAACCTTTCAAACTGCTGCTGAATCCATGGGCAGGAAAGAGACAACCTGGCGAACTGAAACATGGTTTCAGAAGATGAAATGTCTATGTTTTTTCGCCCAAAGAACTAACTGGATTGTTGCGAGCGGAACGAATGGGCCGTGATTTGGAACAAGCAATCTGTACCAAGACGTCTTATTGGGAATAACAAGAACATCCATGAATACTCAAAGTTTCATATCCGAAGCTAGTTTTCAAGAAACCGCTCGAGTTTTAGCAAAAGTAGCTCTCCTGGGGCGTATCGATTGGTTGAAAGGTCTGAAAGAAAACGTTGTTCTATGGGGGATGATACATGTTGGTAGCGGTTTCAAGACACCTTCAAGCAAACCTAACAACATTTCCTTTGAAATAAAAAAAAATCTATTAGAAGGAGAAATGAAATATATTTTGTTCTACCATAGAAAATTATTTGATTATTGCCTTTTTAAGAATTTCCATGATATACACAAGAACAATCATTTTTTTAGGATTTAATGATACCTAAGAGCAGATTCACCCATTTCTTTTACTTTCTTTTACTTTTAAAAGGATCTGTTGGTTTTTAAGTGCAATCATTTGATTTGGTAATAGTACTAAAAAGATAACAAATAGAAAATAATATTGGCTTGGGCTGTGTATCTACGCTAATCTATGGTAGAAGAGAAGGTTCCATCGGAAAAATTATTAATTTCAGTGTACCTCTTCGCTTTTTTTTCAAAAGGGGGAGGCAGTGCGGGGAGAAATGACAAGAAGATATTGGAACATTAATTTAGAAGAGATGATGGAAGCGGGAGTTCACTTGGCCATGGTACTAGGAAATGGAATCCTAAAATGGCACCTTATATCTCTGCAAAACGTAAAGGTATTCATATTACAAATCTTACTAGAACTGCCCGTTATTTAATCAAAATCTTGTGATTTGGTTTTTGATGTAGCAAGTAGGGGAAAACAATTCTTAATTGTTGGGACTAAAAATAAAGAAGCTGATTCAGTAGCATGGGTTGCAATAAGGGCTCGGTGTCATTATGTTAATAAAATATGCCGACGTTAATGCTATTGGTAACGCCAATGGGGCTGGTCAAACCCCTTCACATGCTGGTGACCAGAATTTTGATGCAACCAAGGTTCCTGTCAACTTGGTTGTTCCCATGCAAAAGAATGGTGACCACGTTTCTTATGCTGCTACTGTTGTTGGGACTAAAGGGTCTGCATGTGATGATGATAGAAGTTACCTGGAAGAGAAGGATCATACTCAGGTTAGTAAACAATGCAAACAGGTCAATTTCAGATGCTTAGTTAGTGAAACAATTCTTGATGATGCTGATGTGGTTATATCTAAAGATTCGGTCAAAATTGTTCAAGATAAATTTGCGTTTACTCTTGTTGGGTACTTCTTGGATGAGAGGATTGCTTACCCGGTAGTCGACTATTATGTCAAGGCTAAATGGGGTAAATATGGTTTGCAAAAATTAATGATGAATGCGAACGGATTTTTCTTTTTTAAGTTTGCAACCAAAAAGGGAATGATGGGCGTGTTAGAAGGTGGTCCTTGGATTATCCGTAACAAACCTATTATCCTTAATGTTTGGAATCCTACCACAAAATTAGAGAAAAATGACATCAAACAGGTAGCGGTGTGGGTTAAATTCCACAATGTTCCTATCGCGGCTTACACTGATGATGGGCTAAGCTTAATTGCTACTCGAGTGGGGGTACCGATTATGCTTGATTCGTATTCTTCGGAAATGTGTGTTGATAATTGGGGTAGGAGTAGCTATGCTCGAGCTCTCATATCTATTTCTGCTGAACATGACCTGTTGGATACTGTTATGGTTGCTATTCCGGACCTGAATGGGGATTCTTTTGTGAAAGAATGTGTCACCGTGGAGTATGAGTGGAAACCTCCTCACTGTTCCCACTGCTGTGTTTTTGGCCATCATAAGATTAATTGCCCTAAACAGGTTCGAACGGCTACCCCTTCGGCTCCTCAAAAGGCTGATGATCAGGGTTTTGTTGAAGTGTCTCACAAGAAAAAGGCGAAAAAACAAGGGGTCCCTATAAAAAATCAGAAGCCTAAGTTCGAGTACAGACCGGTCACTGGAAATGGTAAAAAGTCCTCCCCTTCGTCTGATCCCAAGCCGTCGGCTAAGCCGTCTAAGCCTGCAATCTCTACTAAAAACTCCTATGAGGCTTTAGATGGCTATGGATATTACGATTCTTCGGGTTATGAATATGATGGTTTTGTGGATGATGGGTGTTATGGGAGTATGGTGGACGATGTTATTGAAGATGATAATGAAATGGGCAAATTTATGACATCTCATTCAGCGTCTACTTCTAAAGGAGCGTCTACTTCTAAAGGGGCGAGCACCCCTATGCTTAAACGTGGTTTCATATGAAGTGTTTAGCCTTTAGCTTCTTTTGGCTCCAGCGTTGGAGCTGCTCTAGGGCATATGTGTTTGATGATGGTGGTTGATTTCAGGCGTTTGCAGCGGTGAAGATCTAGTTTTCATTAGACTAGGTGTTTCTTGGTTGTTTTGTTGGGTCTTTTGGTTTAGTTTTTTATTGTTTACATACTGGGGCATGTCCCATGTATGATCTAGGTTGGACTCTCCTTCCTACTTGTACTTCATTGTTTTTGGAATAGAATCTCCGGGGAAACCCCTTTCCAAAAATATGGCTCAGTTGTATGTTAACAAATTGGTCCACTGCAGAAACGAGACTTCATAAGTTTAGAGACTTAAGAACTGAACAAAAAACAGGGAGACTCAACCGTCTTCCGAAAAGAGATGCGGCTATGCTGAAAAGACAATTATCTAATTTCAAACATATCTGGGTGGGATTAAATATATGACAGGGTTACCCGATATCTGGACAACGGGTTTTCCAACAAGCTTTACAAGGAGCTCTAGAAACTCTTAATAGCTCCCGGCGAATGGCCAGTGGCCTAAAGAAACGAAAGAATCGGTTACATTTTTCATATGATCTCCTCGTATAGATAGACTAAAAAATCGAACAGAGTTCTTTTTGTATTACTTTGTCCTCCTTTTATATATATATATATATATATATATATATATATATATATATATATATTATAGGTATAGTTTCTTACTTCCTAAATTGAATAAAAAATCTATTTGATTTAGAAATCATGAGTTATCTCCTTGGTTGCACCCCTTCTTAAAAACTAAAAAAAGGCCTACGAGTACGAACAGGAAGGATGAAAGCGAGTTGGTATGCTAATTCCTCATCTGCAAATCATCTCTTCCCGTGGGTTATTTTCTCAATGAATATGTAATTCTAGGAATGAAACCTTTATATAATTCGAAAAAATAAATCACAAGTCCAGCGCAATAAAATACGAAAAATAAATATTTTTCATAATTTGAATATTAAACAAAAGGATTAGCAAATAAAAGTGCTAATGCTACAACCAGGCCATAAATTGTTAAAGCTTCCATTAAAGCTAGACTAAGCAATAAAGTACCTCGTATTTTTTCCTCCGCCTCGGGCTGTCTCGCGATACCTTCTACAGCTTGACCCGCAGCAGTACCTTGACCAACTCCAGGTCCAATAGAAGCAAGCCCTACAGACAATCCAACAGCAATAACGGAAGCGGCAGAAATCAGTGGATTCATGATAAGTTCCTCGTACAAAAAATGGTTAATGATACATTCAACCAATGAACTATGACGTAATTATTCCATTGCTACGATTCATACAGTCGAAGTAACTACAAACTTCGAATTTAATTAAGAACATTTTTGAATCATCAAAATGACTTTGATATCTCTTTTTTAGTTTCTCTCGATAAAGTATTTGTGAATCCATACGAATTTAGTTTTTCCGTTTATTTGTCCCGAATCGCTCTTTCAATTCTTCGACTTTATTGACTTCATCCGTTTATTCAACTCACAGTCACAGATGAGATAGAAGAACTTCTATAGATACCCCATCTACATTCATGTTCGATTAGTAGGGAAAATTAGATGTATCTTTAGCTCGTATATAACTAGTCAATATCATCACATATACATGTCTTTCTTCCATAATGTAAACCAACTATTCCTTCTTCTTCAATTCAATTTGATAAGGATGTGTCTAACCCTTGACAAGAATTAGCTTATAGCCATTCAATTCTATATACCTAGTTCGACCTCCTCTCTACGAACCATTTATGAACCCCGCCTTTTCTCATTTATAAATGATTCTTTTCCTTCCCCCTTCTTTATCTTATCATTTTGATTATTATCCTACAAACTAAATTGATGATAAGATAGTCAATTGATAAATTGTGGATAAATTGATTGGGGCGAATCTGTGACACCCGATAAATTCAGGTGATTTTCTGGACGAACACAAACAATTACTTGTATCAAAAATATTTCATACATTCATGCATCTAATAGGAATTTTAGTTGGGTCATCTAGTCCACGAACAATCACACACGAGTTGAGTCGGCCGTAATCGTTGGCGACTAAATTATTAAAACACTATCGAACGAACACAATGTGCCTAATTTATAACTCTATGATTTTATGTGTACATGGGTGTTAATTTATTTTACATGATTATTATGTGCTACTAGAACTACACGAATCGAGCATTTATGTATACGTCAAACTTAGAACGGAATGTGCTTACACGCGAAACCTTGGTTAGAAGAGTGAAGGGACCGGGATCGAAAATTTAAGAGACCTCGGGGGCATAAACAGTAACATCTCAATTCAAATAATGAATTGAGATAATCCATAACAACCTCCTCCGTGAGAAGCCGACCTACCCACACTATTTATGTTTTTTTTTTCGGCCGCTATCTTTTCCCCTCACTCCTCATTCACGACGATTCTTTTCCTCACCCACCTCTCCTTTTCTTTCAATCCTGCGAACCTCACCCCTGCTAGGATATATCATTTCAAAGGCCAGAAGGTTTGTAGCAGAGTGGGCGCATCACGACAGTCTCGAAGAGCATTCGAAAAGCCACAACGAGTAAATGTAGTTCTTCTCTTTGGTTCGTTTTTGTATTTTTCTCGGAGTTCATACGTGTTACTGTGTTTGTTGTGCTACCTGTTGTTGGATTAAACCACATTGACTTATATGTCTCAAGCAATAATTGTATGAACCGCTAGTTCGAAAACCCGATCGCACGGCGGGAAAATCTTGATTTCAGTCGAGCTCCCTACGGGTTTTGTTCACCATCGATTCTACTTGCATGCTAATCCTTGTGTGTTCCTGATGAGAGATATTGTCCAAGTATCCCTAAGTGAGATCCTTGTGTTTATGTGATCATATATGCATGTACTAAGGTTGTGTTACTTGATGGTGATTAGTTGCTAATATTTGATATCCATATTAATGATGTTCGCTAAGTAGGAGAATGATCTTTTTATGAATCAAATATGAATGGTTGATATTATAGATGATATTAGGGATTAGTAATGTAAAAAAAAAGAAGAAAAAAAAACAACTTGTATGACTGTGTGTTAAAGGGTTAGGGGAGAGGAAGAAAGCACTGAATGTCGCTGGTTTTATATTACGAAAACTGATAATGTACAAAAACCTGAATTTGGCCTGGTGGGTAATGCCTTGGGGTTGTGACTTGGTTGCCCCAGGTTCGATCCCAGTACACTGCAATTCATGTTTTTTTTTTCAAATTCTGTCTCATTAATAAGAAATTACACCAGAATGTAAGTGGTTAAATAAACAGGGAACTGATTAATTACCAAATTGGAAGCTACCCTATTGGTTAGAATGTTTGAGTGGGATTGGAGGGTCGCGGGTTCAAACCTAGTGCCCGACAGTTCTGTGTTTTTATTTATTTTCTGCTTATTTTTGGTTAGTATTGCATGTATTACAAAGTGTTGAATAGTTAGGGGTTGTGTTCCATGGAAAGTGCTACTCTTTATTGAAAACATGACACACAAATTTCTGAACTACACTTTTAGCATAACTAGGCCGAATACGTCCACGACCTTTGGTTGATCACCGAACCCGCCCATATGTGTTATGTGCTTATTTATTGTCCTTATGTGCAATGTGATTTAAATACATGACTTAGTATTGTGAATTGCATGACAAATTGTAAATACTTGATTGTGTGGAAAACTTGTCTTTTTGGTTGCCAGCGAAACTACCGGGCGAAACTGTAGTGTCGCCCGGTAGCCAGCTGAACTACTCGATCAACATGTGACCAGAGCTAGTTTCGCCTGGCCAGCGAAACTGCCAGCGAAACTAGCCTCTGATATAAATAAACTTAATAAACCCTAGTTTCTTCATTTGCCTCATTTCACAACAAACACACACACACTCTTTTCTCCTGGAGATTCTGGTCAGTCGAGGTTCACACCGAGTTGTCGAGATCTCAGCCCCAAACCATCATCTATCAAGTCTAAAGATCGAACCGTGAGTCCCAAAAACCACCATTTTGTGTTTTCTATGTGTTTTCTCCTTAAAAGTGTGTCGGTATGTCGAGTCTTAGTTGCAACGTGCTATGTTATGGGCCATAGCGACGTTAAGTTAAAGTTTAGACACAACCTAACACCTAAGACCTTAATGTGATTACTAGGTCTTCGTTAGCAAACATAAATTGGATTAACAAGTGTAGCTGAGCAACCTAAGGTGAGTTTCACAAACCCTTTACTTGTGAGCCCGTTTGGGGTCACAACGAACATACTAAACGGAAAACAACGCTGACAATTGGAGGTATTGCCTAATGGGATACCTGTTATGGAAGTTGGAGTGTTTTATGGGGAACCCTTGCAACTGTCCATCCTTGGGGTTTCAAATGAAATCCAGAACCAACTATTATGACACTTAAACTCTTTTTGGGATTTCCGATGAAATCCGGAATAAACATTTTAATATGACTAGTGTAGGTTAAAGTCTAAACCAAATGATATCACATGATTTCTAAGGATGCTTAAAAACTTAAAGACCTCAACTTAGTACTGATGATCTGGAAAGCGAGGGGATGTTGGGTAGATCTACTGAGGGTTTGACAAACCCTGCTCCGCGGTACACAAATGTGTAACCAACCGGCCGGGGGCCGAACGGAGTGCAATATCAGCCTGTTCTTAGTTGTGGGCATCCCAAATGGGACACAACTGGAGGCACAAACCAACGGCAAATGCCGCACTCTGTTACGTCAGCTTTCAGCCCTAGTACGACTTCCTTAGTGCATGGAAACCGGATTAGCTACCCGCGATATCGGTTGACTGCTTTAACTTTTACATAACTAGTGCATATTCAGTAAACAAACTCTTGGCAATGTTTTGCAAAACCATACTACTTATATATGTTGATACATACGATTATTGAGACTGGGCCAATGCATGTCATGCCCACCGTGAACTCACCAACCGTTAGGTTGACACTTGTGTGGTTTTTCACTTTTGCAGATCGTTGAGGAGTATCCGCTAGAGGTTGGCATGGCACTTGAAGACTTTGTTTATTTTAAACTAAATTTGGGGATTTAATACAATGACTTGTTTATGTAAAGCACGTGGTTAGTGCTAAGACAAATAATTTTCCGCTGCGTATATTTTGAAACTGTTTTTATTATTGATGCTTGGACTTTACTCTGATTCATTTAGTATTTGTAACTAATGGTTGTGGTCCTGGTCTAGTCGCGCCCCTTAACGGTATAAACTCCGTTAGTGGTAAATTGGGGGTGTGACAGATTAATTACCAAATTGGAAGCTACCCTATTGGTTAGAATGTTTGAGTGGGATTGGAGGGTCGCGGGTTCAAACCTAGTGCCCGACAGTTCTGTGTTTTTATTTATTTTCTGCTTATTTTTGGTTAGTATTGCATGTATTACAAAGTGTTGAATAGTTAGGGGTTGTGTTCCATGGAAAGTGCTACTCTTTATTGAAAACATGACACACAAATTTCTGAACTACACTTTTAGACATAAATATTGGCATAGTTATTATACTTAACACTACGTCAAAAAGTGGCTTTGGCCACGGTTTTTTTGATAACGCATAGCCACTGTTTTGAAAAAAGCGTGGCCAAAGGTAAGAAATTCTCGTTTTAGCCACACATATTGTGTACCCGTGGCCAAATATATAGCCTTTGGACCCTTTTAGCCACGTATTTTTTTGTTTATGTGACAACAACAATCAGGTGCAGTGGCTTTAGCCACTGTTTTACAAAAACATGTGGCACTTATTTGTCACACTTAAAAAAGAGTGGCGAAATGCACCAAACGGCCACGGAATTTTTATGATTTTTTATTCGTGTGACCAAAAAGGAATGTATGGCCACGCTTAAATAATGTTGTGTGACGGAAGAGTAGATTTTATTACTTAGTAAATTAAAAGAAAACAAAACTATTTATGCGTGGCTAAATGTGAGCAATGGCCACGCTTTTTACTTAGTTATGTGGCTAAAAGCTAGTACATATGGCCACTGTTATTAGGTTGTGTGACTAAATATTAGATGACTAATGGTCACGGTAGGTTGTGAGTGACAAAAATCTATTACCTATGGCCACATATATTAACCGTGACTAAATGGTAGGTTGTGAGTGACAAAAATGTATTTTATGGTCACGGTAAAATATTAAATGCGTGGCGAAAAATAGAAGATTTGTTTCCCTCTAAAACAACGCGCTTTTTTCAATTGTACCATTAATTCGAGCGGGTTAAAATCTGCTACCCTATATATCATCATCATTGTTATTTTCCTTTTTACCGCCATCCCTTTCTTGATCTCAAATTCTCTACACCAATTCTCTCAAATTCTCTACACCAATTCGTTTACACCAATTCTTGTATCAAATGGCCGATAATCAACGCTCCCTTAATTACTGGTATGTGAAGCATAACCGTATTTTTTTGGTTTACAGTAACAGGAGAAGAAGATCCTTCAAGTCCCACAAATCTGTGATTAAACACAACGATGAGAACATCCTGAAGCAACTATATGCGCAGAAGATTCCTGATTGTTTTGCCTACCATGTTGAGACAGCGAAATTATTTCGTGTCCTTGATACAAAATTCAATGAACCTGAAGAAGAAGATGAAGAAGAAGATGAAGAAGATGAAGATGAAGAAGATGATGAAGAAGATCATGAAGAAGCAGATGAAGCAGATGAAGAAGATGGAAGAAGAAGAAGAAGAAGATGATGATGATGATGATGATCATGATGATGACGATGCAAGTTCATCAGGATCATACATATCCGAAGATTGCAGTGATCCGGATTATTAATTAATGGATGTTTGTGTTTAATTATGAACAAATTAAGAACAATGTTTTATATGTTTATTTTTAGTTATGATATTAGTAGTTATAATTGAATATATGATGGTTATATATGTTTATCATGTTTGATTATCTTGTGATATGGCCACTCATATTAAACATTGGTTGCGTGACAAATTATGACAAATGGTCACGGTATATTAATTTTAGGTGGCTAAAAGAAGAATACCAACAGTGTACGGCGCTTGTAATCATTACTATTTCATTTACTTTATCTTTCAAATCTCCATCTACCACGCCCCTCGAGTATCGATATATACTATCTCTGTATCAGTTTTCATCATCATCTCCACCATGACCCTTTTCTCCCAGTCTTTCTCTCTCTGTTTTTCGTCCATCATCGATGGCAAAAAATGTGGAATTGGCATCATCCGTATGTGGAAAACGGTAAGTTATCATCTTCACCACTGAAATTCGATTGAAATTTTCGTCTCAGATTTGGTAATTTTATCTTGTGCAGGGAAAGATTGCACTCTGTATCTCCTGCGAGCAGATTTTAAGTTATTGTGGAAACCATGGAGACGAGGAGTCTCTAATGGTTCATACAAATGCTTTACTGAGAGCAGATTTTAAGTTATTGTGTAATTTTATAACAGTCAGCAGTAAGGGCACATGTTGAGGTTTGCAGGACTTGTATTCTTCAGGTGCTTCTCTCCCTTCTGGCCCCACGAGCCTGATTTTTCTTCGGCCACTTCTTCTCCCTTTTGGCCCCATGAACCCGATTTATCTTCAGCCACTTCTTCACCATTTTCAGTTGATCATAAGCAATTGCATGTGAGAAAGCAAAGAGGGACTTGTTCTCTCTTTTCACTTGATCAGAAGCAAGTGCATGTGAGAAAGCAAAAGAGGGATTTTTCTTCAGCCGCTTCTTATCCATTTTAAGTTAGTAGTTTTTCAGTTGTAATTTTATAGATCAATGTATTAATGGAATCATAACCTTTGGATTATGTATGTAATTGTGTTTGTTAAAGCAGCAGTTGATTTTGTTTGTTTATTTTTGACTTTTATTGACTCTGGTTTGGTCAAAGAGAGGAGACCTGCAGGCACAATCAAAAAAAGGAAACACTTGACTCAAAATTAAGATCCATAATTATATATATTCCAGAATACATAAAGAAAAGAAAACAAATATTGTTGATACTGTAGTTTGCTAAGATTCAAAAACATTACAATGATGATCAATTAACCGTTGTTTTTTCGTAATATCATTCCAGTACAGTCAGCTCTATGGTAAACATTGTGACGTGCATCTACGGATGGCAATACATTATCGTTGTGAGGAAAAACTACCGTAGTAAATTCTTCATTGGCATCGTCTTCATAATAATCTCTGTAATTTCTGGGAGGTGTCATAAAGACAATATGCAGTTTTTTATCCAGCTGGTCTTTGACGTAAAACAACTGTTGTGCTTGTGACGCGAAAATGAACGGGTCCTCCTTGTGACCTAGTCTTTTAAGGTTGACCAAAGTGTAACCAAGACTATCTTTTTTGACCCCCTGTGTATTCTCAACCCAGTCGCACATAAATAGAGGGATGGTTTTAATATGGTAATCTAGTAGCCATATCTCTTTTAAAACCCCATAGTAAGGTTTTTTTCCATAGGTTAAGACCTCGTTAGAGATGTGCATGTCATTTATCTCTACACCAACCCCGCTGTTCTGGTAAACCCTACCGTCTCGAGATTTTGTACGAAATGAATAGCCATTGATGTCATATACTTCATATTTCCTCACGCTTCTGTGCGGACCATGTGAAATCCACCTAACGGTCTCTGATATAGTTTCTGGGGATCTTCGCCTATCTCCTTTTCAACCTGAAATTCATAGTAGGTTCATCAGGAGAGTTCATTAGGAATATGAAGATTATAGCTCTTCCAAAAATAAAATAAAGTTGTTCCGGACAACTCAGGTCAGTTGTTCCGGAAAGTTACAGTTCATCCGGAATTAAAACTATAAGAAAAATAGTTTCAGTTCACCAGGAAGGTTATAGTTCATCCGGATAGAAAATAGAGTTATTCCGGACAACTCAGGTCAGTTGTTCCGGAAAGTTACAGTTCATCCGGAATTAAAACTATAAGAAAAATAGTTTCAGCTCACCAGGAAGGTTATAGTTCATCCGGATAGAAAATAGAGTTATCCCGGACAACTCAGGTCAAATTGTTCCGGAAAGTTACAGTTCATCCGGAATTAAAACTATAAGAAAATAGTTTCAGTTCACCAGGAAGGTTATAGTTCATCCGGATAGAAAATAGAGTTGTTCCGGACAACTCAGGTCAGTTGTTCAGGAAAGTTACAGTTCATCTGGAATTAAAACAATAAGCAAATTTAGCTGACCTTGTTTGCGTAACCATTTACCAAATGTTGTGCTCTGCTTCTTAGTCAGGTCATTTAGTCTACTACCAGGATGTTCCTTTTCCAAAAATTTCATGTGTTCTCTGCAATTACATGAATTAGAAGTTATCTATAAAAGTTTATAATTAATTAAACAGATCAAAAAAGGTTAATAATCTAAATTACTTACTCGATATAATGCTCAATTTCAGGCGTATTTAGCAACACAAATAAATGCGCTTTCGATAGGAGCTCTGGAGAGACTTCAACTGATCTACCAGCTGACCCAGGACTTCCATCCGCACTGCTATGCTTTTTAGTTGGAACACCAATAGTTGTGATGTTTTTTTGGTATTCGCTGAGAAACTCAATCGTTTCTTCTACAATGTTCTCCTCAGCAATGCACCCTTCTGGATAAGTTTTGTTTCTCACGTGGCCCTTAATTACCTTCATACACCTTTCAAATGGATACATCCATCGAAAGCATATTGGGCCACATAATTTTACCTCCCTAGTAAGGTGCACCGTCAAATGAAGCATAACATCAAAAAATGATGGCGGGAAATATTTCTCAAGCAGGCATAGTGTGACACAAAGATCTGCTTCCAATTTTTCTAGCTCTTCGACGTTGATCTCTTTGCTGCATATTGATTTGAAAAAAAAACAGAGCCTTATAATAGCATATCTTGTCGGTTCAGGCATGAGTGACCGAATTGCAATTGGCAGAAACTGTTGCATCAGCATATGATATTCATGTGACTTGAGCCCCACAAGTTTCTTGTCCTTTAGACTAACCAAACTAGAAAAGTTAGAACAATAGCCTTGTGGAACCTTCAAGTTATACAACGTGTCACAAAACTTTTCCTTTTCATCTTTTTGTAACGTGTAACACGCTGCAGGAAGTACTATGTTGTTCTTGTTCTGTTTAGGCTGCAACTCTGGTCTTAACCCCAAAAAGTTCAGATCCTTTCTCGCATTCAGTCCATCCTTCGTCTTTCCGGGAAGGTTGAGCAGAGTTCCAACAAGACTCTCAGCCACATTCTTTTCAATATGCATGAAATCAATGCAATGTTGGACACTATTATGCCTCCAGTATCTAAGTCTTCGAAACCATATATTGAATTTCTTCCAATATGGTGGCTTCTGCTTTGTTCTTTCTTTTTCTCTTATCAATCTTCCCCCTCTTCCGGTTGAGGTCTCTGGGATTTCTGAATCAGTACACCTTAATCCCTTTCCCCATTTGTTCCTGATAAGTTGAACTTCTTCGTATATCTGTTCTCCGGTCATAGGATCAGCAGCAACTTCCAACTCTTGTTTACCATTGAAGGCCTCGGTTTGCTTTCGGAAGGCATGCGTATATGGTAGATATCTTCTGTGACCAGCATAACACTGCTTGGCTGAGAAAGGAAGCCTAATGCATTTAGTTTCTTCCCGACATACCACACAACCACGGAATCCACTGTACGGGCAACCACAAAGTGTACCAAGTGCAGGGTAGTCATTAATCGTCCATAAAACAACTGCACGCATAGTAAACTGTTCTTACGCATACGCATCATATGTTTCCACACCTGCCTCGAATAACAGCTCCAAGTCATCAATTAATGGTTCCAAAAACACATCAATATCGTTTCCAGGCGCTCCCGATATTAATAACGAAAGCATGATGAACTTTCTTTTCATACACAACCATGGTGGAAGGTTGTAAATGACAGATAGAACCGGCCACACACTGTGATTTCTGTTACCTCTATTTACGTCGACCCCATCAGTTGAAATGCCAAGACGAAGACTTCTAGGATCGTCAGCGATTTCGGGATATTTGTCATCGATGGCTTTCCATGCCGGTGAATCGGATGGGTGTCGTAACACACCGGGTGTTTTGGAACTGGTGGCATGCCATCTTAGATCCTCCGCTGTGGTTTTCACTTGAAACAGTCGTTTCAATCTTGGAATGATGGGGAAATACCACATTACCTTTGCAGGAGTATTGTCGTATAGTTTCTTAGTCCTCTCATCCACCTTCCACCTGGACTCACCACAAGTTGGACATACAGTTAGGTCCTTGTTCTCCTTCCTGTACAGAATACAATCATTGATACACACATGTATCTTGGTGTACCCTGCACCCATTGACTTCAAAATCTTCTTGGCCTCATATGTATTCTTCACAATCTCATTACCTTCAGGTAGCATCTGTTTCAGCAAAACTAAAAGTTCATTAAAAAATTTATCTGATCCTCCATGCTTAGTCTTCAAGTTCAGTAGTTGAACCAAGGCAGATAACTTTGTGAAGGTATGGCATCCTTCATACAGAGGCTTCTCAGCATCCATGAGTCGTTCTTGAAACTTCTCATGGTCCTCATCGAAATTTTCTTCAGTAGCTCTGACCATTTTTATTGTTTCGGCTGCATCCAATGGAACTCCGGAATCGAAAAATGATTCCGTGTGAAGCTCCTCTCCTGCGGGCTCGTCTATCTCTCCATGTTTATTCCACCTTCTATATGTCTGATCGAATCCCTTTGAAAATAAATGAAATTCTACATCATCAACCTTAAAAGAGTAATGGTTTAGACAATTAACACAGGGACATGGAATTTCATTACTCTCCAAATTGGTAACTGCAAACAATAAGAATGATTTAACTCCATCGGCATATGATTGCGTGGTTCTACTGGTTTTCATCCAAGACTTATCCATGTTTGTTTTGCTAACAGATACAACAACAAATTAAGATGATTAAAAACGATCAATACTAAAAATCCTTTTCAATAATCTTTACTGTGAACCTGTTTATTGGAGAAGTAATAGGACGGAGGGAAAATTCTGTCGATTGATATGTGAAATTTTCAATTGAGTTCGCTCTAATTTACCCCGCCTCTTTTAAAATTGGAAAATTGGATTTTAATAATCCAAGTTATTACCAATTGGCCAATATTAATCCCAATTTCAAAATTGGCCTACATTTAATCCCAATTATTAAGGTGTTGGATTTCATTGGACCCCCGTTAAGTTTTCCTTAACTTCGTTAGTTTTTTGCTGACGTGGCACTGATTAATAAAAGCCACGTGGCTGCCACGTCAGCAAAAAACTAACGGAGTTAATGAAAACTTAAGCAGGGGTCCAAAGAAATCCAACACCTTAATAATTTGGATTAATGTAGACCAATTTTGAAATTGGGATTAATATTGGCCAATTGGTAATAACTTGGATTATTAAAATCCAATTTTCCTTTAAAATTTAGCGGGCCCAGTTAGAATCATATTTAAATAAATTAAAACGAAAATTACTCTTGATCCTGAGAAACTCTAGTTCATCCGGTTCTATTACTGAATAACTCTTTATAATCCTGAAGAACTCTAGTTCATCTTCCCTCAATCCTCATGAACTCAGTGGGTAATTTTGACTTTCTTCGTTTAATTTTGACTTGTTAATTTGATTTTTGAGATCGTGTAACAGTAATTTCGGATAATTTCAGATCGTGTGATTAAAATATTAGTGGTTTTTTGATATCGTGTAGGAATTTCAGTTGGAGAACGTGTGAAAATAATTTTTGTAGGATAACCAAAAGTCCAACAATTATAATGTGCAGTCCTCATGAACTCAGTGGGTAATTTTGAAATTAATCAAATAAGACCTATGGTATACTCTAGTGATTACACATCTGATAAGACGCATACTCAAGTGATTTGCACATATAACCATACCACTTGATCAGTAATGAGAAACTTCTCACCTCCAACATCAAAACCTTTTCAAAATCCTTATCAAACCTTTTCTCAAAATCCTTAACAAACCCTTTCTCAAAACACTCAAATCCTTCTGAAAATGGCAAGCTTGAAAGAATTAGTTGAACATTATTTGCAGATAAAGATTGTTGCTACCCTGGACAGGTACGAGGTGATTATCAGGGCAGAGAGACAGAGTGTCTTAGACGGGATGGCCCTGCTCAACCAGGTACTTACAGAGCCACCGAGTCCATCAAGATACCAGATGGCTACTTTTCTGGTAGAAGAGATACGCGTCTCCGATGCCAGACTTCAAATGTTGGTTCAACAGAGGCAAGAAGCAATGAGTAGGCATTTGGAGTTGATGGAGGAGATGGAATCTAGGTTCCCGTGAACCTCAACCCGCAACTGCTCTGTTTTTTTTTTTAGGAATGAACATGTAAATTAGTATGAAATCCACTTATTGTTATATACTTGTTTATCTATTTTTGTTTATTAAATCAATCTGTTAAACAAAAACCCTAATCCTCGAAAACAGAGACGATCAACAATTACAATCCGATCAACAACTCATGCAGAGACGATCAAAAACCCTAAACACAAAAAAACAGAACGCCCATTTCCGATTGAAAGATGGAATTTTCATTTTCAAAATTAGAAAACTAGAAAACATGTTCAAATCAACTGTTTTCTATCTCTACATTACATTAGATTTCCGTTGACGATGCGTTGGAGCAGACGGCGACGGAGGTAACGGAGGAGAGGTTGAGCGGTTGTGCGTATAAACCCTAGAAAATGAACGCCCATTTTCGTTTGTATATATTTGGAAAACGAAAATATAAAACAGAAAACAGAAAACAGTAAAAAAGGTGTTTTCCATTTTTAGTTAAAATTTAGAAAACACTATTTTCTGTTTTCCTAGAAAACAGTAAAAAAGGTGTTTTCCATTTTTAGTTAAAATTCAAAAAACACTATTTTCTGTTTTCCTTGTTTTCTTGGAAAACAGAAATGGAAAACACCCCCTGTTTTCCACAACTAAACGCCCCCTTAAATTTTGGGGAATTATAATTCTAAATAAATTATATAAAAAGATTTAAGATAAAGGGCAATTTGGGGTCAAATGGGTCAATTTGATGTGTTTAGGACCAATGAGTCCCAATAAGGTGTGTAAGTAACCAATAAGTTGTGTTTAGAACCAATGATGGCCCAATTGGTGTGTATGTAACCAATAAGTTGTGTTTAGAACCAATGATGGGCCAATAAGGTGTGTATGTAACCAATAAGTTGTGTTGAGGACCAATGAGACCCAATAAGGTTTGTTTAGGGGAAACGAGGGTCAGTTGAGACCAATGAGTCCCAGTAAGGTGTGTATGTAACCAATAAGCATGTTTAGGACCAATGATGGCCCAATAAGGTGTGTATGTAACCAATAAGTTGTGTTTAGGACCAATGAGACCCAATAAGGTGAGTTTAGGGGAAACGAGGGCCAGTTGGGACCAATGAGTCCCAGTAAGGTGTGTATGTAAGCAATAGGCATGTTTAGGACCAATGATGGCCCAATAAGGTGTGTATGTAACAAATAAGTTGTGTTTAGGAACATTGAGACCCAATAAGGTGTATGTAACAAATAAGTTGTGTTTAGGACCAATGAGACCCAATAAGGTGTGTTTAGGGGAAACGAGGGCCTGTTGGGACCAATGAGTCCCAGTAAGGTGTGTATGTAACCAATAGGCATGTTTAGGACCAATGACAGCCCAATAAGGTGTGTATGTAACAAATAAGTTGTGTTTAGGACCAATGAGACCCAATAAGGTGTATGTAACAAATAAGTTGTGTTTAGGACCAATGAGACCCAATAAGGTGTGTTTAGGGGAAACGAGGGCCTGTTGGGACCAATGAGTCCCAGTAAGGTGTGTATGTAACCAATAAGCATGTTTAGGAGCAATGATGGCCCAATAAGGTGTGTATGTAACAAATAAGTTGTGTTTAGGACCAATGAGACCCAATAAGGTGTATGTAACAAATAAGTTGTGTTTAGGACCAATGAGACCCAATAAGGTGTGTTTAGGGGAAACGAGGGCCTGTTGGGACCAATGAGTCCCAGTAAGGTGTGTATGTAACCAATAAGCATGTTTAGGAGCAATGATGGCCCAATAAGGTGTGTATGTAACAAATAAGTTGTGTTTAGGACCAATGAGACCCAATAAGGTGAGTTTAGGGGAAACGAGGGCCAGTTGGGACCAATGAGTCCCAGTAAGGTGTGTATGTAACCAATAGGCATGTTTAGGACCAATGATGGCCCAATAAGGTGTGTATGTAACAAATAAGTTGTGTTTAGGAACATTGAGACCCAATAAGGTGTATGTAACAAATAAGTTGTGTTTAGGACCAATGAGACCCAATAAGGTGTGTTTAGGGGAAACGAGGGCCTGTTGGGACCACTGAGTCCCAGTAAGGTGTGTATGTAACCAATAAGCATGTTTAGGAGCAATGATGGCCCAATAAGGTGTGTATGTAATAAATAAGTTGTGTTTAGGACCAATGAGACCCAATAAGGTGTGTTTAGGGGAAACGAGGGCCAGTTGGGACCAATTAGTCCCAATAAGGTGTGTATGTAACCAATAAGCATGTTTAGGACCAATGATGGCACAATAAGGTGTGTATATAACCAATAAATTATGTTTAGGACCAATGATGGCCCAATAAGGTGTGTTTAGTAGGGCAATGAGGTCGGTTAGAACCAATAAGTCCCAGTAAGGTGTGTATGTAACCAATAAGCATGGTTAGGACCAATGACGGCCCAATAAGGTGTGTTTAGGGGCAATGAGGGTCATTTTAGGATACAATTATCATTAAATTTATTGCTTAGTATTCCATTTTACATTTAAAGATTATTTTAAAGGTATGTTTAAAATAAAGTTAAATACGATTTGCGTTCCTGTGGTTTGGTGGTTTTAACTTTTTGAGTCCATGTTAACTCTTTAAAATTCAAGATAAATATTAACGCAAATCGTATTAATTGAGTTTATATTAAATCCGATAAATGCTGTCACGTCCTTATTAGCTGAGATGTTTTCACCCGGATCGATCCTATTAATCCCCAAATTACTTCCCACCATTTTTCAAATTTCCCAAAATTCATTGATCAGTTCCTATTCAACTCCCTCTAACCAAAACTTTATCACCAAAACGATTCATTACTCTCTTCTTCCATATCACTAAAAGTTCATCTACCTAATTGATTGATCAGTTCCGGATTCATCACACTATCATCTTCAGAAGATCACTACCTAATTCCCGTCAGTATATATTAATTTCACTGTCATCTTCAGTAGATCATTTTCATCTCAATTATTTCATCTTAATTATTCCATCGCATTTATTTCATTAATTCTCTATTTATTTCACTGTCATCTACAGGATTCATCTGATTTAACAATGGAAATTGAAGGTGAAGCATATGACAATGAATATTATTCGGAAGATGATGGAATGTATAACAATGCCGATTATTCGGATAATGAAGAGGAAATGGATAACAATATTGACGATTATTCGGGTGAAGAGGACATGGAAAACATTGATGCCCAAGTCGAAAATGATGCCCAAGTTGATACCCAAGTAGTCGACAATGAGAATGGGGAAGCCTCTGCTCCCCAAGCAAACAAGAGGGGGATGACGCGGTTGGTAAAGTGGCGTGCCAGATTTGAGAAAAATGGTGAGGAAAAATGGCCACTAACATTTGATGCGCTGGGAAGGGTTGGCGGGGTCCATAGAGCAAAATTTTCGAGTTTTATGGGAGACATTGTAAGGGCAGGGGTTGGATTGAGGTATCTAGAATGGAGGAAGGTGCCAATAGAGGACAAGAACAAAATGTGGGCAGCGATTCAGGTTATGAAACAGATTAAACATTTTCTCATATTAGGTTTGTTATTGAATTCCATGCGACTAAAATATCCTGTCATATGTTATTTTTATAGAAATATTTCAAAATTGATGACTGTCGAAGGGGAGCTATAATGGTACGGCTTGGTGGGTTGCTAAGGAGTTTTAGAAGAAATATGTTGGAAAAACACATTCGTCCCAACCTAGCAAAACCCACCGTGCTTGAGAAAGTTCCAAAGATGTATCGCACTATTGTGAAAAAAGAAGACTGGGACAGATTTGTAGCATATACAAGATCTGAAGAATTCGAGGTTTTTATTCAATTCAAACTGCAGATTTCATTAATTAAGTAAGCTAATAAGTGTTAATTAATGAGATTATAATTATATATCCTACTATTCTGTTGGAAAGGCTGCGTCAAAGATTGGAAAAGAGGTTCGAGCAAATTATACTTATGATCATTCAATGGGGCGGGGAGGATACGTCTTTCTGAGAGAAAAACTGATAATAAGCTAAGTGTGTTACACCCAGTCATGGTTAAGAACGTTTATGTTTCAAGTCTGATATATATTATTATTATAATACAAGGTACAAAACAAAGAAATTGCAGCTGATGATTGCCCCTCTCGAGCGTTTATGTGGAGGAAAGGAAGGGTAAATAAAGAGGGGGAATACAAAACCCCTGTGGTGAAGGGCATAGCAGATGATATAGTAAGTTTAATTGCTATATATATACCTAATTATTCACATGTTAAAAATTAACAGCACCTCATTAAATTAACTAAATTATATTACTGCAGGCCGAGAATGAAACAAAGATAAATGCGGGGTCTGTGACAGTAGAACCGGGAACGGATGCCCTGACACTGGTCCTTGGCAAGGAAAGGGGTGGATACCTAAAAGGTATTGGGTATGGAGTAACTTCCCGTGGATATTGGGGTGCTCCAAAAGGGCGATCGAAAGAACGGATCGAAAAACTTGAGGCGGAACTAAAAAATGAAAGACAGCTGCGTGAGAAAAAGGATCAAGAGGTTGAGCGCTTCACTGATATGGTTAAATCACAGGATGAGAGAATTGATAAGCTTATGGCGGCTATGGAGTCTGTGATTCAAGATAAACAAGTTCATAGAGCGTCTGTAAGGGACAAACTATATATATATATATATATATATATATATATATATATATTTATTTATTAATTAATTAACTAATTGAATTAATTGTACGTAGGACATGATCAATTCTGCGCGCAATACATCGCGGAAACAATCTACTCAATCAAACTCATCTCAAAGGTCGGCCGATAAGGTACGGATTTGAAACAGTTCTGAATTTGAGTTGATCTGGAAGATTCTAGTTCATCTGGATGAACATGCGTCTCTACTTATAGTTCATCCGGATAGTTAGAGTTCATCCGGATAGTTAAAGTTCCTCAGGATAGGTAAGGTTCATCAGGATAGTAAAAAGTTCATCAGGATAGTTAGAGTTCATCGGGATAGTTAGAGTTGATCCGGAAGATTCTAGCTAGTTCATCTGGATGAACATGCGTCCCTAGTTATAGTTAACCGTGTTGGTTATAGTTCATCCGGATAGTTAAAGTTCAGCAGTATAGGTAAAGTTCATCAGGATAGTTAAAGTTCATCAGGATAGTTAGAGTTGTTCCGGAATATAATTAATAATTAACTGTGCCGGCTATGATAAGTTCATCAGGATAGTTAAAGTTCATCAGGATAGTTAACTAATGTTTAGCCGGTTATGATCGATATGATTTTATTAATTAATTGAATTGTAGGTCTCTTCTGCGACTCTATCACAACACACTCCTCCATCTACAACAGCGTCGCAAAAGGAAAGGGTAACTATTTTAATTTACACAGTTGTGTACTTCCCTTATAACTAATTGCTATATGATCATTTAATTAAATGCTGATGCTGTCTTTAGGTGAGAAAGAGAAAAATGACAGAAGCAGCAGCTGCTGCAGCCAGTGATGCTGGGGCATCAGAGCAGGAAGTGGTATATATATATATATATATAATTAATTTAGAAATTTGACAAATCGCTTTGACGTTATCGTTAATTAATATATATGTTACTAATCAGTTAATTACATGGTGTCAATTTAGGAAAAGAATAAGAGACATGCAAAACCTGCAGCTCGTGAAGTACCTCCTAAGAAGAGTGATCTTCAGTTGGAAAAACCAAATAATTATGATGCCATTGCAGCTGCTACCGATCTGCAGCCAGTAATCCAAGAGGTATAGATTAGTATATACCACAATTTTTGTATTTTATTTTTTTACTTTAATTAATTAATTGTTTATATATATGCTATAATTAATAATATTATTATTATTATTATTATGTTACTTCTGATCAGGGGAGCCAAACTGCGACGTTGCACATGGAATGGGATCCACTGAACGTCGTGGGAATGGCTGAATTATTACCAAAACAAAAAGATGAGAAGATTCATGGAAGTCCATTAGCTCCTGGTTGCCGTAGAATTAGAGTTTATCAGGTCAAAAAGGGTGCAACATTTTTACCATTCCCAGTAGATGGTAAAACAACGCTTTCGGAGGTTGAAAATAAATATATTATTGCATGGCCGATGAACCGAATGATCCTTCATTCTAATAACAAGTCAGATAGATCACAGCCGGTTGATCATTCTACGGTTCAAAAAGTATTGGAACAACCACAGGTAATTACTACATTAATTAATCGTATCCGCTAATTAATTAACTTTATATATATATTATATATATCTGATTGGTTTTATTTGTCATGTTTCCAGGTAAATAATGATCGGAAAAAGATGCCGAAAGTGTACGTAACACCAAACCAGCTGAAGAATCAAAATGTGATAAATAGAAAAATCACACGGCACCAGCAGAAGCAGCTGATCAGCACGGACAAGAAATTATAATTAATTATTATAGAAATTAAACTTTGATTAGCTAGTGTCGTATGTTATCTTTTTGAACAGCGTCATGATTAGTGTATGTACATTAATTTTTAATTATAATATATGATTTTTAAGGTTTCTCTATACTAATTAATTAATATATAATTAATTGTAATTAAGAAAATATATGTGACCATATATATAATACCAAAGGCCACACTTTTTATATTTTAACGTGGCCGTTGCCACCATTTGGCCACGCTTATTGGGACAAATTATCTGATTTCAACTGCCCTTTGGCCACTTTTTTTTTTCCAATTATATGTGGCTAAAACACAAATATACGTGACCATATAATACCAAAGGTCACGCTTTTTATATCTTAACGTGGTCGTTGCCACCATTTGGCCACGCGTATTGGGACAAAATATCTGATTTCAACTACCCTTTAGCCACTTTTTTTTCCAAATATATGTGGCTAAAACACAAATATACGTGACCATATAATACCAAAGGCCACGCTTTTTATATTTTAATGTGGCAGTTGACACCCTTTGGCCACGCTTATTGGGACAAAATTTATGATTTCAGCAACCCATTTGGCCACGTTTTTTCATATCATATGTGGCTAAAACACAAATATACGTGACCATATAATACCAAAGGCCACGCTATTCATATTTTAACGTGGCGGTTGCCACCCTTTGGCCACACGTATTGGGACAAAAATTATAATTTCAGCAACCCATTTGGCCACGTTTTTTTATAACATATGTGGCTAAAACACAAATATACGTGACCATATAATACCAAAGGCCACGCCATTCATATTTTAACGTGGCCGTTGCCACCCTTTGGCCACTCGTACTGTGACAAAATGTATGATTTCAGCAACCCTTTGGCCACGTATTTTTATAATGTATGTGGCTAAAACACGAATATACGTGACCATAAAATACCAAAGGCCACGTTAACCAAACACATGTGGCCGTTGGAACCCTTTCGCCACGCTTTTCTGAAGAATTGTTTGATTACAACAACAAATATTGGTACCCTTTAGCCACGCTTATAGGATGCTTCAGCCACTGATATTGTAACGTGGCCGTAGGGTACATATGGTCACGGCACCTATGGTGTCGTTTGGAATGAAAAAAAAAACGTGACAAAACACCTTTTGTCACGGTTTTTTTCCGTGGCCAAAGGTTAGTTTTGACGTAGTGTAATGACTTAATGGCATTACAACATATCTTGCATGACCAAAAATCAGGAAATTATTGATCTTAGGAAATCTTGATAATTAAGCTACCTAGAGCATTTAAGATTTCTTGTGTGCCAAACATGTGTAAACGTGAAAATCCGACGTGCTTCTTGTTAAATGCTTACAAACTAACTAGGATGCATGCTAGAAACTTTTGATATGTGTAAGTGCTTACCTGCTACAATTGGATAATCTAACTAAACAAACGAACACAACTGTTTTAAGTCACCAACGGGTCGTCAGGGTCAATTGAGTCAGTCTCGTGTTCATTCACTGTAAGTCTTACACGTTCACAAACATATAGGTGATTCGTAGGAATTCATCAACAGTTTTATTTGAACTCTCTTGCCGAGCTCCCGAAGGTGAGTTTTCGAACGTTTTCTCTAAGTATTTCAGTTAGAGAAAGGAGCATGCTACAAACATTCTGGTAATATAATTGTATTGGCTGATCACATATGTGCACACATAACACGAATTACAAGTCCTTACATTTCGAACAGTTAGTTTATGAGAAAGCGAGGTAATCTTTGGTAGTACTACTGGGTTTGACAAACCCCACCCGCGTTAGTAGCTCTAACTCGACTGGATGTCGAACGGGTGTAAAATTTTCCTAGACAGTATCATCATCGTCCGTGTTAGGCGATGGTGGAAGGCGTTACAAACACAAACAGTCACGCTTCGGTTGTGAACCACATAGTGATAGCATTATTGGCCTTGCTAGCTACGATTACTATTATGATTACCATGGCACGAACATTTTACAAACATCCTGACAAACAAATTATATTCTTGCATTGACATTTATGAACTCACCAGCCTTGCGCTGACCCACATAGCATGTCTTTCGCAGGTCTTTGAGGTACGAGCACGCTAGGATGCATATTGCATGAAAGTTGAACATTTTGATTTGCATTTCCACTTTTACGTTTGAGTTTATTTTTGTGGTTGGTTTGAGGGCGCGTGTTTTGCGCAACACTTTTTACTTACATGTTACGCTTCCGCATTTCTTAAATTGTTTTGGTGTGTTTGCATGGTTTGGTATGACTAATGACTCGGATCCTGGTTTGTCACACGCCTCGCGGCATAAACCCCGCAGGTGGATTTTGAGGGTGTGACTGATTGGTATCAGAGCCATTGGTTATAGTGAACCCGGTCTTGCATTTAGGCCAACTATAGCCTTAGAGTTGCATTAGTCATACACGAGAGCACACACTTGGTTTAGCTACATGTCAACATTTCATTCATTATGAGCATTATAATATACCTATATGAATATATATATATATATTCATATATATATATATATATATATATATATATATATATATATATATATGTTACATACAGACATGGTTGGTTCATCATCCACTCCTTCCTCTACCCCTTCGACAAGCAACAATGGATCCGCACCTGATAACTGGGCATGGTATCCTTTCGCCGTGGACCTGATGATTCGCAATGAAGGAGTGTCTCCACTTCCCCAGGAGCCAAACGCACGCATGTGGCCATGGACCCTTCCGCGAATACTCTATCCCTTGGAACGAGTCGTTGCATCCCTTGTGTCTAAATGGGGGAAAACAACTCAGCAGTGTCAGGAAATGGCTGCCTCAATCGAAGAGCTAAAAAGGGAGAACAGGGAAATGCGTGGGAGATTACGCGTTCAAGATGAGAGGTTGCTGAAACAAGAGCGTCGTAGTAAGAAACTAAAGGAGGATGTGAGATTGACCGACGAGGGACGTGGAAGGTTGTTGGTACAGTTTGAAGGACTACGAAAAGACCTCCGAGACCTTACACACGAGTTTCATACTGAAAGAGATGAATCCAAGTTCAGAGTGGAAGATTTAGAACAACTCAGGGACAGAATAGAAAATTTGGAATTAATGTTGTTGGCCCAACAGGGCGATATAGAACCTGCACAAGCAGAGCCTGTAGAAGAACTCGATCCTGAAGAGGAACTCGAGCCTGATGAGGAAATTGAGCCCGAAGAGGAGATGGAACCTACAGGTACAGATGTTGGGAATGGCTGAAGCTAACGCCATGTCTTGGGATGATTTCAAAGCAGCACTAACTGAGGAATACTGCCCAAGAGATGCACTTCAGAAGCTTGAACGAGAACTCCAGGATTTGAAGATGCAGGGGTCAGAAATTGAAGCCTATACTCGGCGCCATAATGAACTAGCAAACTTATGCCCGAACTTGGTACAACCAGCATACAAGCGGGTCGCGATTTATCTTGGTGGGTTAGCCCCACAAATCCAGGGAATGGCCGTCTCCAGTAACTCTACTACTATACAACAAGCCATCCGTATGGCCCATAAGCTAACTAAAACAGCCGTGAATCAGGGAATTCTGCCAAAAAGAGGTGCCTCTGCTAATGCATCAGAAAACAAAAGGAAATGGGAGAACACTGACTTGAAGTCTTCATCGTCTCAGCAACAACCGCACAAGCAGGAAAGACATGATCACAACAATCGGGGTAACAATCAAAGTGGTTCAAGCAATCAAGGAAAGTACAATGGGAGGTACCCCAAATGTAACAAGTGTGGGTACCATCACTATGGTCAGTGCGAGAAGTTTCAATGCCGACGGTACGGGAAAATTGGCCATGCCGCCAAAGATTGTCGCGGAGAAATTCAGACAAACCATCAGCAAAAGGGGTGCTATCACTGTGGAAAAGAAGGCCACATCAAACGAGACTGCCCACAATTAGAGCAGAATAACAAAAATGGTGGCGGTGGTGGTGCTAGGGGCAGAGCATTCACTATTGGCAAGGGAGATGCTAAGAATGACAACAATGTGGTGACTGGTAAGTTCCCTCTAAATAACCGCTTTGCTAATGTTCTTTTTGATTCGGGTGCCGATAAAAGTTTCATATCAAATGACTTTAGTAAACTGTTAGGGATCGAACCAGTAGAATTAGAAATTGCTTATACCATAGAATTGGCAGATGGAAAAATAGTGAGGGTAACACACATTTACAAGCAATGTAGTATAGAACTATCTGGCCATAGTTTTCATATCGACCTTATGCTCACACCTCTCGGAAGTTTTGATGTCATCATTGGCATGGATTGATTGTCTGACCACAACGCTGAGATCGTATGCAACAACAAAGTCGTCCGTATTCCACTTCCTAACGGGGAAGCCATTTCTGTTCAAGGCGAAAGAAGCGGTACTGTCAAAGGAATTATTTCCTTCATGAAGGCGCAGAAATGTCTGAGAAAGAAAAATTGCACGGCATTCTTGGCTCTAGTAACTGACAATGCTCGGGAAGAGAGGAAGGTAGAAGACATTCCTGTAGTACGCGATTTCCCTGATGTTTTTCCGGAGGACTTGCCTGGTCTTCCGCCTCATCGTCAAGTCGAGTTTGAAATCTCACTCGCCACCGGTGCATCGCCAATTGCTCGTGCTCCCTACAAATTAGCCCCATCTGAGCTAAAAGAATTATCTACACAATTGCAGGAACTCCTAGATAAAGGCTTCATTCGACCTAGCACGTCTCCATGGGGAGCCCCTGTCCTTTTTGTGAATAAGAAAGATGGGACTTTCCGCATGTGTATTGATTATCGAGAACTAAACAAGGTCACTATCAAAAATCGCTACCCTCTTCCTCGCATAGACGATCTGTTCGATCAACTTCAGGGGTCGAGCTATTACTCAAAGATCGATTTAAGGTCCGGCTACTATCAACTGCGTGTGAGGGAGGAAGACATTTCCAAGACGGCATTTCGCACAAGGTACGGTCACTTTGAATTTCTGGTCATGCCCTTTGGGCTAACCAACGCACCCGCCGTATTTATGGATCTCATGAATCGGGTGTGTAAGCCGTACCTGGACAAGTTTGTCATCGTTTTTATTGATGACATTCTCATTTACTCGAAGAGCATGAGGAGCACCTACGGTTGGTTTTGCAATTGCTGCGACAGGAGGAATTATACGCAAAGTTCTCCAAATGTGATTTTTGGATTCGAGAAGTGCAATTTCTCGGCCACGTGGTTAATGAAAATGGAATCCATGTTGATCCGGCAAAAATCGAGGCGATCAATAACTGGGAAGCACCCAGGACTCCTACTGAGATTCGACAATTCTTGGGTTTAGCTGGTTATTACCGACGCTTCATAGAGGGCTTTTCGAAGATTGCTCAGCCCCTTACAGCGTTAACACAGAAATGCGTTGTTTTTAAGTGGAGTGACAAGCATCAACATGCATTTCAATTGCTTAAGCAAAAGCTAAGCAGCGCACCTATCTTATCCCTGCCAGAGGGAACAGAAGACTTCGTGGTGTACTATGACGCGTCCAACCAGGGTCTCGGTTGCGTATTGATGCAACGCGAGAAAGTTATTGCTTACGCTTCTCGGCAGTTGAAGGTACATGAGAAAAATTACACCACTCACGATCTAGAGTTGGGAGTTGTGGTCTTCACACTAAAGATTTGGAGACACTATTTATATGGTACAAAGTGCACAATTTATACGGATCACAAGAGCTTGCAACACATCTTTGACCAGAAAGAACTTAACATGAGGCAGCGTCGGTGGGTCGAGCTGTTAAATGATTATGAATGTGCGATAAAGTACCATCCGGGGAAGGCTAACGTGGTAACCGATGCCCTCAGCAGAAAAGAAAATGCCAAACCGAAACGGGTTCGTGCATTGCAAATCACAATACACGCAGGGCTACCTGGTCAGGTCTGCAACACTCAGGTCGAAGCGCTAAAGGATGAAAACCGAGCGGCGGAATCGCTTCGTGGGATGGACAAATAGTTAGAAACTAAAGCTAATAGTGCAAGATATTTCCAAAATCGGCTATGGGTTCCTTCCTTTGGGAATTTACGTGAGCTCGTGATGGACGAATCTCATAAATCCCGATACTCAATCCATCCTGGTGCAGATAAGATGTATCATGATCTGAAGGTAGCTTACTGGTGGCCAAACATGAAAGCAGACATTGCTACATATGTGAACAAGTGCTTGACGTGTTCCATGGTTAAGGCCGAATATCAGAAACCATCGGGGTTACTTCAACAACCAATAATTCCCGAGTGGGAGTGGGAACACATATCAATGGACTTTATTACAAAGTTACGAAAGACCTCTAGTGGTTGTGACACTATCTGGGTGATCGTTGATCGACTAAAATTTTCGTTGATCGACCAATAGAGGTACAAACTAAATTTCGGGTCGAAATTTTCTTCAACAAGGGGATGATGTGACAACTGAAAATTTTATTTTTTCTTTGTGTCTAGTGAATGAGCAACGACTCTAATTTTTGGGACGAAAATTTCTTCAAAAAGGGGATGATGTGACACCCGACAAATTCAGGTGATTTTCTGGACGAACACAAACAATTACTTGTATCAAACATTCATACATTCATGCATCTAATAGGAATTTTAGTTGGGTCATCTAGTCCACGAACAATCACACACGAGTTGAGTCGGCCATAATCGTTGGCGACTAAATTATTAAAATACTATCGAACGAACACAATGTGCCTAATTTATAACTCTATGATTTTATGTGTACATGGGTGTTAATTGATTTTACATGATTATTATGTGCTACTAGAACTACACGAATCGAGCATTTATGTATACGTCAAACTTAGAACGGAATGTGCTCACACGCGAAACCTTGGTTAGAAGAGTGAAGGGACCGGGATCGAAAATTTAAGGGACCCCGGGGGCATAAACGGTAACATCTCAATTCAAATAATGAATTGAGATAATCCATAACAACCTCCTCCGTGAGAAGCCGACCTACCCACACTATTTATGTTTTTTTTTCGGCCGCTATCTTTTCCCCTCACTCCTCATTCACGACGATTCTTTTCCTCACCCACCTCTCCTTTTCTTTCAATCCTGCGAACCTCACCCCTGCTAGGATATATCGTTTCAAAGGCCAGAAGGTTTGTAGCAGAGTGGGCGCATCACGACAGTCTCGAAGAGCATCACGGACGATTACTATTATGATTACCATGGCACGAACATTTTACAAACATCCTGACAAACATTTATTTTCTTGCATTGACATTTATGAACTCACCAGCCTTGCGCTGACCCACATAGCATGTCTTTCGCAGGTCTTTGAGGTACGAGCACGCTAGGACGCATATTGCATGAAAGTTGAACATTTTGATTTGCATTTCCACTTTTACGTTTGAGTTTATTTTTGTGGTTGGTTTGAGGGCGCGTGTTTTGCGCAACACTTTTTACTTACATGTTACGCTTCCGCATTTCTTAAATTGTTTTGGTGTGTTTGCATGGTTTGGTATGACTAATGACTCGGATCCTGGTTTGTCACACGCCTCGCGGCATAAACCCCGCAGGTGGATTTTGAGGGTGTGACAGAATCGTTGCATAGAAATTGATTTTATTGATCTAAGTTCATACAATTTCTTATTTATTAATATTTTTGTTTGGTCAATCGGTCCATAAAATCAACTGAAAATGAAAAGGGGAACCATTCTATAGAACATCCTTTTTTTATTTAATAACATTTAATAACACGTCGTAATACCACAATACATCTTCGTAAAATTTAGACTCCGAATAGTGTATATTCAGATTCGATGCCCGATCTAAACCGAATATTCGTTGACGGTAAGGTATGAATATGATATAAATGGACCAAACGGGAGGAAAAAGATCTTTGAGATCTCTTTCCTTTTTTTTCAATTCTCTACTCTAATATCAATACTGTAATCTTTATTGTAATCTTTTCTTCTATTACTCTGATCGTATATAGTGTAGTTGTATATTACTCTGGTCAAGGTAAAATATTAAATGCG
>JBCNJP010000023.1:43073783-43175389 GCA_039602395.1 Deinandra increscens subsp. villosa | reverse complement strand
CCACCTCATACATGAGCTTGGGCCAATCATAAACACTAATCTAGCCCAATCATAATCATTTAAATGGCCCACATGGCCTATTAACTAAGCTAGATTAAGCCCAATACAAAAGCCCAACTAATGTTCATGCCTTAACCTAATATAGCCCAACAGGGATCTGAGCCCTTCCTTTTCTTGGTAGTGGTGGCTTTACCTTTGGGCTGCGGGGGCTTGGAAGAGGTTGCTTTGGAGATGGGTTCAACCTTGGGTTGGATCACCTTGGGAGCCTCAGCGGTTTCTTCATCATCCAGATAGTCGGAAAGATCTTCGAGATCAAAACTCATCTTAGTTTTGGGAGCTGAGAAGTTGAAAATACAAAACAGATAAGTTTAAAATTCTCAATTCATTATAAATTCATGATACGAAATCTATCAATACTTACTTGACATTTTTTCAGAATTACTTGGCTCACTGAAAGCGGTCTCAATCGCGAAGATTCTCTCAGCTACAGGGATCTGATAAAAATCCACAAGCTTCTTATCTGAGAGAGGAGTGGGTTTAATAAGCTTCTCAAACACAGGGGCTGCAAATAAAGGAAATCAAAGGTAAGTTAACACAGCTCAAAAATATTGACAGGAACAAAGGAATATAAGCTTCCTACCCTTCTTTACCCATTGTACCGGCAACTTGGTACCCCCAACGATGGAATCCCTATGGACGAAGAAGAATTTCTGCCTCCAATCGTGATCATTGTGGGTGGCCATAGGAATCAAGTGGGAGTCTGAGGTTCTGGCTTGAAGAACGAACCGGCTGTTTCCATGGGTTCTAAGGTTGTAGGCTGTCAATGGAGCAAAGGATCTTCCAAACCATGGGCATGGTTTGGGCATATGACAGCCCGGTGACCTTAAAGAAATCGTTCACTAGTGCAGGGAAGGGAAAAGACATCCCAAGTTGGAAGGGATAAAGAAGAAAACAAACCCAGGTTGCAGAAACCCAATCGGCTTTCAGCCTTGGGTTGAATGGAAAGAAGACGGCATCAGACGGAAACAAGCCGGATTCCTTTAGTTCTTTCATGTCGATATTGGTGAAACGGCAGGACTCCTCCGACTTCACCGAGATGAAACCCTGATCGACGAAGTCTCCGACAGTGGTGGCGACGGTAGCAACGGAAGAGGAACGTGTTTTCTTAACCATGGCGAAACTTAAACGAGAGAAAACTGGAATGTTCGGGAAAAAAGAATACTGACCTGAATGCCGGGAGAGAGCTTTTCTCTAGGGTTTTCGGGAAGACGATGAAAAAAATGGAAAACAAATGGAGTATTTAAGGCTATAACGAGCTACGGAAATCTCGCATAGGGAAGGGTGTAAGCCGTCAAATCAAAAAAGGCATCTTAAATCTCGGCCGTCCACGTAGGCATGCAGATTAACTTAAAACGATTTGAATTTCCCAGCTGTTATCCATTATCAAACACCCGCGAAATTCAGGGGCAATTGTTATGGGTCAGGTTCCAGGCGTCCTGCTGAAAAGCTCGATCATATAGGAATCCGGGAATCCCAAGGATTCTCGACAGGTTATGTTACTTGTTATTTATTTGAATATCTTTACTCGCTAATAGCCACGTGATTAATTTCAATCGCAGGTAAACCAGGTCTAACCTCCCTAAAGAACCGGTCAATTAGGGCTGACATGGCACGAACGAACGTGGACGAGGTGGTGGATTTCCTCAAACGGCTCGTGAACATGGTCAAGAGGATCCCTGATTTTTCGGATAGTTAGTTTATTCTGTTTGTAACTATAAATAAGACATGATCGAATTAGGAAACAGAACACAACACACAGCACTCTGAATACTGTAACACTTAGCACTCGATCATCGTCTTCATTATTGTAATCGGATTCTTGATTTATAAAAGCTTTAGGTAGCAGGCGCTTTGAGCCGGCTCCCGAGGTTTTTACTGGGATTCTCAGAGGCAACTCTCAGGATTCCGGGTTTCCCTCGTACATCATCGTGTCACTTGCACTACTTTTACTTTGCTTTTGAACCAGATTTCTTAGCACCTCACCCCACATTCTAAGTTTGGAATACGAGATTGCCTTGTGCAATTTTTGACCAAAACAGCTGCCATATCCAAGTTGGGGATATCCAAAGCTTCTTGACCAAATCTGGCCACATAGTCCCTGAGGGATTCATCAGATTTCTGAATTATTCTGTATAAGTCGCCTGTGAGCTTCTCAAAGCTTCTACTACAAGAAAACTCGTTATTAAATAGGTTAACTAAGTGCGGAAAATAAGTAATGGTATTAGGAGGGATATTGAGCAGCCATTTCAAGGCTGGCCCTATTAGCGTTGAGCCGAAACCCTTGCAAAGGCAGTCTTCTGTGATGTTTACTGGGATGGGGTTGATTTCCATCCATTCCCTGTATTGTGCCACATGCTCCTCAGGGTCTGTAGTCCCATCGTAGAGTTTCATGTTGGGAGTTTGAAATCTTTTCGGAATCTCCACATCACAAATGGGCCATGCAAACCTAGAGACTCTGTGACTGCCTGCTGGCACTTCGGGAATTAGCCTGAGTACACCGGGAACACTTAAGATCATGTCCTTTAGCCTCTGAAGCTACCAGGCTATAGTTGGGTATGCATCCTGCACAACTCCTTGGTTAGGGTTAGTATAAATATTATCAAAGTTGTTACCAGCCCGGGGATTATGAGGATGGATCTGGGGTCCATATTCAGTATCTCTAAGGATAGTCGGCTCAGTTGTGGTTTCCACTTGCATGGGGATGAAATCTCCCTCATGCATCTCTTGAGATGAACCGGGGAACATTCCTGTAGAGACAGAAGGGTTAGAAAATAAGGATCCTTGGGGATCCTGAGCAGCTCAGAAGCGGCTCGGATATTCCGGGAGTAGTTGAGTTGAAGATCCTCGTAGCACTTGAGTAGTAGGTGCCCCTGACTGCTGGCTCCGAGGCTCTTGAAAGTTTGACGTCATAAACCGCTGAAGTTCAGGTACAGGTTGTTTTGTTGAGACTCTCGGTATCTGCGGACTTGAAAATCCGGCCGGTTGCTGGCTGGAGCACCTTGGCGGCTGCTGACTTCCATATCCTCCGTAGTAAGATTCTGGGGGCTGCTCGGAATAGAATCTGGAGTATTCCAGATCTATCACCCTGGAAGTCTTCAGATGCTAAGAGCCCGAGAATCCTGCAGGAGTAGCCATTGTAACACCTGATTTTGGAGCAGTAGAGGGATTTGCATTCTGTTTTGGCTGCTCTGATATTTCCGGAGAGTCAAAACCGAGTGATTTCGGTATCAAAAGGTTGGTTCCCTTCACTGGTTTCTTTGATTTCTTTAATTCCATGATCTCCTTCATCATTTTCTCGTTGGTTTTGGCTTGCTCATCCACGTGAGTCTTCATTTTCCTGATCAAAACATACAAATCGTTATTTGAAATAGCAGGGTTAGTAGACATACCTTGAGACCCAGTAAAAGTGGGGTATTCCATTCTTTTAGCATCGGTGTTAGGTGTTTTCTCTGACATTGGAGGAAGAACGGTGCTAACAGTCAGTTTGGTGGGTGGAATAGATTTTGAAGTAATCTTTGGTTGAGTCGACATTTTCAGAAATTAACGGCAGGAAGGAGATCAAGGCTCTTAACGAATACAAACACCACTTGCCCACGGTGGGCGCCAAATTGTTTTGGTCAAAAACTTCCTAAGCAATTATATTATCAAACTTTGTAAGTGAGGTAGCGTGTTTGATGAATTTAATAAGGAAAATGCAAGTTTGGATGTTGACACAATGATGTAACGAGGGAAAAATCCAGGAATCCCTAAGTATCCTCAAGGATCCTAGCAAAAACCTCGGGAGGGCTTAAAGTGCCTGTTTCCTGAAACTTTTATATAATTAGAAAGTGTTCAAGTACAAATGAAGTGAGCTCAAATTCTAAGTGTTACAGAGAGTATAGAGAGCAGATATTGTGTGTAGTGTGTAAACCTAGAGCTCAATATATAAGGATTACATCGCAACTAATCCTCCTAAAAACTAGCAACTAACTCCACGTCTTCCCACTAGCCGTTAAGGTCCATTTGGTCTACGTTTCTTGTTAGTTGACCGGGTCTTTAGGAGACGTGGATTATATCGGAGATAATCTGCAAAAATAAACAAAGAGGAAATAGTTGTTAGCTAAAAATAAATTTCAGGATCCTTACAGTGAAGTGCTTACGAGCTGTTCGGCATATCCTGAAATCCGGTACCAACACAAGTGAGGGACTGTTGAGGTCCAGAAGTAAAGTTCAAATCTTGAAGTAGGTAGATAAATGTTTAACATGCGCAGAAGGTTAAAGCCGAGTAGCAGAAGCTTCGTAATAAATTTCAAACTTGAGGAATATCAAAGCATATCCCATTGAAGTTCGTATATAGCTAAACATTTATGACACCACCTAGATAATATGAGATTAATTAAAGGAAGAGTTCCTTTATTTTGAGAGATGTATTCTCCCAAAGCGTCATCTAGATCGTTCGTTATAAAAATTCTTGCTTAGAAGAATTAGGATCTATTATAGAAATACGGCCCACATTCTAAAGTGGAATGAAATATTGTGGATAGACTAGTCAAAGTATTACCTTATAGGTAATAGAGAGAAATGGTAGATTGTCATAGAGAGTTTGTTGTGATATTAAAATCGTAGCCTGGGAACCAGGTGGTTCATATGATAAGGATGCATTAGGTGCATGAGAAAAGGTAAAGATCTCATTGTAAGTTAAGTCACAATTTAAGCAAGTTTCGAGGACGAAACCTTATTTAAGGGGGGGGGGGGGGGCAGAGTTGTAACACCCCAAAATTTCATGATTTAAGTTATATACGTGTGCTATATGTGTAAAGTAGCTAAAACGTATATTGATATAGTTTATGGGTTGGTAAATGGAAAACGATAACGATCTGCAAATGATATACGTGTTTATGTTATAGATACGTATGATACATGTGCTTTATAACCATGCATGTTTACCTGAAACGTATATGAATAATACACGTGTTGATTGATGAAATGAAATAAATATGTGCTTTATAACCATGACAATTGATATATATATGATATTAAAATTAAATACGTGTTATTGTGAGGAAAATACCTTTACGTAGACAACAGACTAACACCGTTAATAAAAAACTAATGGTGTATCATTGGTATCCAATACCCACAAAACTCGTATTATTGTGAGGAAATTTCAAAACTCGTATTATTATCCGCCAATAAGGTAAAACTTGTATTATTAAAATCCATTTTTCCTTTAATGAATATATACGTGGGAATACGTTTTAGAATAGTTAAACATGTGAAAAATAAATAAGAAGGTATCCTTACGTAAAAAGGATTGTTATAAAAAATATATAAATACGTAACGTATACAAATATTATACGTGTTTATATTTATTACACATCCCGAGGCTTAGAAAGTATTATAATTATATCCTAACATGAGTTAGAACATGAAATGATAAGTATATGAAAGTAGAAGGGCTAAAACGTAACTTACACTACGTCAAAATTCACCAATCGGCCCCAAAGGTCCCGTCACCTTATGTATCTTATGGCCATGTTACAATATCAGTGGCTGAAGCCACCTAGAAGCGTGGCTAAAGGGTACCAATATTTATTGTTGTAATCAAACAATTCTTCCGGAAGGCGTGCCAAAGGGTCCCAACGGCCACATGTGTTTGTTTAACATGGCCTTTGGTATTATATGGTCACATATATTTGTGTTTTAGCCACATACATTATAAAGATACGTGGCCAAAGGGTTGCTGAAATCAAACATTTTGTCCCAATACACGTGGCCAAAGGGTGGAAACGGCCACGTTAAAATATCAAAAGCGTGGCCTTTGGTATTATATGGTCACGTATATTTGTGTTTTAGCCACATATGTTATAAACAATGTGGCCAAATAGGTTGCTGAAATAATACATTTTGTCCCAATACGTGTGGCCACAGGGTGACAACGGCCACGTTAAAATACCAAAAGCGTGGCCTTTGGTATTATATGGTCACGTATATTTATGTTTTAGCCACATATGTTATAAAAAACGTGGCCAAATGGGTTGCTGAAATCATACATTTTGTCCCAATACGCGTGGCCAACGGGTGGCAACGTCCACGTTAAAATATCAAAAGCGTGACATTTGGTATTATATGGTCACGTATATTTGTGTTTTAGCCACATATATTTCGGAAAAAAAGTGGCCAAAGGGTAGTTGAAATCAGATTTTTTGTCCCAATAAGCGTGGGCAAATGGTGGCATCCGCCACGTTTAAATATAAAAAGTGTGGCCTTTGGTATTATATGGTCACGTATATTTGTATTTTAGCCACATATATTTGGAAAAAGAAAGTGGCCAAAGGGTAGTTTAAATCAGATATTTTGTCCCAATACGCGTGGCGAAAGGGTGGCAACGGCCACATTAAAATATAAAAGTCTGGACTTTGGTATTATATATATGGTCACATATATTTTCTTAATTATACTGCATATTAATTAATATAGAGAAACCTTAAAATTATATTATAATTAAAAATTAATGTACATACACTAATCAAATGCTGTTAAAAAAAATAACATACACTAATCAAAGTTTAATTTCTATAATAATAATTAATTATTATAATTTCTTGTCCGTGCTCATCTGTTGCTTCTGGTGGATCCGTTTACTAAGTTTTCTGTTTGTCAGATCTTGACTCAACTGGTTTGGTGTTAAGTACACTTTCGACATCTTTTTCGGATCATTATTTACCTGGACACATGACAAATATAACCGATCAGATATATATATATATATATATATATATATATATATAGTTAATTAATTAGCGGATACGATTAATTAATGTAGTAATTACTTGTGGTTGTTCCAGTACTTTTTGAACTGTAGCATGATCAAACGGTTGTGATTTATCTGACTTGTTATTAGAATGAAGGATCATTCAGTTCATCGGCGATGCAATAATATATTTAGTTTTAACCTCCGAAGGCGTTGTTTTATCATCTAATGGGAATGGTAAAAATGTTGCACCCTTTTTGACCTTATAAGCTACAATTCTACGGCAGCCAGGAGGTAATGGACTTTCATGAATTTTCTCATCTTTTTCTTTTGGTAATAATTCAGCCATTCCCACGACGTTTAGTGGATTCCCCTCCATGTGCAACGTCGCAGTTTGGCACCCCTGATCCAAACCGTAACCAGTACCGAACCTCCTTCTAACAGTCCTCAAAGAAGATTTATTATAACAAGTAATAGCGCAGATGCAAGTATTGATAAGGAGCGGTTTTTGAAACAAAAATCTAAGGTTCATTGGCTTGCTACGGGGGATTCAAATAACAAATATTTCCATAATTCGTTAACATGTCGGAATTACCGGAGTCGAATTGATATTATCAAGGATAGTGAAGGGGTGATGCATACGAGTAACGATTTACATGTTGCGTTTGTTGATCACTTCCGTAAGTTTCTTGGTAATGATGTTGATGCTTGTTCCTCCTTTGGAGTTGTTCCATACTAAGTTGGGTAATGATAGGGCTTCTGCTATGGTTTCCCCGGTTTTGGATGAGGAGATAAAGCTGGCGGTTTTTTCGAAGGGGGATGACAATGCTCCTGATCCCGATGGGTTTTCGGCTGCTTTTTAAAAAAAGTCTTGGTCGGTTATCCATAAGGACTTTACTGCTGCGGTTCAGGATTTTTTTTTTATCACGGGTAAGCTGCTAAAGGAGCTAAATCATACCACTCTTGCTCTGATCCCTAAGGTTACAACTCCGGCTTTGATTACCGATTTTCGTCCTATTGCTTGCTGCAATGTCTTGTATAAGTGCATCAGCAAGATCATCGCTAACCGGATTAAACTGGGCTTGAATGAGATTGTAAGTCAGAATCAATCGGCTTTTGTTCCGGGTCGTCCCATTTCCGATAACATTTTACTCACCCAAGAGCTCATGCACAACTATTACCATCATTATGGTCCGGCAAGGTGTGCTTTCAAAGTCGACATTCAGAAAGCCTATGATACAGTAAAATGAAATTTTCTAAGAAGAATTTTATATGGGTTTGGTATTCACCCTACTATGATCAAATGGATAATGAAGTGTGTTACTACGCTGTCCTTCTCTATTTGTATTAACGGTGACATTCATGGCTATTTTCTGGGTATGAGAATGCTTCGCCAAGGTGACCCTCTATCACCATACTTGTTTACCCTTGTTATGGAGGTCCTCACTTTACTTCTTCACAAGCATGTTGCTAATGATGTCTCTTTCAGATTTCATCATAAGTGTGCTAAGCAAAAGATTATAAACCTTTGTTTTGCTGACGATCTATTCCTTTTTGCTCATGGTGATATATATTCGACTTCTAGATTGACAAAGGTTTTAAGAGATTTTTCATTGATGTCAGGCTTATTCCCTAATAACCATAAGAGTACTGCTTTCTTCTGCAATGTCCCAAATGCAACTAAACAGGAGATATTAGCGTCTTTACCTTTTTTGGAAGGTGGGTTGCCGGTTCGGTACTTGGGAGTTTCATTACTTTCGTCGAGATTAAGATCTCACGATTGCAAAGTTCTGATTGAGCGGTTGGATTCTCGCATCAACAGTTGGACTTCAAGGTTCCTTTCATATGCTGGTAGAGTTCAGCTTATTGTTTCTGTTCTTTCGTCAATGCATATTGTAGGTCCGAAAAATACCCGAACACACGATATCAAGATCTAACACGAGTGCGGAATCCTCGTGAAAGATTGAATCAAGAGAAATAGTAGAAGAATAAGCTAGATCTTGAATAAAGATGAAGCCTTGAATGAAAACCGTCTACTAGAAGCAATCCAATGAAATCGAGAACACAAGGAACTTTGAAGAAATCGTAAACTTTGTATTTAGAATGCTTACCCTAATCGGTTACAATGAGGTGGTATTTATACCACCTCATACAAAACTTGGGCCAATCATAAACACAATCTAGCCCAATCATAAACATACAAATGGCCCACATGGCCTATTAAATAAGCTAGACTAAGCCCAAAACAAAACAAAGTTAGCCCAATTACAAATGTTCATGCCTTAAATAAGTCTAGCCCAACACATATTTACTGGGCCTCTATGTTTATTCTTCCTAAATCCACAATCCATGATTTAGAGGAAAAAATTAGGGGTTTCTTATAGTGTAAGGGCCCTTTGTAGGCTGGTAGGGCGAAGGTGTCCTGGAAGGATGTTTGCCTTCCTAAAGTTGAAGGTGGTCTTGGTATTAGGCGAATTGAAGATTTTAATATTGCTCTTATGTCGACTCATATTTGGAGCATTGTTACCAAACGTCCTTCTCTTTGGGTTGAGTGGGTGTATGCTTATAAATTGAAGGACCGTAATTTTTGGGACATTCGTATAGCATCTAAATGTGGGTGGAGTTGGAGGAAACTTCTTCAGATTCGTCCACGTATTCGTCCCCATATTCGGTCTATTATTGGTAATGGTGAGTCTACCTCTGCTTGGTTTGATTGGTGGGATGAGGATGGCCCGTTATGTGATAGGATTACCTCTCGCATGATGTATATGGAGGGTTTTTCTCGTTCCATGACTATTGCTCAACTTGTCACTCTTCCTGTTCCGGATCATTAGGGTATTACGAGTGTTGTTAATCAGATTAATATTCATCCTATGGCGACTGATAAATAGATTTGGCGTTTTGGTAGCGTGCATGCTGAGTTTTCCATAACGCTTGCCTGGGAGTCCATACGTGATCACTCTCCTATGGTGGCTTGCGCTAACATTGTTTGGTTCCCTCAGTGTGTCCCAAAGCATGCCTTCCTTTTATGGCTGCTTTTTAAAAACAGATTGCTCACTCAAGACAGATTGATTCGTTGGGCTCACCAGAAGGGGAACATGAACTTAATGTGTTGCCCTCTTTGTGTGGCGGATATGGACTCCACTAAGCATTTGTTTATTGATTGTTCTTACTCTTCTCAGGTTTGGAGATCGATTCGTGCTATGGCTAGTATGTCTCATGTTCCCCCCTCTTGGGATAACATTATGGCCTATTTAGCTTCAATGGATTCTTCAAAAACGTTTCGTGCCATTGTGGGTAAGCTCTTGGTAGCAGCTGCTGCATATTTTGTCTGGCAGGAGCGTAACAACAGGATCTTTAGAAATCATGCTCGTCCTCATGATGTTTTAGCGATTCATGTGCTGGATATTGTTCGAATGAAGCTATCTACACTTAAATTTTGCAATTTGGCTCATATTGCTAGCGCTTTGGCGGATTGGGGTGTGGGGGATCACGCTTTGTCTGATGATGGCGGTTGATGTTATAGTTGTTTTGGTTTAATGTCCTAGTTTTGGTCTAGGTTGCTTTCTGTTTCTGGTTTTTCCCTTGTAGTCGTGGTTTGTTTTGTTTACTTTCAGGGGCATGTCCCTGTTTGAACTAGAGAGTATTTCTGCTCTCTACTTGTACTTATTTTTGGTATATATAAAATCACTGGGGTAACGCTTATCTGAAGAAAAAAAAACAACAGCCTTATAATACCATCAGAATTACCACTATCAAAGTTCCACCATGACCAAACTTCCTTGCCAAAAATTATAGCAACCAGCCCAACAATAACTAAACCAGCAAACAATTTGCAGTATCCAAAATCAAGAAACTCAGCAATCCTGTTGCATATATTCCCAAAAATGCCTCTATTGGCCTTCAATAATCTATCAGCACTAAAGTGAACACACCAGGAATTCCATAGCTACCTACACCGGCCAACATTTATATACTATGAGTGAATGATTTTCTTCTTAAAATCCTTACTGTATCTGCTGCCAAACATTTTATACCAGTCCATATTCTTGTTAACAACCCATCCAAATATCTAGAAGCCAAAATTCCTAAACATCCAAAAAAACACCCATCTGCCTTCTAACATCAGAAATAAACCACAAGTCCATAATAAAATGACTCCAACCTTGATTAAAAAAACACAATCCCAGCCCTGCAACTATTGCAACATTCACCAGTCATTCTAGCCTTCTCTAGAATCCAACCCTCCAATATCTTGAGACCCAACAGCCCCCCACCCCACCTCCAAATGGAGACAAGACTCAAAATATTAGAAAAGAAAAAGGCAGACACAATATTAAGGACAAATGGGATTTGGTACCAAAGGCAAGAGCTACAAATATAAAATTTTGGGGAGGAGGATAATTTCCTAACCCCTTGGTACCATCCAACCTTATCTCTCCATGGTTGATGCATATCACATGCCATCCAAAACCTATCCACCAATGAACAAAAGCAGATCTGGTCACCAACCAAGTTTGACCCAAATGACCAGCAGAATAATCATATAAGAAATGCAACAAGAAGGGGTACTAAAAATGTAAAAGTTTTGAGTAGAAAGGTTCATCCTACCTCCCTTGCTGCACCACACAACATCCATCAAAAGGTTTAGACAACACTTCTGCTCACAAGAACCTATCATCATCCAATCATCAACAGAATTGATGGGAGATTTATTACCAAGTCTCCACACCATCAGATAAAACACCCAATACAAAAATAAAGAAGAAAATAAAAATTTGGAGAGGGGAAGTGTAATAATACACTAGAAGATTACCCAAGCTTTATAAGTCAACCCAACATCATGAATAGAAACCCAAGTAGACCCCCCACCCTTCAAAGACACAAAGTGTAACATCCACCAATCAAAACCAAAGAACCAGGAAAACAAGCTTAGACATGTACCTCATTAGAGATATTAAAAGGAAGGAAATGCCAAACTTCATTAGCCAGAACAACATGTGTTGAGAACTTCATCATTGTACCTTTCAATATGAGCCTTATAGCTTCTATGATTAGGAATTCCACCATCTAAACAGACCTGGATTTGTTTTCAAACATCCTCAGATTTCTCTCCTGCCATAGAAAATAAACAACAACACCAACTGTTAGTTTCTTAATCACAACCCAAATTGACTTACTCTTAGGCAATAAACTCATGTAATTCTTCATAAATTTCCAGCAATTGGGAGCTTCATTCATTCTAGCCTTTTGCTTCATTACCCAAATTTGGCCAGGAAATCTCCACTCAAAGAAAATATGGTTATGGCTGGCAGGGATTTCATTACAGAATATACATTTGAGATTGCTAGAGCACCTCTGACTGTTTCTTGATTTATAGTCGCGCTCAGTCCAAGTGGGAGACTGTTGGATTTAGGTGTCCAGACCCGACTAAATCAAGTACCCGACCCGGTCAAGACCCGTAAGAGTTATACTGGAGGCAACGGGTTTTAAAGTCCGCTTACATTTATAACCGGCAAATTCGCAGAAGAATTAATTACTTATTTATTAAATGGTTTAATGGATAAATAATTAATTAATTAATTATTATTAATCGTTAAGATTAATTAAGCGACAAAGACGTCAATATTATTTACGTCTTAAATGACGATTAATGAATTAGTAGTTTAACTAATATTCGTTAAGTCTCGGAAAGCGACAATGATTTAGGGATTAAATGTTAATCTCACAAATTAAATGGTTCGATTAAGGATTAAATAAAATCGAGGGAATAATCGGAAACTTAATCAGTTATAAATATAACTGATTAAGGGAAACGAAACCCTAATCCGCAGACTAGGTTTTTCGCCCCCCCCCCCCCCCTTCTCTCCCTCTCTCGATTGGCGCCGACGCCACCCCACCATCGCCGCCCCTTCCGTTTCTCTGGCGATCTGTTTCGCCCGATCAGGAGAACTTTAATCCGTCAATCACCGTTTAAGCCGAGCCGCCGCAGCAGCCCGCCACAGTCGCCCCGTCATTCGCCGCCGCTGACCGCCGCACTCCAAGTCGCCACCGCCGCCCACTCCTCCGCCGCCGTCGTCGTAGCCGCACCGCCGTCGCAGCCCCTCACCGAGCCGCGACCACAGCCGCCGGCCGCCGCCCTCCTCGCTGTCGCCGGTTCCACCGCCGACACCCTCCGCCGCGAACCGCCACTAAGAGGCGTGTTCGCTCGTCGTCCACAAACCCTAGTTCACGCCAATCCGACGTACGTGATTCTCCCGGTGATCGATTCACCGCGCAGTGAATCCGTGATCGCGAAGAAAGTTCGATTCGTCAAACGAATCACGCCCTGCGAAACACTAGCGTCACCCATTAACTTCCGGTATCTCGAACGTTTGTTTGAATCACCGCTCAGGTATTTCTAAACTCGTTATTAGTTTAGATTTTAAATGTTTATTGATTTTATCATTGTATCACATTTTTTTAACGCGTTTTAGGTGTTTGCGCGTTTGGTGATTGTCGAAACATGTTGCTTTGGTTTACGTTAATTAACTGGTTTTCGCGTTTGTAAAATTAAATTGTTTCCGCTGCGTATTAAATTAATTGTTAATTTAATTATCTAAATTTAATTTACTCGGTAATTGATTAAATAATTATTTATCGTAAATAATTTTTTCAAAAAAAAAATTACCATTACCGAGACCCGAGTGTCACTGTCGTAACCCAACACTCTTCACCATCAGCATCTCTAACAATAACAACCTTGCTTTGTTTCCTTCTTTCATTGATAGCAGCATGAAAGTATTTTGTATTACTATCACCATTCCTTAACCATTTAATTTTAGCTTGCTGCTTATTAAAATGGTATTCATCAATAAGAGCATCTTTATAAGCATTTAAATACACAAATTCCTCATCTCTAAGAGACCCATTCTCAGGATCATCCACCATCTCTCTGAACTCTTTCTAACCCGGTTCTCAGTTTCTTAGCCTTCTCAAACAAGTTACCATTCATGAAATTCAGGTTCCTCCAAGGCCTCTTTAAACCTTTCAACTTAGACACAAGACCAAACATCTTGAATCCCAAACAATGCTTATCCCAAACCTTAGCAACAATATCATGGAAATCAGATTTTCTTGTTAAATAATTTAGAAATCTAAAGGGCTTAGCTTTCTGCTTACAACTGTTCCCAAACTTTAGCAGCATAGGAGAGTGATCAGATGTGTAGAAAGGTAAAAATTCCACCACAGCTCTATCATAGCTGGAACTAAAATTTTGATTTGAAATAACTCTATCCAACTTTTTAAGAATTCCCCCACCAGTCTTTGGCTTACTAGTCCAAGTGAACTTCAAACCATGATATCCACAATCACTTAACCCACAAGTATTAAGGCATCCTGTAAATTGAGAAATAGAGGAATTCATAACAGACTTAGCAAAGGTAGACTCAGTAGGATCAAGAATAGTGTTGAAGTCTCCCATATAAAGCTAAGGCTGCTTCCTAATTAACTGGTTATGACAAACCAAATCAAGCCATAATAATTTCCTTTTGGCAGGGGTAACAATGCAATGTATAGCCTAATAATTCATATCAAGGATTTGAACATCTCTAGCCCAACCCACAACAACTCTAGCCCAATCCCTACAACATACCAGGTTAGAAATCCATCTCCAATTGTTATTAACTTGCTTTGTAACAACCTCAATTTTATCAGCCCCCAACCTAGATTCCAAAAAACCACAAATCCAAATTCCATTCTCTCTAAGAACTCTCTTGACTAAAACAATCCTATCAAGATTGTTTAGGGCCCTAACATTCCAAGCAAGAATTTTCATTTTAATGTTGAGGTTGAGACCCAGATACATCCAATTCATTTTCCTTATCTTCATCAGTCTCATTCAAATCATCCTGCATATCACAAACTTCTTCAGCATTTCTCTCATATTCTAAGATACACTCCATGCCTTCTTCAAAACCATTTTTGTTACATAACATCATGAAAAGCTTCCTTTGTGAAAAAATCCAAGCACTCATTCTCTCAAAGGGAGGGACCAGTTTATTTGCCACATGCACCACAACTTCATCTTTCTCAGCCTCAGACAAACTTTTGTAGTAACTTTCCATAGCAGTTGTGAGGATCTTGTTTTTATTAACAGGGGTAAAAGCTTTATTAGGTTGAAGGACAAAATTGCTATGAGTAGCATTTGTGATCAGTGGTAATGTTTTCAAGGACGTTAAACGAATTCGAAGTTTTCAGAAGAGGAGGACTGTCTGGAGGCTTCTTACTATACTGATGCCCCTTGGGAACATACACCATTCCCTGAAGATTTTTATCATCATGAGCTTTCCTGTTCTTGCATGTAGTATCATTCCCTTGACCATCCCTAGCACCAGATTTCAGAATCTGTTTTTTCTCTTCATTACCACCCCCCTACTAGCATTATTCTGGTTCTCACTCTTGTTGTTAACACCACCTTTCTTCTGGTCCAGCTGACTAGCACCAGGCTTATTGCTGATATTCTGATGCACCTTTTGATTGTTCCTCACAGATGAGCTAGAAGAAGCCTTTGCTGAAGGCCCCTTATTCTCATTGCCACTTTTAACCTTAGAATTCCTCATTGAAGATTGCTTGTTATCAGAACTCCTCTAATTTCCCACCAACTGGAACCCATCAGCATCAATCTCTAGTTTCGTTGTACTGTTAACACTCCTTGAATCTTTCTTATCCACACTAGGATTCGAAGAGATAGGCTCACTAGTAACAGCAGGTTTAGAAACCCCTGAGGCAGCAGCAGAATTCTGATTGGGCTTAGGAACCATAGGGACAACCACATTAACCTCAGGCTCTGTATCAACAACATTTACAGATGCAGTTTCAACATTTGGAGAATCACTTTCAACCTTAAGCTTCCCTGCTGCTTTTTCCCTTTCCAAAGCTTCATCCACTGTAAGCATTCTTTTAGTGCTATCCACATAAGTATGCCCATAGACCAAACAGTGATGGCAGCTTATTGGCAGCTTTGAAAACTCAATACTTATCTCAATATTCTTTTGAACACCATACTCATCCGTAGGATAAAGTACCTTAACAAACTTTGGAGGGACCTCATGTACAGGAACTTCAATCAAAACTCTAGCAAATCTAGCATTTTCCCTTATGGTACATTTTTCAGCAGTAATACTATCCAGGGTTATAGGTTTTCCCAACAACTGGCCATACTACAGATACTCTCCATATTCCACATTTCCAAAGGTAGACCATGAAAGGTAACCCAATTTGGAACCATCTTTTCTAAAACCATCCCAGCCTCCCACCTGTGAACACACAAAGGTATACTCCTAATCTCGCCCATGGTCCTGATTTTAAGACATCTAAAGGACCTTCCTCATTTTTAAACTTGAAATGAAAAATTCCTCACCCACCCAATCATGCAAACAGTCCCTATGAAGTACCCATATAAGTGATTCTTGTACACTTTCCTGGTTTGCTCAATAAATTTTGGATTAATAATCATTACCTTCTCTCCAGAAGGTAACACAACAGGTGGGATAAAGTTGACTTTTTTGAGCTCTAGATCAAATTCCAATCCCCAAGGACAACATTAGCATAAGATTGTTTCTCCTGTTTCTTCTCTTCTTCTTCTTTCCTAAGCTTTTCTTCCATAGCAATCTGCTTCTTCAAAAAACCCTCAACATCTCCATTTGGAGCATTCTTGGTAGCAAAAACAACTGCAGGATCCTTAGGGAGGTTTTGGAAAGCAATAATTTTTTCTCCTCATGAATCAGAGATTTAGTCGCGGAAATAGTCACAAGAGAGAGAGAGAGAGAGAGGAGGTTACATTCGGAGAGGAACGCTAGGCAATTTCTGGTGATTTCACTGTTCCTCTTCCTTGCTCGATTTTCTAAACTCCTGTATAATGATTTGTAATCAGTTCATGGCTTATCCAAGTTGCATCTGAAGAAGATCTTTGGATCATCCCTCGAACTGTAACGAATCTGTTAGCGTCGGGTCAGGGTTTTCGATTAGGGTTTTTGTGTCCGGATCTCTCATCGTATTTCATTGTGGTATAACAATCTGTGATCATCTTTTGGATTAACTCAAGTTGCATCTGTACAAGATCCTTGATTGATTCTTAGGGTGGTACGGATTCGTTAGCCGTAAGTGGGTGCGATTAGGGTTTCAACAGGTTTCTGTTTTTCGTCCTTTCTGTGCATGGCAAGTAAAACACCTGGCCATCCTCCCGACGGGAAAATATCCACATGTCCGTTCAGTCGATTAAAAAACATCGATGGAAAGTCAATCCCTTTCCGTGGAGGATCGAAACATACTACTGCTGTATTACCGCCGGAAAAGATGAAGAAGGTAGGGTTTTCTGAAAATACTCAGGCTGAGTCGCCTTCTGGTTTTAAGGAGAGTTCTCCGGTTGTGGAGAGTACTCCGGTTATTGCTGATGCTTCCAATCATGTGGCGGATGGGCGTGGCTTGGCCACATAAACTGACTCGGTGGCGGAGCTTCCTAAACCTGCACCGAGTCAGCCCATGTCAGGCTCGGTGTCTTATGCAACATTTGTAAGGGGTAGTGCGTTGTCTAAAGTTGTAAACTTTCGTCTATTGAAGTCGGAGATAACCAAGGATGGGGCTGATATTGTCCTGCCTAAAGAATCGATACGTATTGGCCATGCTAAGCTTGCATACACGTTGTATGGGTATTTTCTCGTAGATCATATTGCTTTCCCTATGGTAGATTACTTTGTTGAATAAGCATGGAAGAAGTTTGGGTTAGCTAAGGTTATGATGAATTGCAATGGTTATTTCTTTTTCAAGTTCTCGGATAAAAAGGGTATGCTCGACGCTTTGGAGGGTGGTCCTTGGTTAATAAAAAACCCGCCTATGTTTCTAAATGTTTGGACGCCTACCACACAGTTGAAAAAGGATGACATTAAAAGTGTTTCAGTCTGGATTAAGCTTCACAACGTTCCACTAGCTGCTTACACAGATGATGGATTGAGTCTTATCACTACTAAGGTGGGTTTTCCCAAAATGCTTGATTCCCTAACTGCTTCCATGTGTTTGAATGCTTGGGGACAGAGCAGTTTTGCCCGGGCTCTTGTTGATATCTCGGCTGATCAGGAATTCCTGGATCATGTTTTGATTGCTATTCCGGATCTTGACTCGGATAAGTTTGTGACTGAAATGGTGGATGTTGAGTATGAATGGCAACCCCCTACGTGTGCCCACTGTTGTGTTTTCGGTAACCATACGGAGGAGTGCAGTAAACATAGGAAAACCCAATTAGCTCGTAAGGTGGATGATGAGGGTTTTATTGAACCGAAGGGTAAACTGGTTGCTCATAAACCGTCTGTCATACCAACCAAGGTTAAGCAGAAATTCGAATATCTGCCAGTGAACCATAAACCTAAAGCTCCGTCTAACTTTGAATCTAAAAATGCTAATGGGGTGTCCACTTCTAATAATCATGATGTTTTAACTATAGAGGAAGACAATCAGGGGGGGGGGGGTTTCAGTTTGGAGACTAATGTGGGGAAGGGTATGGATGAGGCTTCTAGTTCGAGGAGGGTCCAAACGGTTGTTTCTGATCAATTGGTTGAGGATGACGATATTGAGGAAATATTTAATGAGAGTCATGAATTCATGGTTGCGGTAATTAAAATGAACGTTAAAGGGGAAAGCACTCCTTCTACAAATGTTTCCGATGATTAGTCTAGCCTCATGGAACATTAGGGGTTTGAACCGGCCCCTTAAGCAGAAAGAGGTTTGCAACGTGGTGAAGGAAAATAATCTGTCTTTTTGTGCTATCTTGGAGTCTCATGTTAACGTGAGTAAGCTTTTTAAGGTTTGTCATGGTGTTTTCAAAGGATGGGATTGGACCTCCAATGGTGGTTTATGCAACAAGGGTACCCGTATTATCTTAGGGTGGGATAAGAATGTTTTCGATGTCACTCCTAGGTGACAGGGGTTGTAGGGGTGATAAATGTTCAGATGGGGATGGTACATCTGCTTCTAATGACTCCTCCTCAAGTGAAGGTTCATCCCTAAGAGATAATCCCAATTTTACTAGTTTCCACTTAGGCTTTTTGCCTTGGGCGGGGTTAGAAGCTGCAGGTTGGTTGGTGGTGCTAGGTGGAGGAGACCTAGTGACCATATTTCTCTGTCTTTTGAATGTGACAGGAGGTGAGTTGGATGAGGAGGTGGCAGTGGTAGAGATTGTGAAGCTTTCCTCTTTTTGGATTGAAAGGTTTTGAAAGAAGAGGAAGCTGGGACAGATGTGGGATCAGATGCTGTTGGGTTTACAGCTCTGTCATCTTGAGCTTGGGGCTCAGTTGCTGCTGCAGTTTCCGGTTGAACCTCTGCAGTTGCAGGTTCATCAGGAAACTGCCTTGGAATTGGCAAGGGATAGTCAGTGTCCCTTCCAAGAAAATCAGACTTGTTTAGAGCCAAGTTTGAAAATGTTTTCTCATTCAGAAGTTTAGACTGTAAAATTGTACCAAGCCAAATAATTTGGGGGTACTCTTCTTTGAGAATGTAAGTTAAAAATCTGGGATATATGTAAACATATTCAGTTTGGACATTTGATTTTAGGGCCTGAAAAATGAGTTTGGAAAAATTAAAATTTTCACTTTTTACCACAGCATAGAAGGCAGAGGCTTGTTCACTGGCAAGCTCATCAAATCCGCCCTTCTTTGGAGAAAAACATACCAGAATTGTATGTGCCAAGAACCTCCATTTGTATGGTAATTGCCCTTTCTTGATGGTTTTGCTCTGCAGGGAACCACCATATCCAAGATCTCTGAACAAGCGGAGATATTTGTTGTGATCAACCGCTTCATATCCACCTTCATCCCTTAACTGCAACAGTTTTCGTACTTTTGCTTCATCTATTTCCACTTCTTTCCCCTGAACAGTTGACACCATTTTCGCCTTTGGTAACCCTAGCATGAACCTAAAAGTCTTCCATCACTTCTTCGAATATTTCGGCTTCAACAGTGACCGCATGATGAAGATGAGAACTTTTGATAAAGTCTATCATGCCGTTGTAGATGTCAGTTTTGCTTGGTGGTTCTAGGTATGCCACTAAGTTGTGCTCTACAGGGAATTTAGAGTCACTGAAAGGCTTCCACTTCCCCTCGCTTTGGGAGCCATTGTTGAGACAGATTTTGAGAGTATTGACGGTTAATCGGAAGTTTATCGGAGAGGGTTTGAGAGAAATTTGGGAGTAATTTCTGAGTGGGATGAGAGAAATGGGGAAATCGACGGTAAATTAGGGCTTTTTACCTTTTCGGTGATGACGTGGAGGAGAGAGAATTAAAGCAGACGGTTCAGTGACTGATGGGACAGGTGCTTTATGGGTTATACGATACAACTGGTTAAAGCATGTCTTTAATCCAAAAGTAAATTTACTGAAACCTCGGATTTTAAACAGTTAAAAACTTAATGGGTAAATAAATGTATATCCGCTTAGAAGGTTGTGCCTTCCGGGTAATTAAACGAGACTTTGACTTTGTTGACCCGGAAGTTCAAGCGGAACCCATTTTCTCCTTTATTTAAAAAGCTAAAATTCTTCCGTTTGATCATCAAGCGGACAAATTTTCCGTTTGAAAGAATTGTTTTCAAAATAATTTTCCACATCATATTTAAAGCATTTTTCCGGTTGAAGAAGTTCACCCGGTGAATTTCAAAAGTAGTTTTCTCAGGTTGTACCTGAACTTGAACCGGAAATCCAAAACACATGATTTTTGAAAATTTGTGTTAATTATCCATAGCTTTAACAGCAGTTACTGACTATGAACTGAAATGTTGTCTGATTAACACTAAAGATTTTCATTTTCTTTTTCTTTTTGTATCAAGAGACGGGCTTTTGAGCACATGCCTCTCTTTTATTAAAATTGTGAAAAGTCCTATTCAAAGTTCATCATCCCAATGGCTGTGATGAGGTAGAAGAATCTTGCCTCATCAAAGGCTTTTGTAAACAGATCTGCCAATTGATGATCAGTGTGAACTTTGAATAGTTTGATTAAATGCTTTTCTGCACAATCTCTAATAAAATGATACCTTATGTCAATGTGTTTGGTCTTGGAGTGCTTCACTGGATTGTTGATAATTGAAATGGCACTGTTGTTGTCTGCAAGAATGGGAGTTTCCAAGAATGTGATCCCATAGTCAAGCATTTGATTTTGGATCCAAAGGAATTGGCTACAACAACTTGAAGCGGCAATATACTCAGCTTCTATAGTTGAAGTGGAAACACAAGTTTGCTTCTTGCATTGCCAAAAGACAAGTCTTTCTCCTAGGAATTGACATCCACCAGAAGTTGATTTCTTATCAATGTCACAACCAGCATAATCACTGTCTGTGAATGCTCTGAAGGAGAAATCAGAGTTCTTGGGATACCACAAACCCAATTTTGGTTGCCCCTTCAGATACTTGAAGATCCTCTTAACAGCTAGCATATGTGACTCCTTTGGTGAGGACTGATATCTCGCACATAAGCAAACACTGAATATGATATTAGGTCTGCTAGCAGTGAGATACATCAGAGAGCCTATCATAGCTCTGTACAAGTGCACATCCACTGGCTTGCCACTTAAGTCATTGGTTAACTTGTGGGAAGTGGAAATGGGAGTTTTGGCACTTGAACAAGTTAGCATGTCAAATCTCTTCAGCATGTCTTGGATGTATTTTGATTGATTCAGAAAGATACCATCTGCAGTTTGCTTCACTTGCAGCCCTAAGAAGAATGTTAATTCTCCCATGGAGCTCATTTCAAATTTAGACTGCATCAAAGTTTCAAACTCCTTGCACAAGACAATATTGGAGGAACCAAAAATAATATCATCAACATAAATTTGTACCATTAACATATGATTACCATCAGTTTTAACAAAAAGTGTTTTGTCAATAGCTCCTCTCCTGTAGCCATTCTCTAGAAGGTAGTTAGAATGGGTTTCATACCAGGTTCTAGGTGCTTGTTTGAGACCATACAAAGCTTTGATTAGCTTGCACACCCTGTTAGGATGGTGAGGGTCTTCAAAACCAGGAGGTTGGTTGATATATACTTCTTGTTCTAGGAGGCCATACGGGAAAGCACTTTTGACATCCATTTGAAATACTTGGAAGTCTTTGAATGCAGCATAGGCTAAGAAAATTATGATTGCTTCTAAATTGGCTACTGGTGCAAACACTTCATCGTAATCAATGCCTTCCTCCTGTACATTGCCTTGCACAACCAATCTTGCTTTGTTCTTTATGACAATTCCCCTATCATCTTTCTTGTTTCTGAAAACCCACTTTGTTCCAACTGGTTCTGCTCCATCAGGCAGGTCTACCAATTCCCAAACCTTTTGCTTGTTGATCTGAAATAGTTCTTCCTGCATTGCCTCTACCCAGTTGTTGTCTTCCAAGGCATCTGCTACCTTCTTGGGTACTTCTTGAGACAAAAATGCAGCATGCAAACAAATGTTTGCATTTGCAGATCTGCTCCTTGTCAACACAGGAGCTGAAGCTTCTCCAATAATATTTCCTGCTGGATGATCACGGTTGATTCTTCTATCAAGAAACATAGGAAATTCATGGCTTCTTCCATTTGAGGATATGTTGAGCTGAGGAAGTATGTGATCAAACTCAACAGTTTCAAATTGTGACACAGGATCTGAGATTCCAACTGATTCATGAGAATTGATGTCTGAATTGTAGGTCAGATGCTCTAAACTAAGCTCATTTGATGTGCTATCATTTGAATTTTCAGCTTCATTTGACCCTGATTCAGTATTCTCTGCAGTTTCTGAAATTGAGTTTTCCGGTTCAGCCTGAACTTCGACCGGAACAATTTCTTCTTCAATTTGAATTATTTCAGTCAGTTTCTTGTCATTTCTTGGGAAGATAGGTTGAGAACTCATGGAAGAGAAAAAGATTGGCTTCTCATTTGCAGTTTGATTACTCTTCCAATGCTCATCAGCAGGCCTATGAGAATTTTGTTCCTGCACTAAAGAGCTTACAGGCTTATCAACAGTTATGTTGAAAGTAGTAGTTAGTGCATCAATATCAAATAACCAACTGGGCTGAGACTTAAAATTGTTGGGAGATTTTTCATTGAAGGATACATTTATGGTTTCCTCAATAATCTTAGTTCTCTTGTTGTATACTCTGTACGCTTTTGACCCACCAGAGTATCCAATAAAATAACCATCATCCGCCTTTTCAGCAAAATTAGGCAAGGATTCATTGGTTATTAAGATAGTGACAGGACAACCAAATGGCTTAAAGAAGTAGATATTTGGCTTCCTTTTTCTCCAAAGCTCATAAGGTGTTTTATTCTTTCCCTTGACAATTAAGATCCTGTTTTGGACATAACAGGCGGTGCTTACTGCTTCTGCCCAAAATATCACAGGGAGCTTGGAGTCTGCTAACATGGATCTAGCAGCTTCAATCAGTGTCCTATTTCTCCTTTCAGCAACACCGTTTTGTTGTGGAGTTCTAGGAGCACTAAATTGTCTCACAATTCCCTTCTCCTCACAAAATGAATTCAGGATATGATTTTTGAATTCTGTGCCATTGTCAAATCTGATTGATTTGACCTTGAGATTTGATTGATTTTCTAAATTAATTACAAGAGTTTTCAGCAATTCAGCAGTTTCATCTTTTGTTTTGAGGAAGAAAACCCAAGTATATCTTGAAAAATCATCAATTATCACAAAACAGTATGATCTTTTTCCTAAACTCATTACTCTAGTTGGACCAAAAAGATCCATGTGTAAAAGCTCTAGAGGTTTTGAAATAGAAGACTCAACTTTTGGCTTAAAGGAGGTTCTGTGTTGCTTGCCCTTGAGACATGGCACACAGTTTTCAGAACATGCAAAATGCTTGTTAGGAAGACCCTTAACCAAGCCAAGATTCACAATTCTGTTCATGTTTTTGTAGTTCACATGACCTAACCTTCTGTGCCAGAGATTAGATTCGTCAACTGAGGCTTTGGATATAAAGCATGCAGTGCCACAAGAAGGTGTAGCAACTGTCATATCCAAAATGTATAATCCATCTCTCCTGGGTGCCTTAAGCATTATAAGTTCATCAGGAATTTTGACACCAGGTTTGAGGACTATGGCCTCTTTCTCATTAAACATTAGATTTCAAATTCTTGTCACACATTTGTGAGACACTAAGCAGGTTGAAATTTAATGTATCAACAAAATTGACTTTGTCAAATTTTACCACTCCATTTGTCACATCACCTTGTGCTGTGATATGGCCTTTTGTGCTTCCAAAGGCAACTGGTCCTCCATTGATTTTTTTTGTGTTTTCCTGAATGTGCTTATTCCCTATCATGTGGCAAGTGTATCCATTGTCTACTACCCATAGGCTATTTTGGCCTTTATTCTGCACCTGCACATATCTGAATTGATTAATTTCTATAGGGGACCCAAGCCTGAGTGGTCTTGGGTCTGCCATAAGCATCATTATACTTATACTCCTTGAGTACTAAAGTATTTAAAACTGGAGCTTCATTGAGTAGATCATCATTATCAAGACTGAAGTTCTCATATTGAGTACTTATTTGACTAGACCTTTCACCTTTGGTGTTCTTTCTTTCAGCAATTTTTCTATCCCTATATTCTTTAAACTTCCTTTGCTTGTTGGTTAATTTCTTAATTTTTTCATTTTCTTGGTTGACCAACTTAGTTCTCTCAAGTGATTTTGAAAATCTTTGTGGAAAGTGTTGATTTTGATTTGAACTCTCCCCCTGAAGTGGAACACAATGATTTCCACTTGAACATTTAGCAAAGAATTTTTCAGATTGGTTAAATTTGCTGTTTCTTGAAAAGTTTTCTCTAGAGGTAATCTTTCCTCTAGAGGGATTTCTTCTTCCTTGAGCTTCAAAATGCTCAAACCCATTAGCAAAATGTACATGTGGTCTCTGCTTTAGAGCAGTGGCTGATCTGGGCTGAGTTTTGTTTTCCGGTTGAACATGAGTTCGAGCGGAACAATGTTCCACCTGAACTTCAGCCGGAAAATGATTTTGCTTTAAAACAGAGAAACTTCCATTTCTATCATTACCAATTAAGACCCCGTTTGAATCAGATCCAAAATACTTCAAAGTGTGGTTTTTTATAGGTGAAATTCTTCCTGTAATCTTCTTTTGAAAGTCAGCCCTTGGTTTCAAGACAGGTTTTGGTATCAAAAATGGTTTAACTTTACTCATTGGGTTAAACTGGCAAACGGCAGCTAGATGACCTTGTTCACCGCAGCACATACATTCAACAACTTTGGTTTCACACTTTCTGGGAGACTCAAGTTTGGTTACTTGGTTGAAATTTAGTTGACCAAGCCTTTGAGTTTGACTTCCCTTTGGTTGCTCAGGTTGCTTTCCTCCAACTTTTGAATCCTTAGGTTCATAAACAGTTGGTGGAGGAACAGCAATTGATGGTTTCAAAATGTTTGATTGGTCAACTGAAGCAGATGAGCTTGCAATAGTGACTTCAGTTTTCTTAGACTCAACAGTGTTTTCAGAACTTGACTGTGATAAAATGTCATCAACTGTGAGACTAACTTTGCATTCAGATTTTAAAGCATCAATTGGTTTGATTACAGGTGAGTATTCAATTGGTGGTTCAACACAGTTATATCCAACACCTGCTTTACCATACATCCCTCCCATCCACAATTTCTCAGCCTTTTTGTTTGCTGTTTGGAATTTATCACAGGTAAACAAAGCATCTTTCAGCTTGATCTCAAGAACATCAACCTCAGCCTTAGCGTCCTTGGTTTCGTTTCTTGACTTCTCAAGTTTTGAGAGTAAGTCATCAAGCTGAGTTTCAAGCACTGAGTTGGTTTGTTTCAACTGTTCATATTCTTTGGTTAAATTTTCAAATTTTGAAATATATGAAGATTCAGTTTTCTTAAAACATTCCTTTAACCCATTTAGGTTTGAAACTTCATCAATCAAGTCAGTGTTGTGATTTCGGTACTTTGCTACTTGTTCTATGCATGCAGGGCTGCATAGATTTTCTAGGACTTTCTCTGGGATAGAGTTTACCTGATCTGAGGTGGAGTCTTGTTTGGCCATTAAAGCATGGTTGATAGGCTCAACCTCAGCAACGAAATCTTCCCATTCAACACATGAGGTTTGATTTGCAACAGCAGCTACCACTTTTTGGTGGTTTTGACTTCCGGTTGGTTTTGGTGGGGTGGGGTTAGAGCCTGAGTTGTTTCCAGAGTTGTTGTTGTTTGAATTGCTTCCTCCATGATTTTTCCCTTGGATATGACTTTGATTCTGTCCTTCTCTTCTTGGTTGAGAGCATTCCCTCGCAAAATGACCAAGTTGGTGACAGTTATAACATTTAACTTTGCTTGTATCAAGGCCTATGTGAGCACCTTTTGCTCCCTTGTAGGTTCTACCAGTTCTTTTGTAGAACCTTTGAGCTCTGACAGAAACCATAGCAAGTGGAGTCATAATGTCCATTTCCTCCAAATCATCAGCACCTATGCACTCAAGATCTTCAGGTATGAAGCCTTGGTATGAGTCAGTTGCTACATGAGCATTGTGAGAGTTTTCAAACATGTTTGAAAAACTTTCTTGACACCTTGGTGTCTCAGGGAAAATGACAATAGGTGACAGATATGATGATGAGTTTGAGGACCTTTGACTGTTAAAATCAGTAGTTACTAGTGCGGATGAAAACAGCTGGGTTGACTCAGAAGATGAGTTTTGTTTAAGATCTAGTTCCATTTCATAGGCACTGAGTATGCCATGAAGTTCACTGAGTCTCATCTTTTTCAAGTTTTTGCATTCCCTAATGCTTACTGTGTAAATTGTCCACACAGAAGGTAGGGAACATAGGAACTTTCTATTAACATCTACCTTGTCTAGTTTTACATCTACTTTTTGGAGTTCATCAAGCAAAGAAACAAATCTTAAGTACTGGTTTGTCATTGTTTCACCAGATTTGAAAGTAAAGTTTTCATACTTCTGTTTTAAGACATCTTTCTTGTTTTCTTTAACTTCACTGGTTCCTTCATACATTTCACTTAAGGCATTCCACAGGTCAAATGCAGTTTTATATCCTTTGAACCCACTTAAAATGGAATTAGGAAGTGCAGCCTGTAGAGTCCAATATGCCTTATGGTCAAATTCGAGAGCAGTATAGTCAGATTCAACATATTTATCTAGTGGCTTAGGTATTTTGACTTCTGCATCATCAGCAGATGAAACCATGGGTGAGTAGGGAACTTCAGTGAAAGATTTCCAAATACGACGGTCCAAAATCCTAACAAAACCTTCCATCCTGAGTTTCCAGGTACCAAAGTCATCAGGAGTGAACATTGGTGGTTTGTTTGAAGAACCATTTGGGCAACTTAGAGTGAAATCACTCATTTTGAAAACTTTTAGAAAGATAAGAAAGCAAAGCTTGTAAAGTAAGCAAGTAAAGTATCAACCTTGAAGCACAGAAAGTCTTCAAGGTAAGAGCCCAAGCTCTGATACCAATTGTAGGATCGTTAAAAGTTAGAGTTAAACTTTAAACAAAGCCCTTTACTTGCAAATATAACCCTGCGAAATTAAAGTTATATTTCACTTTACTCAAGCAATATTAAGTTCTTATGTATAATGTAAAAGCTTGATTTGCAGAAATATAGTAACAACAAAGTATCAAACACTCGGCACTATTTGCATTAACTCGAAGCTACACTATTACAAGTTGTTCAAGAACTGATAACAACAAAAGATGACAACTGTGTGTAAACTAAGAGCTAACTAAGCTATATATAGTGCTGAAGAGATCAATGACAGCCATTGATCTCATGCGATCTAATCTAGAACGTAAACTAAAAAGTCAAATACAAACTACCAAAAGAATAAACATCGACAATTGGAATATCTTGCGTGTTTGCAGCACCATACTACTTTAGGAGAGCGGCTTGAATCAGATATGGAAGCATACGAGAAGCTTTTGTAGGATTGGACTTGCTGAAAAGACATCTCAGGAAAAGTCCGGTTGAACTCATTATCTGGTGGATAATAGAGTTCACCCGGAATATTCGCTAGTAGACAAAACTGCTTCTTTCCGCTTGAACTGCCAGTTCCGCTTGAAGTGAGAATTCCGCTTCAACTTCAGCCAGAACTATACAAAATTGGCATTCAGCCGGAAATCTTCCAAGCACAATATTCCTTACACGTTTGATGGGCTTGAAATACAAGAGGTCCCCTAGGGTGGAGCAGGTTCTGGGTTCGTGGAAGATTGGAGCATTGGGAGACTTCACGGGCGCTACGTAGTTTATTTTGTTTTGTTTGTTCTTTCCTTGTTTCTATGTTCTAGGTGGTGTTGTTTTGCTCTGGTGCTGGTTTGGTGGTCTGTTTGTTTTGTTCTGTGTGGTTTTTGCATACATTGGGGCATGTCCCGAATATGAACTAGTAAGGACTCTCCTTACTACTTGTTTTTTCTGCGGTATATATATACAAAATCACCGGGGTAACCCTTTACCCAAAAAGAATTGGAGATTTAACCTTTAAAACAGCTTCTCTCTTATATTGCCTTGCCTTGGCTAGCTTGTTATGCTGCTCAACCATGATGTCTCTCATGCTTTTCTTAAACTTCCTAGCATGGTCATATCTAATCAAGGGAATAGGAAAATCATCCTCTACATTGCCTTCTTCCATAGAGTTCTGCATTGTTATCACCTTAGAATTCAAAACAGCAGGAGGGTGATAATCAGGATATTCATTGGATGATCCCATGTTGAAAGTTGCCCAAGTTAATGAAGAGGTAACCAAATCATAAGTAGTAATTAGCCTCTCCAATTTAGATTTAGCTTGGCTTAGCTAACCATCCTTCTCCACAAATTGGCATCCAAATAAAAAGGGCTTTCTCTATCACCAATAGCCAAAGATTCTTTAAGTTTCTTATCTTTGCCATGCTAGAAATCAATCGGAATTGCATCTAAAAAACTATTCTGCATGGCAAACAAGTTCTTCTCAGTATACTCCATCCTCCTTTTAACTTTGACAGCCATCTTCCTTAAAACCTTAGCAGAGTAGAACCTAAAAAGAGCCATCAACATGGGGTCCCCATCCTTAAACAAACAAACAGACAATATCAAATGTTTCAGCAAACATCCTGCTATATTTTAGGTGTGTATATCTATTAATTCACCAGGAATCAAGAGGAATGGATGTTTCAAATCCATCAGCTATTAACACCAAACATTCAGCAGCACGGGGAAGAATAAACAGCTCAAAATCACCATCAAGTTGCTTGGCAATACCATTTAGCAAACTAGAATTACTAAGATAACAATGGTACCTAGTGGCAAACTCAAACTTATCCTAAAATAGAACAATAAATTCCACAATTAACCTCATAAATTCAGGATCAGTATTTTTAAAACTAAAAAAGTCATCCATGGCAGAATCAACTTCCTCCTTAGAAGCTGAGATAGCATTCGGGCCATTCCCCCACTTGTTCTTTTTAGACAGCGATTCCTGACGTAATTCCTCAACACTCCTAATTTTGAAATTGCCATTTAAGGTAGCAGAAATGTACATCTGGCTCTTATGCTTAACAGAGATACTCGCAACATCATGACCAAAACAATTAGGGCACAAAACAACCCTTAAGTCATCCACAACATTACACAGATGCACAGAATCTGACCTGATCGGAGACGGGGACTCAGAAATTACCTCATTAACTGTAGATTCATTAACGCCATTGGACACATTCAATACCTTCTTCAACACTGATGTGCTCGGAACGACTCTAAAAATACAATTAAAATAGACCTAAACCTAGACCTAAGACACACCTAATTTTACCGAAATAACCTAAACCGAACCGAACCCTAAGGCAGTGAACCTGTCGGATTGTAGTAAAGCTAAGGCAAGACCGGAATATCGAACCTAGGACACTCTAATAACAAGACTTAACCTAGACCTAGAAATTGGAAATACTGAGTAATTTGGGGTTTTTGAATTGAGATTGATTTAACTAACTTTAACTAAACAACGAGCAAACAAACGAAAGCAGGAAACTTCGGGGAACTTCAGATGAGAAAGAGGCACCACCTAGACCTAGACTCTTATCCAACACTCACAACTCAACTCGGTTAAAGAAATCCTGATGGCGGTTAGTTCATCTTTTAAGTCCTTCCTAACAGATAATCCTACGCTCGGACAAGAGTTCACCTTTTGGGTACTACCTAAACACCCTCGAATCTAATCTAAGGCACCTTAGGCTAACCGGAGCTACCACTAACAAACTGCAATGATTCAGAATAGCAAGCTAGACAATTGACCTAGGGAATTTCCTTTTGGGACAACTCGATCCTAGGCAATTAACCAACCCGACTACCCAATAGCTATCACCCTTTTAAGTCTATTTAGCTAGCAACACACAAGATCCAAATCATCAAATATTAACTAGACCTATAACCACAATTAAGCAATTATGTTAAAATGCAAGAATAACCTACAAGCTAACTACTTTACCCAAACCGGAAGACATCCGCAAGCAAAGCAAGGTCCAATCAATACCTAACAACATAGATCAAGTATATAAACGCATCATCACAGCAAATTAATGGAATTGAAAAGACTATCACACATCAATCAGATAACTAAAACCGAATTAAAGTCGTAAACATCAAACAATAGTCATAATGGTCTAGGTGGTGGCGATTTACTTAGCCAACCACCATGATAACAGCAAAGTCACAGGAATAAACTGAAATCTTTGAGTAACACATGATACTAGAATAAGTAAACGCAAAAACAAAAGATAATCGAAGAACCGAATTAAAGATGGTCGTTGAATTGTGATTCTCCGATGATCTCCGCTTGTTCCAGCCTCTTCTCTCCTCTGGAAATCGCCTCTGTTCGCTCTCCTTCCGTCTGCTAGTCGAAGAATATCGAATGAAAACCTAAAACCCAATTTTATATCACGAAACCTTCTTTTGCGGGTTTTAGACCTCCAAGCGTATCGCTTGGAGGTGGGTCCTGTCTAGGCGATACGCCTACCGCCTATTACACGACAATTTAGTCGGGCGGAGCCGACTTTGACTTTCGTTGACCTTCACTTCCTCGCGTATCGCCTACTAGCCATCAGGTCCCAAGCGATACACTTGAGACTGCTTGTTCAGCACTTATCTTTCTTTTCTTTTTAACTTCTCTCGTGGCCTCGGGAATTCATCTAATACCTACAAAACTTGTGAAAACATAAATACATGACTCAAAGACACAACTTAACTAAAACAAACTAAAACTAAAGAAAACCGACTCAATTAGACTCAAATACATACAAAAGACTTAGGAAAATCGGATGTGTTTGCAACACATCAAACATCCCCACACTGACTCTTTTTTCGTCCTCGAAAAATACTGCAATGGAATCACAACCAGGAAATTGACTCTAAGCATTTATCATTTACATTTAACAACCTCCATACAATTCCACATTCCATAACGTAATAACACCCTAACTACAATTGCCGATTTTTCGATCCGATTAAACCCAACCACCAACCTTTTCTTTCGCCCCCATGTGTTTATGAAATTACCAGATATAAGTTCAGTCGCCTATGGATCCCACTAAAGAAAGGTCAAGTTCAACCTATTACCGAATCATATTCAGTCAAAGCGAAGGGTATTAATGATTTACATTTATATATTTTCTCCAACCCCCCTTAAACCAGATACCAGGATGTCCAAAGAATAACTATTTATTTATTCACAGATTCTTGAGCATTTATTCACTACTTATCATTTTTCTCTCTTTTTTTTCCTTTTCTCATTTTTTTTATAATTGGTTACTTTTACCTAAAATTACCAACGGACATCACCAGAGGTATTCTTTCACAAGGTCTTACCCCCGAAATCATACATGAGTATTTTGCCCGCGAGATCCGGAACATCATCAGAGGTGCTTACCACGTGATACTATCCTTAGTTTGTACATGAGTATTTTGCCCCTTCACTCTAATTCATTAACCAGATTATTAACTACATTGCTCATTAGAAATTCTAAGGACATAGGAGTATCTAGCCTAAAGCGGTCTCTTTTCTCCTAATCATCAGATTCAGTATCCCTATCACTCCTAAAATGGGAACCCACTAGCAGACTGATTAGCATATTTATACAACAATAAACACATAGGCAATTTAAGCTACTCCTAGGTCAGCTGGGCCTACCGACACATCATAGACTAGTAATGTTTTCCATTCTCACCATATTTATCCACTTTTCCCAAAATTATTTATTAATTAACAATTAAGCACAAATTAGACAGTCAATTCCCAGTTCCTATCATTTTCCAATTGGTTGCAGCCAGAATCTCGGACATTTTTGAACAATTTTTCAATTTTTTTCAGTTTTATGACTCAATAACACACACCAAAAATAAAAGACTAACTCAAGACGAAAGTATCCCATCCCCACACTTGAATCACACATTTCCCTCAATGTGGAATGGAACAAAAACAAATCAGAAATAAATAAATAAAATAAAAGAAGTTGAAACATGTTCACCTGAAACTCCAGAGACTTAGCACATCGACCAACGATCCACCACAAACTCGGTAAACAGAAATAATAAAAATCGAAAAATTAAAATTTTTCTGACTTACCTCCTCCAGGCGTATTTCCTACAACCATGAACTTCCCAGGCGATACGCCTGGAGCTGCACACAACCGGCCCCGCTTCACTTGTAGGCGTATCGCCTACAACCAGCCTACCTCCAGGCGATACGCCTGGAATGACATTTCCAGGGACTTTTCCAATTTTCTGCCTTCAAAATTTTTCTATCTTTTTCTCCAAAGCAGGCCTACAGTCGAATAACTCAGCCACAATTGCAAATTTGACCTGCACATCTCACAATGGCCCATTTCTCGAATCTCCAAAATAACCTGCAAACACCAAAAACACAAAACGAAAAGACGCAAAAGGCACAAAAACTAAAAATGCATAAAATTAAAAACACAACTACAATAATATACACCCCGGGCACTTATCAATCAGCACAAAACTGAACCACAACCTCCCAAACCATCCGGAGGCTTCGATTTCACATCTCTAGTCATAAAACTACCGGTTTCCACCCGGTTTCTACCCATCCGACCATCCACCAACTTCCTAGCACATAAAGCAACAAACTTTAGCAAATTCAACAAGTATTTAACCTTCCAATGCTTGTATCGACCCGGAAGAAACTTAACTTTTTCTAGAAAACTCAACTCCGGGTCATTCTCACTAAAAACCACAACTAAACTCCCCACACTTGGACTCAGCACAATCCTATCATCAAACTCACCTATGTCACCAAGTGTGGCTCTCCTACAACCATTCTCAACTACCAAACATTCTCCAACCACTAACTCATCTCCGGGTTCTACTAACGGGTCAAAATTATCATTTTTAGCAATTAACTCATCTAACCCCCTGGGATCCTCCCCACACTTATCCTCAACCATCGGTTCACCTTCCAACCTATTCCCAACTACCAAATCCTCACCTGTGACATAACTAACACAACTATCCACCATAGACATAAAAGATCCTAGAAAGTACACGGACTCGTTGTTCTTGTCACTAGACCTACCAACCTTAAACTCAACCGACTCATTCTCAACCCTCAGAGTGATTGTACCCGCAAAAACATCAACTAACGCCCGGGCAGTCCTAAGGAAAGGCCTTCCTAAAATCAACGGGCAGCTAGCATCATATGCAGTATCAACTACCACAAAGTCTATAGGGAACAAGAATTTGTCAACTTGCACAAGCACATTTTCCACTATTCCTTTGGGTCTAACCACCGACCTATCTGCTAAAGAGATCGTCATCCTAGTCGGTTCTAACTCGCCTAATCCTAGGTGTATGAAAACAGAATATGGCATCACATTAATCGAGGCACCTAGATCAGCTAAAGCACATGTAACAGATGAATCACCAAAAGAACACGGAATTGTAAATGTACCAGGATCAGTCAATTTTTCAGGCAATCTATTTTGAACTACAGCAGAACAATTAGCATCAAGAGTGACATCTGAAAAACTTTCAAGCTTCTTCTTATTAGTTAACATATCTTTCAGAAATTTAGCATACTTAGGCATTTGTTTAATAACATCAGTAAAAGGCAAAGTGACCCTAAGTTGCTTAAGAAGCTCTAAGAACTGATTATATTCACGTGCATTCTTCTGTTGAACCAGACGTTCAGGATAAGGCACTTTCTTCAAATCATCGGCTGTGATTGGTCGAGGCGCAAATCCCACTCTCTTCTTCTCTTTAACAGCCTCCCACTTCAGCGGCTTCTCTCTCACTCCCTCAGCCTCGACGTTTGGTGCGGTACTTGCTGGCGTTACGCTCTCGTGCACCCTCCCGTCAGGCGTCTCCAACTCGATCTCCTCATCAACCGGCTCTTCATCAACCGCCGCCGGCGATGGACTCTGGACAACCCTCCCGCTCCTAGTGGTGATGGCATTCACATTGGCATTGGGGTTTTTGTAAGTACTACCGGAAAACTGACCCCCACGGGAATTGAACTCCTTCAGCTGCTTCGCTATGTCACCGACCGACCTCTACAAATCCAGGAACGAAGCTTGTTGATTCCTTAGTAACGTATCATGCTCCGCCAGCTTCTTCTGTCTGGCCTCATCTCTCGCGTTCATCTGCTGCAAAATCTGCGTTTGGTTCATGACCAGCTCTGTAAGCTCCTTCATGGTCGGCCCCTCAGTTCCTCCACCATTCTGATTATACCTCGGTTGAAAACCAGGTGGATTTCCTCCCTCTCGCCATCCTGAATTTTGGCCACTCCTCCACCCAGACTGGAACGAATTACCGAACTGGTTTTGGTTTCCAATGTAATCCACCTGCTCAGCGGGAGCAAGCGGGCAGTCTCGAGTGTCATGAGCGCCTCTGCACAGCTCACATTTGGCTTTAATGTGGAGTTTGATTTCTTCTAAAGATTTGTAAATATTTTCTAACTCCCTAGGTGACATGGTTTCTGAGCCAATGTGATTTACACCCCGGGTAGATGTAGATGGAACGAGTGATCTAGTCGGGGCCAAGGTGGCTCTCCGACCTCCGGGTGCCTGCTGTTCAGCAAGTGCGAAGCTCTCAAACAGTTGTTTGCATTCATCCACCGTGAGCTTCTCCATCATATGCCCTCCAGCCGAAATATTGAAATCCTTCTGAACAGGATAAGGAAGTCCATTATAGAACTTTTCTATGATCGCCCAGTCCGTCAACCCGTGTTGCGGACATCTACTCAGAAGGGTATTGAATCTTTCGTAAGCAACAGAATAAGGCTCATCGGGGTCCATCTTGAAAGAGTGGATTTCCTCCCGAGTACGCGAAGCCTTGGCTGGAGGATGATACTTCTTCAGGAATTTTAACATCAGATCGTCCCAGGTGGCGATCGAATTCGGCGGAAGCGTCTCAAGCCACTCGGCGGCTCGAGACGTAAGGGAGATGGAAATAAACGCAAGTAGATGATTTCGTTCGCGACTCCGGTGAGTCCGAACGTGTTGCAGATACGAATGAAGCAGGAGATATGCGTCGGTGCATCTTCGTCCTCACGTCCATGGAACTGGATGGAATGCGTCAAAGCGTTGATGACGTGGGACGGAACTTGCCAATTCGCGGTGTTGGCAATAGCAGGCTGTGCAATAGCAAACCGGGCCTCGGTGACTCCGGCGCTAGCCTGCTCGTGGACGGTGCGACGTGCCGCCATGGATGAAAGATCGGGAAATGGGATGGGTTTGGTGTCGCGTGTGGTGTGTGTGGAAGAAGATGGCTTGGAATGGGTGGTGGTGGAAATGATGAATGCCTCTAGCTCGGTGCGTAGAAGGCGAAACCGTTCACGAATATCCGCGTCGGGATCAGAAAGTGGTGAAAGCTCAGGGGGACCTCGTGAACGGGTGTGTGGCATAACATGGGGAAACTGACTCAAAGGAAAAAATAAAAAGGAAAAATATACCTAAAAATCTAGACTCAAGAACGGGAATCCTAAGACTCTAGACACGGAAAAACCAAAAAGACTCAAAATTTCCTAACGACGACCTAAGTTAATCTTGCCAATTGCCAAGTGTCCCCGGCAACGGCGCCAAAAACTTGATTTGCTCGGAACGACTCTAAAAATACAATTAAAATAGACCTAAACCTAGACCTAAGACACACCTAATTTTACCGAAATAACCTAAACCGAACCGAACCCTAAGGCAGTGAACCTGTCGGATTGTAGTAAAGCTAAGGCAAGACCGGAATATCGAACCTAGGACACTCTAATAACAAGACTTAACCTAGACCTAGAAATTGGAAATACTGAGTAATTTGGGGTTTTTGAATTGAGATTGATTTAACTAACTTTAACTAAACAACGAGCAAACAAACGAAAGCAGGAAACTTCGGGGAACTTCAGATGAGAAAGAGGCACCACCTAGACCTAGACTCTTATCCAACACTCACAACTCAACTCGGTTAAAGAAATCCTGATGGTGGTTAGTTCACCTTTTAAGTCCTTCCTAACAGATAATCCTACGCTCGGACAAGAGTTCACCTTTTGGGTACTTCCTACTTCAGCTAAACCTAAACACCCTCGAATCTAATCTAAGGCACCTTAGGCTAACCGGAGCTTCCACTAACAAACTGCAATGATTCAGAATAGCAAGCTAGACAATTGACCTAAGGAATTTCCTTTTGGGACAACTCGATCCTAGGCAATTAACCAACCCGACTACCCAATAGCTATCACCCTTTTAAGTCTATTTAGCTAGCAACACACAAGATCCAAATCATCAAATATTAACTAGACCTATAACCACAATTAAGCAGTTATGTTAAAATGCAAGAATAACCTACAAGCTAACTACTTTACCCAAACCGGAAGACATCCGCAAGCAAAGCAAGGTCCAATCAATACCTAACAACCTAGATCAAGTATCTAAAAGCATCATCACAGCAAATTAATGGAATTGAAAAGACTATCACACATCAATCAGATAACTAAAACCGAATTAAAGTCGTAAACATCAAACAATAGTCATAATGGTCTAGGTGGTGGCGATTTACTTAGCCAACCACCATGATAACAGCAAAGTCACAGGAATAAACTGAAATCTTTGAGTAACACATGATACTAGAATAAGTAAACGCAAAAACAAAAGATAATCGAAGAACCGGATTAAAGATGGTCGTTGAATTGTGATTCTCCGATGATCTCCGCTTGTTCCAGCCTCTTCTCTCCTCTGGAAATCGCCTCTGTTCGCTCTCCTTCCGTCTGCTAGTCGAAGAATATCGAATGAAAACCTAAAACCCAATTTTATATCGCGAAACCTTCTTTTGCGGGTTTTAGACCTCCAAGCGTATCGCTTGGAGGTGGGTCCTGTCTAGGCGATACGCCTACCGCCTATTACACGACAATTTAGTCGGGCGGAGCCGACTTTGACTTTCGTTGACCTTCACTTCCTCGCGTATCGCCTACTAGCCATCAGGTCCCAAGCGATACGCTTGAGACTGCTTGTTCAGCACTTATCTTTCTTTTCTTTTTAACTTCTCTCGTGGCCTCGGGAATTCATCTAATACCTACAAAACTTGTGAAAACATAAATACATGACTCAAAGACACAACTTAACTAAAACAAACTAAAACTAAAGAAAACCGACTCAATTAGACTCAAATACATAACAAAAGACTTAGGAAAATCGGATGTGTTTGCAACACATCAAACACCTTAAATGCATTTATCGAAGCCACCATTAATGCCGGATCAAGGTTCCGAGCATTCAATGCATCATTAGTAACCTCCTTTAATGTCGTATCGAACAATTTCTGAAAATTCTATGGCGCATAAACCCTTGATTGGTTCCTCTCATCACCAGGATCAAGCAGATCAGAGGTTTGGACCACGAGATGTGGATCCACTCGTGTAGAAATTCATGAAAACATGAAGAAACAAAGCCGAAGATCAGAAAAACCGAGAGCGGGAAAATGACACCTTAAAAAACACACAATTAACTTCTCTCGTTAAATGAACTGAGAAAGTTTTCAGATTTACCAACATGTGGAACCTTTCCTCTTCGTTGTGTAGAAGCAGCAGAAACCGGACAATCTTGTGCCATATGCCCTTTATGGCGGAAATTATAACACAAACTATTGTTTACATTTCGCCTTTTGGAATCTGCAAAGCTTCACAAAATATAGCATCTCCAAAATAATCATACAAATTATCAAATACTTGAAAATGATGATCATGTACCCATTTTGATGTCGGGCTTTTTGGAGTAGAACTTGATCCTCCAGAAGAATATTAATCATTTTGCTTCTTTTTGTTCTTCGGAACAACATTCTTCACAAAAACTTCTGATATTTTCTGAGCATCCACGCAATGTAGCGGGAATTTCTTGTCAGAAAATATGTGTTCCGAACCTTTGAGTTTGTAAAACCTCTCAGGTTGAACTTTTTCAGCTTGAAAAACATCTTTCTTGACTTGCTTCAGATTGACTTTCTTCAAATTTTGTTGTTTTGTACCTTGAGTCCCATCAACTTTAACATTTTTTGGTCTTGAAACCCAAACCAACATGTTTACCTGAACTCTTCTCTTCAGAACCAGAAGATTTATGTTCGTTCTTTGCAAGACGAGAGAACTCAGCTTTGACCTTGTTGATTTCTTTTGGAGCATCAACAATTGTTTCATCAATGTCAGTTTTTGAACTTACTGATTTCTCTTTTCCGGAAGATGAAGAATTAGACACAACCGCGGGAACTTTAGAACTTTCAGCAATCTTTGCTTTCTTCTCATTCTTTTCTTCATCAGGTTTGGAAACAACAAATTTAGAATAATCACCAGCTTCTACCTTGTCCTTCAGATCATTAACTCCTTCTTTTAGACTACCCGGTGGTGACACTGTTTTGTTGTTCATTTTCTCAAAATTTTCATCTTTAGCCAAAAAACTTGTAAAATATTGTGAATTAGTAACATTGTTCACAAGACGTTTTGAATCAATGACTTCAATCTTCAATTAAGAAATCTTCTGGTGAGCTTCAGCCAACTCTTTTTCCATAGCTATCAACCTCTTAGCCACCTTGTGAGTTTCATATTTTTGCAACCTCATATTATCAAATTCTGCAAACAACTCATTCTTAAACTTATCTTCATTCCGTTTTATAATATCCAAATTTGCATTTTGCAATTTGTTCACGCTTACCAACTCCCTCTTCTCATCTAGCAATTTTTCCATATCAACCTGATATGACTCAATTTTAGCTACTTGTTCACCAGAAGTTTTGGTAAGTGTATCAAGTCTAGATTTGGATTTATCAAACAGATTTGAAAATCATTTGCAGTATCCTCAGCTTCATCCTTCCATTTCTTCGCTTCTTTGAGTAATTCAAAATTTTCTTTAGATAATTTTGTAAATTTCTGTTCAAACTACTTTTCGACACACTGAAATTTCAACTCTTTCTCAAGAACTTCTGCCTAAAACTCTAGAAACTTCTCCTTTTGAAAGACCAACTCTTGAATTATATCTTCCAACCTCTTCTTTTCCTTACCCAATTCTTCTATCTTCCTCTCATAATCTGCAACCAATAACTCATTTTCATGTACTAAACTCTGAATCCTTTTATCCTTTTGTGAACAAAATTCACAAACTGATTGATATCCACTAGTTTTAGAACCACTTGTGTCAGATTCGAAATCAGTTACTTCTCCATCACTATTCTGTTCAATTTGGACAATAAAAGCATATTCATCAGGAAAATCTGTAGCCTAATCATAACCTTCTTTAGATTCTTATTCCATCTTCTCAGAAGTAATAGCAGTTAAAGCAATTAGAGGAGAATCAGAATTTCTTTTGGGAATACCCTTGCCCTAAGGATTGTTGCTAGAGCTAGAGGAAGCTCTGTTCCATCCGTCCTTTTATTCAACAATTTATTTGGTCTGTTATTGGTGATGGGCGGGGCACTTCTACTTGGTATGACAAATGGTCTGAATCTTGGCCATTATGTCGCTACATCTCTCATCGTACTATTTACAATGCAGGTTTCTCTACTAATTCCTCTGTGGCTGATTTCTTTAACCAGATGGGTGGTTCGTGGCCTCCTGAGTGATAAGTTTCCTGTCCTAAATGAGGTTGCAGGTACGGTTCTCACAGTTGGTGTTGAGGATAAACTTAAATGGAAATGTGGTGACAACTGGGCTGATTTCTCCTCTTTGTTGGTGTGGGATTCGGTTAGACTTCATGCTCCCCTGGTTCCGTGGGCTAAGTTTGTCTGGTACGCCCAGTGCATTCCACGCCATGCTTTTCTGGTTTGGCTTATCTTGCATGAGCGGCTTCTTACTCAAGATAAAATCCTGGCATGGGATTCTAGCAGAATAGGAAAATGAACATGATGTGCTGTTTGCTTTGCTATAGAACCTGGAATTACCACAGCCCCTTGTTCTTTGAGTGTTCTTATTCCTCGTAGATTTGGTATCGTGTTCGTGAGTGGACATGCCTCTCGAGTTTTGATCCGGTGTGGGCTAATATATCCAGCTTCTTTGTTAGTAAACCAACTTGGTCTTTGGAGATTATTGTGGCTAAACTTTTGGTACACGCTTCTGCTTATTACATTTGGCAGGAGAGGAATAATCGTATCTTTCAGAATCATGCAAGACCTCTGGACTCTTTTGCAGCTATCATTCGGGATACTGTGCGTAGCAGGGTGATGGGGCTTAAGTTGAGGAAGACTCCTAGATTTTGTTGCATTCATGAGGACGGGGAGAATGGTGGCAGTTTTAGTGATCAAGACGGCGTGACGTAGCATCTTTGTCTTGTTGTTTTCCTAGTGTGTGCTAGGTGGTTGTTTCTTCTGGTTTTTTTGTTGTGTTTTTCTTTGTTTACATGCTCTGGGGTATGTCCCAAGTATGAACTAACAAGGGCTTTCCTTGTTACTTGTTCCTTTTTGCGGTATACATATAGAATCACCGGGGTAACCCTTTAGCCAAAAAAAAAGAGACAATCTAGATACAAGAGCAGGAATGTCTTCTTTATCATAGTGTTGAAAATTTTCAAATTCTTTATTCAGCACTTTCCTTCGACTCTTTTTGTATTGATCATTGCCTTCACATCTTGCAGATAATTCATCCCATAATTGCTTTGATTTCTTGCAAGTACTAAACTGATGTAGTAACTCGGTTGGTAAAGCCATTGTAAGATATCCAAAAGCTTTTTGTTCAAGTTCATAAAGTTTTCTCTCAACATTGTCACACGTATGAACTTCTTTGAAATCTCCTTGATCAGTTGGATGTGCGTACAACTTTTTATTTGGAATCCACAAATCGCTATCATTCGTGCTGATATATGCGGAATCGTTGCTTTTTCCAATTTCATTATCAAATTTTAGCATTGTTTGCATCGCACTTTGCATAGCGGCAAAATCTTGGAAATCCGACATCTTTTCCGAAATATGATGCTTCAAAAACTTCGAACTCAAAAACTTCGAACTCAAAAACGAAGGTCTTAAAAGTGGATTTTGGGGTCAAACCAGAGGGTACAAGCTGTTAGGAGAGTAAAAGTATTGATCTCGTCGAGACGGTCGTTTTGGCTGGTATTAGCTCCCGTAACTCTTAACGATTCTCAAGTTACGTCAGTTTTAGTGAACACCACTTTTCTACCAGCGTACCAAAAACCTTCTCAGCGTACCAAATTGTTGACCAACGTACCAAAACTTTGACCGGGCCAAACTCTTTAGCCTACCAACTCAGTAGCGTACCAGTGAACTCAGTGTACAAGAATTATAATCGTACCACCTTGGTACAGCGTAACTGCCTACGTACCAACAAGTAGCCGTCGCGTACCACCAATGAAGATTGTCTTCCATACCAACTAGTCTACCAACGAGCATACCAACAGCTGGTTGAAGATTACCTTACATACCAAGTAGCGTACCACGGTGTTCATCTGACGTACCATGTCATTCTCGACTGATTATTTGGAATTTGATTGTTTTGAGCTGCAATATGCTATAATAAGTTGAGAAAACACACTAGGAATGTTTTGAAATCATTTTTAGCACCAGAAACACTACGAATTGGAAGAAATTGATGAAAAATGAAGAAACCCCAACTTTCTCTCACTAGAATCTCGAAAATAGATCAAAACACAACAGTAGAGCAACCTGGATTGCTCTGATACCACTTGTAAGGACCTGGACGGATCTTACTACTACATGAATCAATCAATCTATTAAACGAGAAAGTAAATAAGCTTTGTTCTTATTGATCACGTGAAGATTACAAGAAGTAAGCTATGGTTTCTCTCTCTATAAAACTTCAGAGACTTAAACTTTCATTCTAACACGATCTATTTATAGTGACAACTTATAGGCTGGCATACCAACTGACGGACCAATTGGTACACCCATACCAATTGGTACGGCGGACCAGTTAGTACGGCCCTTGGTATGTTGACACTTTGACTCACAAACGCTCACTTAGATACAATACACGAGACACTCTATATCATAGGAATATGCTCTAACAGAATGCATGGTGGAGTCTATAATTTTGCCTTCTTCGATGTCATCAGTAACATCGATAGTTTCCTGAACCACAGGATATGATGGATGAGATATAAGAGCTTCTTCAGATTGAGGTCCCTCGGCATTAACAGCAATGAATTGGATAGGAATGGGCATTTCCAATTCCTCTTTGTTAGTTTTGACCTCATAAGGTGTGTCTTCATCATATTCATCATCTTCGACGAACTCCAGATTAATGAAATTCTTAGAATTGGACCTGTTGACTAGACAGTCTAATCGGTCAGCCAGATCATCATTATTTATCAATTCACTTGGAATCGTCGAGATTGGTTAAATAATAGGAACATCTTCATTTTCTCCAGTAAAAATGATAATACTTCTGCAATCAGGATCAAAATCAAGTCTTTCAGCGTAGAATTCTCTGAACGCATATCAATGGGCATCCAAAAAGGATGAATCAACATACATGTGACAGATCTCATCGATTCATGGAGCACTGGTACTAGCAGAGGGTTGAGCTGGAATCTGAATTGGAGGAGCAAGTTGTAGTTGTAAAGACATCTCGCTTATACGTTCAGAACTGGATTCTTCAATTTCCGTAGTAATTACCAACGGCTCATCAGAGGAAGAAGTGATTGCTAGTGCAGCCTTATGGAATTTGGGAAGTTTAATATTTTCAGGCACTGGAACTAACGTGTTTATACTCCGATATATCTTATTAACATCTTCATCATATGGCTCATCATTCACGAAAGAATCTCCATAGGAGTAATCTACATCTAAATCATCTGATGGAAAATCATCAAGGTTGACATCGAAGTCACTATCATGTAGACTTACAGAGTCGGCTCTTTCACCACCCAGTTCTTTACCTTGCACTGACATACCAAGTTCAACATTTTGTGCCTCGGTCATTGACTGATCTTGATCGGCCAACCCATGGTTGCCTTGATCGTCTGCACCTTCGTTAGATTTGTCAAGTTGTTTGTCTTCCTGAGCTTTGGCCAAGAGATCCTTCAGTATTATGATCTCTTCAGCTTGGTCAGATATAATCTCATTCGTATGCTGGAGTTTAGCCAAGAATTTGGAGTTCTGGTGGAAAAGATTATCCACCTCGGCTTCTAGCTCTTGCACACACTCATCATTTTCATAAGAAGTACCTACTTTGATATTTCCTTCGTTAGTGCGAGCTTTAGCTCCTACCTCAGTCATTACGACATTTACAGTTGTAGTTTCAGGTTGTTTAACTTGCAGTGAAGAGGTAGCAGCTTCAAACTCTGCACTGATCGGATGCACAGGTGGTTGTTCTATGGTCTCAGTTCCAACTCGTGGAAATTGCCTTCTATGTACTAAAAGTTTCAGCCTTTCTAGATCCATCTTCGATCTCCTTTCTCTGGCATAAGGAACTCCAGGAGTTTTATCAATGCCTTCGTCAGAGTCAGAATTGTACGATTCTTTAGGGGTATAATCTCTGTCTTGTTTTGTTATGCCAGAAGAACCAGCAGTGTCAGCTCTAGTCTTCTGCTTCTTTTCTGGTGGAGCTTTGGGATCAGAGGAATCAGAGTCAGATGAGGACTCTGAGCCAGATTCGTATAAAATTTCTCCATATTTAGATCCAGACTCAGCAGAGTCATTGGATACTTCTTCATCATTGACATCTTCATGATATGACGGCAGGGGCTCACTATGGTATGGGGAGACTGATGGAGTATTACCTCAGAGATTCCCAAGGTATTCAATAGTTGCATCTTGAGTGAGAGGGTTAAGGTTAAACGGTACTTTGAGATCCAGATTAAGATTGCTTTAACCAGCACGAGCTTCAGCATTATGCATATGAACATCTCAGCCTCTACATTCTCTACATTAGTAGCTTTACCACCACCAATACCAACTAACAAATTCGGGAAGAAAGGAACATCAGGTCCATTATATTGTCCAATGAGAAACTTTGAATAGGAAGCACTGTTCATGCTCCTTGGCTTATAGGTAGCTCCAGTCTTCTCCAAACACAGATAATAATGATCTTAGATAGCTTGAACAAACTTTGGATACATCAAAAAATTCTTAGCTTTCCTCTGTTGAGTCAAGTTTCCTATCATCCAGCTCATGAGTTGTCAGGATAGGTTGAATCTATCTCATGTAACAAATCAATTGATCGCCCGAGTTGATTCTTCAATAAAATCGTCTGTCCCAGAGTTTCTCGGCGAAAAGGTAACAATGTAGATGGCTATGATGCACGTCCAGTTAGCCGGAAACAAGGTCTCGAGTACAACATTATGAGTGTCAACTGAGAGAGCTCCTTCATATCCCATTCTCCTCATCATTGCTTGCCACACAACTTTGTCAAAGCTGATAGGAGCAGCAACATCATTCAGATTTAGGACAGTCCGGATTTTGTCTTCAGTTATTTTAACGTCTGTATTATGTATTCTCGACCTTAAGAAAATTTCTAGTCAGCAGTAGTTGCTACTTGAGCATTGTTCCAGAATGTTTCCACTATCTGCTTATATATCGTGGGTTCCAACAGAATGCTGGTTACCCAGTTTGTCAGACCCCCCACCAAACCCACAAGCGGAATACCTGCGAATGGAGGCGTGACATGACCAGGATCCGAGTCGTCAGACACTTCGAACATTTATATGGTCGACTCACAACCAGTTAACGTTTGAAAAATAGTTTATCAGAGTAAAATGTTAATTTACAAAATAGTGCGGAAGCATTTTCATCAAGTTTCGAAAATCATTTGCGGAAGCGCTAAAGTATTAAGTTAACAATTCAGATGCGGAAGCGACAACATAAAAACAGTTTAAGTTATCTTTATGCCCAAGATGATAAACGATGTTTAATTATTACAAACCATGCAATAGACACCATGAATGATACCTAACGTGCTCCTTAGCTGCTTCTAAGGACATGAGAAGAACATGCTAAAAAGTGTCAACGCTAGGTTGGTTAGTTCATACGTTTAAGCAGATAAATAACATTTATCAAAATAGTAGGTTAAATAGTTACCCTCATCGAGGAACAACCCAAGTAGGGAGTCGACCGTGGAAAAAGTAAGCTAATTTTTGTACCCGTGGGTAGCTAGCCCATAAGATTTTTTATAACACCATAGGAGTCGTGACACATTTACTGACAGCTAATTTGCCTTCCAATCATACTGTTTGCGAGAAATGACCGAGCTAGAGACAATATATTACCCGCCCCGCCCCCGGCGGTCGAGTAGGGCTTGTCAGGCCCATTAGATCTACCTTATAATTCCCCGTTATAAATTATTCATGCTTCACCTTGTGGAATGACTTTCAGCAAACGTTTCAGCCATGGTTTATTAAGTGTTGGTATAAATCATCAAGTTCAGTTATAAAACAGTTACCGTATGTCTTCTCCCCCAAACGCATAAACAGTTAAAAAGTGGGGTATGAACTCACCTTAGGGTGTAAATAAGATTCCAAATAGTAGATACTTGGATAGAGTAGGTGAATCCCTCCTAGACTCCACCTATGACACGCAATCGTGTGAGTGTTGACTTATGTTGACTAACTTTCCCGACAACGCGCAAACAACAGAAAAGTGGACTCGAATACAGATTGGTGATTGAATATAGGTTTTCTCTACTTAACCCAACACGTATCACACATACAACACGTTGTACTATGATAAACATAACACATCACAATTACTTACGACATTATCCCGTGTATACGATGTACGATCGACGGGGCGATCGTCTTATCATTCACACCGAGGTAGGAGACTTAGGACTTGTACACTCGTATAACTCATAATCAATTTGACTTATGACATGCAAACACGCATTCAAGTAATCTCATGATCATACACATGCATTTACTTAATTATTTAGTTTTTGATATATATATATATATATATATATATATATATATATATTACCACATATAGGCTAATTTCATGATTATACATCATCATCATCATCTCATGCAAATCACTTAGATCATCATTTAACATATTTCAAGCAATGCCATAAATTCCTAACCACATGCATGAATGCTATCTTAACCTTATAGGCCATCTTCACCATACTTTCATGTAAATAATTTTATAATATAATTTACATGCATTTGAACATCAAGTTTATAACTTTATACACTATCATGCATCCATTAACCTAGATCAAGCAACTTTATAATAGATCTAACACAAATCATGTGTCTTTATCCAAGATCTAGCATGCATGACTATCGAAATCATGTTTCCATCATAGATCTTAAGTAAAGTTAGCAACTTTATTGCACATCCACCCACATCTATCATTATTATGCATCCATTAACCTAGATCAAGCAACCTCATAGTAGATCTAACACAAATCATGTGTCTTTATCCAAGATCTAGCATGCATGACTATCGAAATCAAGTTTCCATCATAGATCTTACGTAAAGTTAGCAACTTTATTGCACATCCACCCTAGATCTATCATTATCAAGTCATTAGAACATAGATCCAACACAAATCATCAAGCTTTATTCACATGCAAGCATGTTTTCTCGTGAAAAACCCTAGATCTAGCATGTATCATCATATCATGCACAAAAGCCATGTTTTTTTTTATCAAGAGATGCAATCTTTATCATCTTAAAGACTAGATCTGCACTTGATATCATCATAACAACTTAAATCAAACCTAGATCCATCATGAAACTTGGTTCTTGACAACTTTAAGATGATGAAAACATAAGAATACACATACCGAAAGATGTAGGATGAAAGAGGATGATATTTAGGCTTAGATCTTGAAGAAAAGCTTAAATCTTGATGATGATTGAGTAGGAGGATGTTAAGGGTCGTGAATGAGGGTGATAAGACGTCTGAAGTGAACAAATGGAGAGATGGTAGCTAATGTTGCTTAAATAGAGGAAAATTAGGGTTTTGTTGGAAAACCCGGTTTACGCATATCGCTTAGGGGCCCATATGCTCTAGGCGATACGCCTAGAGCCTCCCGTCTGGTAGCCCCTTTAACTTTTGTTGACCGCAACCCGTTTTGTCTGTTTTTCGCGTTTTTGGTCACAGTTTTCAATGTTTTCTCACATTTTCAGTTCACCATCATTTTTATCACATCGAATCCAATAGAATCAAGTATCAACTTGCCACATAACGATTTACGATCATATAATTAAATTCACGTAACAGTTTGCACATAATTCATGATACTTAGGAATTTTCATTTTATCACCAATGTTTCGAGACTCCAACTTGTGTGTGATGTTTGTGAAGAGTTTTAAGGCTACTAGACTCTTCTAATACCTTAATTGTCATACTATGCCTATATACGCATCTCCCGGTTTGCCGGTCTTATTAGTTTTTATCTGTTTCTAAGGCTCAGGTCCCACCTGAGGGCCGGAATGTCACATCCTTCCCTCATTAAAAATTTCCGTCTCGAAAATTAAGATCGCAACCCCGTTGCTAAGCGTGTTAGTTCCACAAGTTTTAACTGTTACAATTTCATTACGAGTGTAAAACCATGAGACGGATCTTACTAGAGGTTTGCTCGATCGTTAGAGTGAAAACAAGATGTAAATAAAAGTTTGTTTTGTTGAAATCAACAGAGACTCAATTACAAAGTCTCTAATAGGCTCAAACAGAGAAACACACTCAAAAACACATAGTTAAGATCTGGTCTCTCAAATTTCTCTCTCAATTACTACTGTATTACAAGACAAAAAATCTATATATACACGACTTGCCGAACTCAGACGAACTGGCAGTTCGTCTGATCCAAACCTCAGCCAAACTGACAGTTCGGATGACATTGGTTCATCCCACTTTGGACCAATTTTTGTAATGTCTTTGTCTTGTTCAGATCTTCACACTGTCTTGTTCAGATACTTCACACGACGCACATATTACGTATAAACAAACTCCCCCTCGACGTATGAAGTATCTGTTCACCAATTAGGCCATAGTCTTCAAACAAACTCTCCCTCAACTTGATGGTAGCTTGATCTTGAATACTTTGACGATGTACAGTGTGTTTCTTTCATCCTTATCAACAGCTTCGGAAGACTTGAAGTTGTGATAACCTCTTTCATTTAAGTACCTGGCCAACATAAATAATCTTGGCGCAAAACGTCTCTTTGAGACTCCAAGATATATGTTTTGAAAATGTTTTTCGTATCTTGTCTCGATCAATCAAAAATAAACAAGAACTAAAATCTTTTTGGCTTTTAGAAAGTATATATAAAACCAAACCTAAAATCTTTTTGATTTTTCAAACTTATGCTAAAACACACCGAAAATCTTTTTGAATTTTCTGAAATGAATGTAAAATGCACTACAGAAACAGACTCAATTTTTGAGTTTGCGAGAAAGATCGCGCGAGATCATATCAGACATAACGTATCTAGTACATTTTAATTTCGCTCTTAATCAGCTTGCAAGCCAAGATAATCGCAAATACAAGATTTATGTTTATTTCAGCACAAACCAGTCATATTTTATGTTCAGATATGCTTAAGGTAATATTATCATGCACTGATAACTCGGCATCCACTCTATCAGAAATACTGGCAAATCATCAGTTTTATCATATAGAATCAAATTTTATTAGAGATTTAATCATCCTTGATGAGTCATTCAAAAATAAAGTAGAACCCCAAATACCTAGCAATCAGATCGGTCTTGTGGACGCGCAGAGAAAGCCCAAGTATTTGAGAAAATAAGAAAGCAAAACAAGTTGAAGTTGTATAATTCAACAACAATCAGGTCGGCCTTGTGGGCACGCAGAGAAAGTCCGATGAATTATACAAAACACCAAGAAAAAGAAAGCAGAACCTTAAACGAACAACAATCAGGTCGATCTTTCGATATATAGAGAATGTCTGATCATTTGAGAAAATAAAGAAAATCAAACAAGTTTAAATGCAGATATCAGATTAGTCATGCACATTCATATATTATGTAAGAACCTACAACCTTTAGACTTAATCTATCCATGGCAGATAAACATATATGCTGATGTATTTATCATTTCTCGCACTTGTCGAATCAATTTCTTAATTTTTCATTCATTTTTTTATATTTTCAATTTCTCCTCCTAAAATTCAACAAACTCTATTTTTTGAATTTTCAAATTTTCTCTCCCTAAAAATAAGAACGAAAGAAAATGAATAACAAAAATGAAAATGATCGATCAACACTTGATACATTTTTGAAAATGATATTTTTGAAAACCAGTTTTTCCAAATAGAAACGATTCAATTTAACTTAAATCAAGTTCGGATGAGGTTCGGCAATCAAAAACAAGTTCGACAAGGTTCGGACCAGGTTTGCAGCTCTAATTTTTTTTAATAAAAAAAAACGGTTGTTTAAGCGAATGACAACGAACTGATGTTTTTTGTGAACGTTTTTGATAATCACACTGAATTTAATGAACTTTTTATTTTATGTGTTTTCAGAAATGGCGAACGATTTAAAACTCGGTGACAAACATAACATTTGTGCACATCTCGGTGTCGCTCGTTCAAAGCTGGAGAAATTTGGTGGATCAGGAATCTTTGATTTTCTACGCAGATCGAGGATACATCATGTTATTACAGAAAAGTGTGATGTGTATCGGGATATTGTTGTTGAATTTTGTTCTACTGCAAGAAGTATTTCAGATGATCCATTTAGGATTACTGCAACTGTGCAAAATCAAACTGTTACCTTCACCGAAGCAGATGTTAGAAGGGTATTGCAGTTGAATTATGATACACCAGCAGTTCCTTTGGAAATTTCTCATGCTGATAATGTGGCGTTGCTGAAAAGAATTTGGTACACTGATGATCCAAGCCGTGAGTGGATATATAAGTCATCTTTGAGCGTGCCATACAAGTATCTGGACCATGTTCTGTTACATTGTTTGGGAAACAAGATTCCGAGGCATGATGAACTTAATCAGAAGATGATATCGCTAATGAATGCCTTGATAATGTATCGTCCTTACAACATTGCTGGTCTGATTTTCTTTTATATGAGAGAGAATTTAACTTAGAGGAAAAAGAAAGTAGCTTTGTACCGAAGGTTTTTTCAAATGATTTTGAATAATCTGTATCCAAGTTTGGTGAAGGATGAAGCTCGGGAATTTTAACTGAAGCATATGAGTGAGACAAGTGTGGGTGCATTGGCTTCATATCAGAAAAAGGCACCGGCTGATATTCCAATGTTGAAGCGATTGATTGGTCACTTGGCTAATTCCAATTATGTGGCACCAGCTCAGGGTGTACCTCGTCATACACAAGGCAATGACTATGAAGAGTTGGACTATAGTTCGATTGTGGAACAAAATCAGCAACGACAACAATCAAAAAGTAAAAGACCCAAACGAAAGACCCAAACACCACCTGTAGTACAAGATCCGGTAGTTCAAGAGCATGTTGTCTCTCAACCATCTGTTTCTGAACCGGTGGTCTCAGCACAAGAAGTTCCTGCAACTGTCAACGTGGCTGAGACACCTGCTGTTAATACCTTGATTGATGAAGATGAAGAATTGGATGATGATGATTTTCTTGAGCCTAACTCTGAAGATGCCTCCGATACAAACGACCCGTTTGTTTATATACGGGTTGGTTCAAAGAATAAGAAGTTCAAGAAAGGTAGTGATGAGCATCTGGCTTATCGTACCAGTTTAAAGAAGAACAACGACCGTTACATTGGTCGTGTTTTATGAAAACAAGGCTTCGTCTGAATATGATGAAGATTATGAGCCTGATGATGATGCTCTTGGTAAGGGCAAGCAGCCAATCACTGGTATTTTTTCTGTCACTCCTTTAAAACGGAGGAAGAAGTCAATTGCTACTGGTGGGAGAAGGAAAAAGCATAAGGTCAACAATATATTTTGCAACCTCGTCCCATGGTATCTTCTTCAGATGGTCCTGCTGTATCAGTGTGTGCAGCAACCACGACTACTACTACTGTTTCTACAGCCTGATGTTCAGTCTGATTTTTTACAAAATTTGATGAATGCTACAAGGTCTACATTAGCTAGCATAGCACCTTCAACAAGTGCTAGTGCTCATTATGTTAATCAGCCTATGGGTTCAACACTAACAACTCCTGTGTTCTCAACTGCTACAGCTTCAACTGCATCTCCAAATCTGAATTTCAATCTTGATCAAGGCTTTGTATCATTTTCTCAAGCTAGTATTCTTAATAGTGCCTTGGTTGATCAACAGGCTCAGATTGATGGTTTAAAAGCCAAGTCCGAAAAACAAGCAAAGGTCATTACTGAGTTGAGAACAAGAAATGATGCGTTGAGAGCCAAAACTAAATCTCAAGGGAAGTTGATTACTTCATTACAAAGCGATTATTTGCAACTGCAATGTAGAGAATCAGCTAAATATCAGGAAATTCAACATTTGAATAAGGCTAGTCAGAACCAGAGTGTTATGCTTCTCGAGATGGGTGAGCAAATAAAGTTCTTAATGCAGAAATCTAAAGATCCGGGGGAGATTAGGTCTGGTTCTGGTTGCCAAGAGGATTATTTGAATTATTTGAACGATGATCCTGATCATGAAGATCCTCAAGGGAATGCTGGTGGAGGTTCAGGCCTAACCGGAAACACTGGTTCGGGTGTTGGGGCTTCTACATCCCAGGGGGAGTCTGATTCAAGAGAGGTTGTACCGATAACTTCTATTCCGTCAAATCAAGTTGCTACAAGCATGGATGAGTTCAAACAGATGCTTTAGACACTAGAAGAAGGTGAGTTTGTTGGTGAACTAACATCTGAACAACTTCAAGCAGTTTTTGAGTTAAATAACGAGGAGATGAAGAAAGCTTCTGAAGCTGCACCTGATAAATACGAATCGTCTGAACCAGAATCTAATTCTGAAGAGGATATGTTTAATGAGGAAATTGAGATTGAGGATATCACTGAAGAAGAGTATCCAGATCTATACTCTAATTTCAACAAGAATCAGACGGGTGATGATTTCGAAGTATCTCCCAAAGAGAAGAGTGCTGAAGCTAAAGAGAAGTTGAGAAAGAAAGAGGAAGAAAAACCTGAAGACCCGATTGCTAAAGAGGCAAAGGAACATGATCAAAGATGGATTTTCAATGAATACATGAAGACATTTCATGCTAATTATGTTCCTCCTCCTAAGCCAATCAAGCAAAGATCACATCCTAAATTCAAGGGTCAATCTTCAGGAGAAATTATCAGCTGGATGTATTCTGAGAGTCTCAGGTGCTATGCAATTAAACGACAACATGGAATTCAATATTTCAAATCAGCACGAGACTTTGATAAATTGCTGGTGTGGGATGTTCAGGAGCTTACTCGTAAACCTTTTTGTAACTATGGCACTGATTGGAGAGGTTTTCATTTCAAAAAGCAAATTGAAAAGGAGTGTGCTTTTGGATTTCAATACATGAAGCCTCAGAAACAAAAAAGGCGCAGACATTCTACAAAGATTTATAAACAAACCGAGAAGAAGCTGATAATTCTTACTTTCAAAACAAAACCAAAGGTGATGAAAAAGATTCCATTGATGAAGATGGAGTTAGATTTCATCAGAAACCTGAAATGGTGGTATTACAATGAGAAGACTTGAGAAGCATTTATTGTGTTGGAAGAAGACAACAAGGTTGTTAAGGTGTATTAACTTATCAAAGGCTGATATAAATGTGCTATATCACAATCAGATACTGTTTCATCTAGATTTCATGGATCAGGCGTTACAGTTTCAGAAAGTGATAAGGATTTGTTTTGCATTTGACATTTATGCTGGGCACAATCATGAGCTGGTATGGACTGGGACTGGAACTGAAGTTTGATCAAGACTGGCCAGCATTTGCAAGGGGGAGTTTCTAGTACCTGAAGATGGCAACATGCAGGATCAGACGAAGCTTTAGAGAAGTTAAATTCAAGCCTGCTGAACCCTGGCCGAACTCCAGGTTCGAACGACGAGTAGGGTTCGGATAGACTTAAGCTTATATATATAGGTTGATAGGTTTGAATTATATAAGAGAGTTTTGCTAAGTGTGTGTTTCTGATAGTGTTGAGCTCTGAGTCTGTATTGAATCTTTGTTCTTGTTTTCAATAATGTTGAGCATGTTATTTACTCTCGTCTGTTATAGAATTGTTACCAAATGCTATGAGTTGAGCACGATTCGCCACGTCCACGCTCTTTCAGTGTTGATATTTTTTGAAGACTTTTTTTGAAAATCAAGTTCAAAACAAATCTAACAAGAGTTTGAAAGAAAATTGACACCAATTGCCCCACGGTGGGCGCCAAATTCTTTTGGCTAAAAATTACAAGATTAAATTTAGTAACCAAATTCGTTTGTGAGGTATGGTTCCTAGGATGCAAAAATGATTATACCAATTAAAGTAGTGAAAATTCAAGACAAGAGTAGATTAAAAGTAAACACAACCAAAGAATTCCCAGGATGTAAGTACGAACACCAGGATTTATACGATGGAAAAGCCCTTAATCCTTGGATGTCTGCAAGGATTTCACTGAAAATGTATCGATTACAACTGAATGCGGCCGATAGCTAAGTGTATGTGTGAGTACAAGGGTTGTAGAGAGCAAAAAAGTGTGCTCAAATGAGACCTAAGCCACCTTTAAATTCATCAATTCCAAGATTCCTGGAATCTCCACTCCAACGAAAATCAACTGTAGATACAGCGCCCGAGCATGCTGGGATCAAGTAATGTAAATGAGTATTTCCTGAAAGCCATCTTGGGATATAAATTCGAAAAGATACCCAGAATATAGGGTGTAAATGCCCCGGGCCCTGACGGTTACTCGGTTGCCTTCTTTAAGAAGGCCTGGCCTATTATTGGTGATGAGTTTTGTGCTGCTGTTCAGGACTTCTTTAAAACTGGGAGATTGCTTCAGGAGATTAACCATACTATTATCGCTTTGATTCCAAAAAATGCTACTCCTGCGGCGGTCACTGATTACCGCCCGATCTCTTGCTGTAATGTGATATATAAATGTATTAGCAAGATTATTGCTGATCGGATTAAGACGAGTCTTAATGACATTGTGGCTGTCAACCAATCGGCCTTTATTCCTGGGCGGAAAATTTCTGATAATATTCTTCTTGTTCAGGAGCTGGTGCATAAGTACCATCGTTCTGTTGGGCCTCCCCGGTGTGCTTTCAAAATCGATATCCAGAAGGCTTATGATACTGTGGACTGGGGTTTTCTCAAGGATATCCTAAACGGTTTTGGTTTTCATGCGACTATTGTGGATTGGATCATGACTTGTGTTTCTACCCCTTCCTATTCTATTGCTATGAATGGTAACCTTTACGGATACTTTAAAGGTAAACGAGGCCTCAGACAGGGTTGTCCTTTATCACCTTACCTTTTCACTCTTGTTATGGAGGTTCTCACTCTTATACTTCATGATGCCGTGCATAATAATTCTTCTTTCAGATTTCATCATAAGTGTGAGAAGCAGCATATTATTAATTTGTGTTTTGCTGATGACCTGTTCATCTTTGCTAGAGGTGATATTGCTTCCACTTCATGCATATTTCAGTCCCTTGTTCTTTTTTTGAGAATGTCTGGTCTGGTTCCAAGCCCGCAGAAGAGTACGGTTTACTTATGTAATGTTTCGGATCATGTCAAAGATGGCATTCTTAATGTTGTTAGTATGGTTGAGGGATCGTTACCTGTTCGTTACTTGGGTGTTCCCCTTATCTCCACTAGGCTATGTGCTCGTGATTGTGCCCCTCTTGTGGAGAGTTTAGAAAAACGGATTACTTGTTGGAGGAACAAGTTTCTTTCGTTTGCTGGCAGACTCCAGCTTATTCGTTCGGTGCTCTCGTCTCTTCATATCTACTGGGCTTCAGTGTTTATATTGCCTAGCAGTATTATTTCTTCTATTGAAAAGAAGATGCGTGATTTTTTATGGTGCCAGGGTGTGTTCAAAAGAGGTATGGCTAAAGTGGCTTGGAAGGATGTCTGTCTTCCCAAGGTTGAGGGGGGCTTGGGTATTCGGCGTACTGCAGATGTTAATAAGGCTCTTATGTCTTCTCACATTTGGAGTATCCTTACCAAACGGAAATCTCTTTGGGTTGATTGGGTTTATTCTTACCGCCTTAAGAATAGAACCTTTTGGGACTATCCGTGTCCTAAGGATTGCTGCTGGAGCTGGAGAAAGCTTTGCTCCCTTAGGCATTCTGTTCGACAATTCATTTGGTCTGATATTGGTGATGGGAGGGATACGTCGCTTTGGTTTGACAAGTGGTCTGAATCTGGACCTCTTTGCCAATTTATTTCTCACCGTATTTTTCACAGTGCAGGGTTTACTATTAATTCTAAAGTGGCTGATTTTTTCAATCTGGATGGTGGTACTTGGCCTTCAGCGTAGAACGATCTCTTTCCGGTTCTCAATGAGGTCTCGCAGACAATTATTAAGAATGGGGTTTCGGATAGGTTGGTGTGGAAAGTGGGTAATAACAAAGATGAGTTTGCTTCATCCTTGGCTTGGGACTCGATTAGGGCTCATGCACCGGTGGTTCCCTGGGCGAAGTTCGTTTGGTTTGCTCAGTGTATTCCCCGCCATGCGTTTCTGGTTTGGTTGATCATGCGTAATCGGCTTCTTACTCAAGATAAAATCTTAGCTTGGGACGCTACTCGCAGGAAAAATATGAATATGATGTGCTGTATGCTCTGTTATAGTAATTATGACTCCCACGAGCACTTGTTTTTTGAATGTCGGTACGCGATGCAGGTTTGGTCTATGGTTAGGAAGTAGACTTGCATTAGTCTTAATGGCCCTGTTTGGTCGGATATTATCAGTTGTCTGGTTGGGGCGCCGATCTCGTCTATAGAGACTATGGTGGCTAAACTTGTGGTGCATTCTACTGCCTACTTTATTTGGCAGGAAAGGAACAACCGGATTTTCCAGAATCATGCTAGACCTCCGGATTCTCTTGCTTCTATTATCAGGGATACGGTTCTTAATAGACTCATGGGCATCAAGATAAAGAAGACGGGAAAGGTTTGTTGCATCCTTTAGCATTGGAATATTAGTGGTGACTCTATCATTCATGGCGGCGTGACGTAGTTTTTTATTTGTTTTTGTTTGTTTCGTCCTAGTGTGTGCTAGGTGGTTGTTCTTTCTTTGTTTTCCCGTTTGGTTTTTGGCTTACATTCTTTGGGGCATGTCCCAAGGATGAACTAACAAGGGCTCTCCTTGTTACTTGTGTTTCTTTGCGGTATATATATATATACAGTATAACCGGGGTAACCCTTTACCCAAAAAAAATATAGGGTGTAAATTTAGGGTACAACAACTTACTAGTCCTGAACCTATTGACAAGACGACCGTGAGAATCGGCCACATCTGACATCGGTTAGAAGCAGCTCGTGATAGACAGAAAAGTTACGCAGATAAGCGTAGGAAACCGTTGAAATTTCAGAAGGGGGATCGTGTTCTTCTGAAATTTTTGCCTTAGAAAGGAGTTAATCATGTCGGGAAATGCGTAAAGCTAAATCCAAAATACGTTGGACCATTCGAGATTGTCAAATGCTTAGGTCCAGTTGCGTGCAGATTGAATTTTCCCGAGGGAGCTCAGTTCTATGCATAACATGTTCCATGTATCTAATCTGAAGAAATGTCTATCGGACGAATCGCTCGTAGTTCCACTTGAGGAGTTGGAGATTGACAAGCAATTGCATGGACCGGATTTTACCTGGGAACACGAAGGTCAGATATGAGGAAATATCCAAACTTGATTAGACAACCCGTGCCGATGGTCGAGGTTACTCCTTAAATTTCGGGATGAAATTTCTTTAAAGGAGGGGATGATGTGATAACTTGAAAACTTAGGTGTGATAACCTGAAAACTTATGTGATAACTTGAAAAACTTTTGTGAGAATTTGTGAACTTTTATCTTTTACTATTGAGTAAGTTGTTATTCATTGATCACTACTGTTGAGTAGAGCGTGAAATGTTATTTTACTGATAAGTAAAATACTCGTTGTTGATACATAATCTATGTGTCGTGTGAAGTATCTGAACAAGACAGTGTGAAGATCTGAACAAGATAGTGTGAAGATCTGAACAAGACAAAGACATTACCCAAATTGGTCCAAACTGGGATAAACCAAGGTCATCCGAACTGCCAGTTCGGATGAGGTTCGGATCAGACGAACTGCCAGTTCGTCTAAGTTCGGCAAGTCATGTATATATAGATTTTTTGTCTTGTAATTTAGTAGTAATTAAGAGAGAACTTTGAGAGACCAGATCTTTGTGTTTTTGAGTGTGTTTCTCTATTTGAGCTGATTAGAGGGTTTGTATTTGAGTCTTTGTTGATTTCAATAAAACAAACTTTTATTTACATCTTGTTTTCACTCTAACGATCGAGCAAACCTCTAGTAAGATCCGTCTCACGGTTATACAAGTGGTATCAGAGCGAATCCAGGTTAATCTATTGCGTTTGCTTTGATATCTTGACAAAACCCGAGTGTTTTTCATTAAAAAACGAGTCAATTTTTGAGCTTTTCGAGTCCAATTCATTTCTAAAACATTTCTGTTGCTAAAACCTTGTTACTTGCTGAAAATCTTGTTTGAAAACACTGAAAATCGTGAAAATTAAGTTGGAAATGGTCCAGTTCGTTTGAGTTCGTGAGACTGTGAGATAACCGTCGTCCGAACCACCAGTTCGTCTAAATAACCGCTTCAAACCACCAGTTCGGTTAGACTCATGTCCTGTTCGGTTAAATATCTAGTTCGGATAGAGTTCGGAAGGAGTTTGTCTGAGTTCGGATAGGGTTCGGATACAGTTCAGCTGAGGTTTGGAAGACTACAGTTCGTTCTCAGTTCGTTTCAAGTTTGGTTGATTTTTTAGTTCATTTCCTGTTCGGCAGAGTTCAGACAAGCTTCAGTTCGGAAAAAGGATTCTCAGTTCGGCTTAAATTGGGATGTTTGAGTTGTTTCACGAAAACTGATGTAACTTGAGAACCGTTAAGAGTTACGAGAGCTAATACCAACCAAAATGACCGTCTCGGAGAGATCTACATTTTCATTAGCCTAACGGACAGTATCCTCTATTTTGATACCCAAAATCCATTTCTAAACCTCGTTTTCAAGTTTGAAGTTTTGATATCCAATTTCACAATTTTCAAAATTTATAAAATTGATGCATTTATTGTGGGTCATCATCAGAATGTGCCGAAGTTGATCAATCTTGGAGATTACCATAGTTGGGCAACAAATTTTAGAGCATATATTGTTGACTTGGACAAAACATTGTGGTTATCGATTACAAATGAATATAAGTATCTAACTTATGGTGGGGATTTTAAGGAGAGACGAGATCTTTCAATTGAAGAAAGAAACTTGTATGATCAACATGAAAAGGCTGTTGCACTTCTTCTGATAGCACTGCCTACAACTCTTGTAAGTCAAGTATTGTTGAAAAGTCGTGAGCGTTGGATCATCTACTCAATCTAGCTATTCAGACTACAAAACGAGTAATTAAGAGTTGTTTTATTGAACAAACGAACAATTACAACTCAGAACACTTAGAACAAAGACACAGAGAATTACACCTAATTAGAAACACACACTTAAGATTCACTTTGCGGGACACTCGTACTCAAAACAATGACCAAGCAACCTATTTATAGCTACTGGCCGAACCCTGCACGAACTCTAGGTTCGGTAGGTCCGAACTCCTGGTTCGGACCATGTTCGGCTGGCAGTAAACCTAGCCTTGAACTTGGTTCTAGATTCTTGATTGGATACTTTACACGATGCACATATCAGGTATCAACAAACTCCCCTTCGTCGTGTGCGGTATCTCTTCAACATCTTCAAATTTGTATCTTCAATCAAGCTCCTCCTCAAGTGTAGAATCCGTTCATCCAATGAAATGAATCTTCGAATACTTGACGATGTCTGGTGATTCTTTAGTCTTTATCAACAACTTCAGAAGACTTGAAGTTGTGATTTCTTTCACTTTAGCAACCTGCTCAAAATTTAAATAATCTTGGCGCAAAACGTCTCTTCAAGACTCCAAGAGATTATTTTGAAAATTTAATTTTGTATCACGTGTTGATCAAATCGAAAATAAAGTATAAACAAAATCTTTTTGGCTTTTAGAAAAATTTATATCAAAACAAACCTAAAATCTTTTTGATTTTTCAAATTTAAGTTAAAACACACTGAAATCTTTTTGTACTCATCCAAAATGAAATGAAATGCAATACAGAATCAAACTCTGTTTTTGGTATGAGAATGATCACTATATGGGATCATATTGGACATGACGCACTGAATTACACTTCAATTTCAACAAATTGAAGCACATAAGTCATGCTGATTGCCGGTATAGTTTGTCCATCTTAAACTCAGGCAGAATCATACTCATAACATCTGGATATGTTAAGGTATTGATTAGATTTTATTTTTCTTTTTCTTTGTCTATTTCTTATCGTGTGATTAAACTTGTGAATTTTCACAAAGTATAACATTTTCATGATATCGTCAACTGTGTTCCATGCAAAAAGAAATAAGAACGTTAAATCGTCTACCTGAAGGTCGATATTTCGATACGCAGATAAGGCATCGGATTTAACAAAATAAAGAAAATAAAACAAGTTGAAATTATATAACCCAACAACAATCAGGTCGGTACTCCCGTACACGTAGAGAAAGTCCGATGAGTTATACGAAACACCAAAGAAAATAAAGCAGAACGTCAAACAAACAATGATAGAGTCGGCCTTGTGAGCATGCAGTGAAAGTCCAATCGTTTGTTAAAATAAAGAAAATCAAACAAGTTTAAATATTTGCAAAATGAACACATGTATACACAGTGACTTCTCATTTTGATTTTCACACTTATTTTTCTTTTTGTCATGAAATACGCATCAAAATGTTATCCACATGGTCAAGCAATAGTATTTTAGTGTATATGACATCTGAATACTTTCGGATTTGCCGAGCCCTTTCATCTACTCTATCCATGAGTCAGATACGTAAGCCAATGTACCATCATTTCCCAATGATTAATTTCTCAAAATTTTATGTATTTTACATGTATTCACCTTCTTTATATATTTGGCATGTATTCACCTTCTTCCCATAACATGCATTTTCACATTTTCTCCCCCTTACATGTATTTCTCCCCCTTACATGTATTTCTCCCCCTTGAAATGAAAACACTATTTTTGGATTTTCATTTTACAAAAACATGACGCTATTTTTGGTTTTTATCAATTGAAAATGCATAAAGAAAGAAAAATTGATCAATCAACACGGATATCTTGCAATTTTTAGAATTTCAGAAAATTTGCAGGTTAGGAAAAATATATTGCAAGCAATTTAAGTTAAGCAGTATACTCCTCCATTAACAACTTTGCAATCGTCGATAGGTCTTCTAGAAGTACCTGCCCACTGGTCAAACTGATTAGTTTTTAAATGACCCGAAGCGGGTCGCTTCTGTTCGACCAGTGTCCTGGTTTTGCTTTGAAACCACCTTTGGTTTCCAAAATTGTGATTGTTTTGGTAATTCAGTTTTTGATGAATCAATCATAGGTGACTGTGATGAAAAACCTATATTTTGAACCTTTTGAAACATAGGAACAAAACGTTTTTGTTTAAGAAAGAATGTAGGTTCACATTCATCAAAAACTTTGCCTTGTTCATTAATGAACTTTGGTTTAGCAGGGTTACAAAAACTGGTTTCTATTGAAACCTTTGATTTGATTCAGCAGATAGTGGACAATCTTTTTCCTTATGCCCTTTCTTGCGGCAAACATAGCATATACGGTCAGACTTGTCCCACCTTTTAGGTGCATGCACAGAATCACACACATGAATATCTCAAACATGATCAGAAAAAGAATTATATACCTTTCTGCGGTGATCATGAACCCATTTAGATGTTGGGCTTCGAGAATGAGAAACATCAGAAGAAAATTTGGCGGTTTGATTCTTCAAGGTTCTTGAAACTTCCTGTTGCACAAAAACTTTAGAAATCTTCCGAGCATCGACACAATGAAGAGGAAACTCTTTGTAGAAGAATATCTGTTCGGAACCCTTGAGTTTGTAAAACCTCTCAGGTTGAACCTTCTCAGCCTTAAACACTTCCTTATTCAGTTGCTTCATTTTGAGCTTCTTCAACTCTTGTGAAGTTGATGATGATCGAAGTTCCTCAGTTTTCACATTCTGTGCTTTAAAACCCAAACCAACATGTTTTCCAAAAACTTTTTCCTCAGAATGTAAATTCTGGTGTCTATCCTTCACTAACTTTGAAAACTCAGCTTTAATATTTTTAAGATTTTTCTGTTCAAAGAAAATCGTCTCATTAAATTCAGGTTGAGACCGAATTTTCTCACTTAAAGTAGCTGATTTCTCATTATCAGCAGAAGATGAACCAGAAACAAACTTAGGAGCAGGAGGAACTTCTGATTTCTTTCCTTTCTTCTTGTTGTTCTTCTTGGATGTCTTCTTCTTCACAATCTTCTCTTTTTCTGCAGTAGATGATGAAACCTTTGAATAATCATACTCTTCCACCTTTTCTTTCACTTCTTTGAAAGCTTCCTTGATATGAGCAGGGAGTGAAGCTGTCTTATCAAACATCTTTAGCTAGAAAGCTTGTAAACAATTGAGAATTGGAGACATTATTTAGCAATCGATTGGCATTAATTACTTGTATCTTTAAATCTGAAATTTGCTTTTGAGCTTCAGCCAACTCCTTCTCAGTAGCTATCAACCTTTTTGCAACTTTGTGTGTCTCAAATTTCTGCATCCGAAGATTTTCCAGCCCTTCAAACAATTCTTTCTTTAATTTATCTTCATCCCTCTTTTGAATCTCCAAATTTGCAGTTTGAACTTTGTTCACACTTAACAATTCATGCTTCTCATCCAAATATTTTTCCATCACAGCTTGATAACTTGCAATTTTAGCAGCAGATTCGTCAGCATCCTTTGTCAACAAGTCAAGCTTGATTTTTGACTTCTCAAACAAATTTTGAAAATCATTAGCAGCATTGTGGCGACCCTAAAACTTTTGCTTTCTTTCCCCAGCGACGACAGCCGACGCGGCAAACGCTACGACACAAGAATAATTTTCGGGACGAAAATTCCAATTACTAGGGGATGATGTGACATCTGAGAATTTCAAGGTTTACTTCCGTTAGACAATCTCCGTTAGTTACGTTATAAGTGTTAACTTAGTAACTAATGCATAACTAGGCCGAATACGTCCACGACCTTTGGTTGATCACCGAACCCGCCCATATGTGCTATGTGTTCATTTATTAATGTCATAATGTGCAATGTGATTTAAACGCATGATTTAATATTATGAATAGCATGACAAATTGTAAATCCTTGATTATGTGAAAATTGCCTAAAGTTGTGCAGCCAGCGAAACTACCGGGCGAAACTGTAGTGTCGCCCGGTAGCCAGCTAAGCTAATCAATTTAAACGTGACCAGAGCCAGTTTCGCTTGGCCAGCGAAACTGCCAGCGAAACTAGCCCCTGATATAAATAATCTTAATAAACCCTAGTTCTCCCATTTTGCCTCATTTACACAAAACACACACACACTCTCCTGAGATATTCTGGACCAGCTGATTCCAGCCAAGAACCATCAAGGAACCATCATCTCATCTCATCCATTTGGCCCTAGATCGAATCGTGAGTCCCCAAAACCATTCTTTATGCATTTATATGTACTTTCTTGGTGTTTTACTTTAAAGCATGACAAAACCTCCATGGAATCACTTGATCTTCTGATATGTTGCTTAGGATTGCTAGATCTGTTATAAAGTTTATAACTTTACGTGTGAAATCCATCCATAATGAAGATTTATGCTAGATTAGGTCATTTTAGGTTAAAATGTGTTTTTGGTGATTTGATCATGAAAATGCATGTTTAAGGTGTTAAAGCTTACTGATTTATGTTGGTAAATGATTATGTATGCTAGATAATGAATTGCATGTAACATGGAAGCTGTTAGATTGATTTTTAGACTGATTTATGTGTTTTTCGCGACCAGCGAAACTGTCATGTTCTCTGGGCGAAACTGTCCAGCGAAATTAGGCATATCTTCAACCAGCGACACTATGGAGCGAAACTGTAGTGTCGCCGGGTAAACCAACCAGACCTGTTCGGACGAAACTACCGAGCGAAATTACCTGAACGAAAGTTCAAACCAGTTTCGGGCGAAACTAGGCTAGCGAAACTGTGCCAACAGTTTCGAGCGAAACTAGCCTAGCGAAACTGTGTCATCGGGTATTGCCTAGCGAAAGTGCTGCCCGTGCACACAGCGAAACTGCCTAGCGAAACTGCTAGCGAAATTGTGACCAGAACCTAAACTTGTGCAATTTACTTGAATACTATGCCATGACTTATATGATTTTGCTATGATGATACATGCTTTGATTTCTGATGTTTGTGAACCCTTGTCTATGATCAACCATCGGTGTCGTGTGTCGTTATGTCGTGTCGTAGTTCCAACGTGCTATGTTATGGGCCATAGTGACGTCAAGATTAGACACAAAACTAATACTTAAGACCTAAACGTGTTCATAGGTCTTCATTAAGCAATACTTGGACTAAATATCAGTGTAGCTGAGCAACCTAAGGTGAGTTCACAAACCCTTTAATTGTGAGCCCGTTTGGGACACAACGAATGAACATAACGATAAACAACGCTGACGATTTGAAGTATTACAATTGGGATACCTGTTATGGAAGTTGGAGTGTTTTATGGGAACACTTGCAACTGTCCATCCTTGGGGTTTCTATTGAAACCCGGGAAACGACTATTTGACACTTAAACTATTTTCGGGAATTTCAAAAGAAATCCAGGATAAACTGTTTTAATATGACTAGTGTAGGTTAAAGTCTAAACCAAATGATATCACATGATTTCTAAGGATGCCTTAAAAACTTAAAAAGACCTCAACCTAGTACTGTTGATCTGAGAAGCGAGGGGATGTTGGGTAGATCTACTGAGGGTTTGACAAACCCTGCTCCGCGGTACACAAATGTGTAACCAACCGGTTGGAGGCCGAACGGAGTTCAATGTCAGCCTATTTTAGTTGTGGGCCTCCCAAATGGGACACAACTGGAGGCACCAACCATCGGCAAATGCCGAACTCTGTTACGTCAGCTTTCAGCCCTAGTACGACTCCTTAGTGCATGGAAACCGGATTAGCTACCCGCGATATCGGTTGACTACTTTAATTCCTTACTTAACTAGTGCATATTCGAAAATTCAACTCTTGGCAATTGCCTTGCAAAACTATTACTCATGTATATGTTGATACATACGATTTTTATGACCGGGCCAATGCATGTCATGCCCACCGTGAACTCACCAGCCGTTAGGTTGACACTTGTGTGGTTTTCACTTTTGCAGATCGTTGAAGAGTATCCGCTGAGGGTTGGCATGGCACGTGAAGACTTAAATTTTATTAAACTTAACTTGGGAATTTAGATACAATGACTTGTTTATGTAAAGCACGTGGTTAGTGCTAGGACAATTATTTTTCCGCTGCGTATATCTTAGAAACTGTTTTTATTATTAATGCTTGAACTTTACTCTGGTTCATTTAGTATTTGTAACTAATGGTTGTGGTCCTGGTCTGCTCGCACTCCTTAAACGGTATAAACTCCGTTAGTGGTTATTTGGGGGTGTGACAAGCATCCTCCACTTCATCCTTCCATTTCTTGACTTCATTCACCAACTCATCCCTCTCTTCACAGATCTTTGCAATTGCAGCTTCAACATCCTTTTTATCTTGTTTTGAAATCTCTAAAACTTCATTCAGCAATTTGATCTCTGTAATCAGACATTCATTCTTCAAAACCAATTCCTTCTCATGTTCCCTAGACACCTCAAAATCTGGATTAACCAACTTAAATTCCTCAAAAAGTTTTTGAATTTTATTCAATAACGACGCATTTTCTTTCAACAAACTTTCCAAGTTTTCAGCAGATTGATAGGAACTTAGTGCTGAACTTGTATCTGAACTTGTGTCTGAACTATAATCTATTTGTTGATCATGAGTGACAATCAACGCAGATAAATCAAAATGTCTTCCCCAATCATAAACACCATCATCCTGACTTGTTAAAGTTGTTGTCTTGGTTGAGTTACTAGACGATGGTTGAGTAAAACCGGGTTTGCTACCATGAGCTTGTTGACATTCTTTAGCAAAATGTCCAAGCTTTGAGCATTTGTAACACTTCAATTTGGATTTATCAAATCCCAATCTGCTATTGAAATCAAATGAACTCCGGCCACGTTACTTGAAAAACCGTTTTTATCGTTCACCTAGCATAGCTTATTGCCAAGTTTAATCTAATCCGTTCAACTGATCATCATCAAGTTCATTAAGATCATCCCGTGTAATCTTTGCGTCAGCAACATTCTTGATAATCAACCCAAAAGATGATGTAATTAAAGCAGAAATCATTTTAGCATAATCATCGATTGTTTCAGCAGACAACGCATTCTGATTTGTGAAATTAGGAATGGTAAAATTGTAGCCTTTTGAAGAATCAGAATTTCTAGAAGCTCCAGCCATAAAAGCAACAGTTGGTGCAGAACTCAGATTTGGCTTTGCTTTAGCATTCACGCTAGCAGTATTCTCACCATGATACAACTCAGGATTTTGTAAAGTAGCAGTTGACTTCTTTGAATTTAACATTTCCATTTCCCGAGCATGAAGTTTTCTAGTAAGCTCGTGAAATGTCAATGTAGAGTATTCTTTATCATGAGTTAGTAACAAAACATAGTTCTCCCCTTTTTCAGGCAAAGCTTCCATAATCTTTTCTTTCAAGTCTGTGTCGGTTTTCTCAATTCCAACAACCTTTAATTTACTAATCAGATGTGAAAATCGTGAAACAAGAGCCGTAATGTTTTCATTATCATAATGTTGAAAATTATCAAATTTTTTATTCAACACTTTCTTCCGACTCTTCTTGTACTCATATTACCTTCACATCTTGCTGATAGAGCATCCCACAATTGCTTAGATTTCTTGCAAGTACTAAATTGATGTAGCAACTCAGTGGGTATGTCATCGTAAGATAACCGAAAGCTTTTTGTTCAAGCTCATATGATTTCCTTTACAGCAATGTCGAAGGTTCATCTTCCTTGAAATCCCCTTGATCAGTCGGATGTTGATAAAGCTTCTTGATTGGAATCCACAAATCGATATCATTCGTGCTTATGTAAGCAGAAAATCATTGCTTCCAATTCTGATAATCTTCCAACTTCAACAACTTTAAAACTTTCTGACTTGTTCCAATTTCTTTATCAAAGTTCATCATGGTCTGCATTGCGTTTTGCATAGCGGCAAAAGCTTGAAATTCCGACATTGTTGAAAATGTTTGAGTCTCATAGTCCGAACCTTATCCGAACTTAACCCTGTGATCCGAACCTTCTCCGAACTCTCTCCGAACCTCAAACAGTGCCAAACTTCAAACGAACTTTAACTGTGCCGAACTATACCCGAACCCTGTCCAAACTTGTACCGAACCTCCCCCGAACTCTGTCCGAACACAAAATAACCCGAACCTCGACCGAAACAGATATGTATCCGAACCTTGCCGAACACAGACCGAACTCTGGACGAACTCCTCCAAACAATGTCCGAACTAGGACTTCAGAGCGGTTAGTCCGAACCTGAACAGTATAGTCCGAACTTCAACATATTTTTCTCAAAACGCTTGATTTTGAACTTAATTTGACGAGATTTGCAGTAGTGGACTAGAAAAAATGATGAGGAATGATTTAGGAGCAGAATTTTCACAAAAGACTCGATCAAAGTGATCAAAAATTTGCAACAACACTCAAAAATCACTCAACAATACTCATTTCGTGTCAAAATCTCCAAAAATAGCAACTACAGATCAGTAGAATGAACCAGAATGCTCTGATACCACTTGAAAAGTCGTGAGCGTTGGATCGTCTACTCAATCTAGCTATGCGGAATACAAAACGAGTAATTAAGAGTTGTTTTATTGATGAAACAAACAATTACAACTCAGAACACTTAGAACAGAGACATAGATAATTACACCTTAGAAACACACACTTAAGATTCACTCTACTGGACACTCGTACTCAAAACAATGACCAAGCAACCTATTTATAGCTGCTGGCCGAACCCTGTCCAAACTCCAGGTTCGGCAGGTCCGAACTCCTGGTTCGGACCAGGTTCGGCTGGCAGTAAACCTAGCCTTGAACTTTGTTCTAGAATCTTGGTTGGATACTTCACATGACGCACATATCAGGTATCAACAATTGTCACAAAGCAAAGCACATATGGGATATTGTAAAGAGACAATGTGTGGAACATATGTCTAAAACTTTTCAAAAAACAGAAACTGTTGAGCAAGGTTTGAAGTTTAAAGATAAAATTGAGGAATTAGAAAAGAAAGAAGTGAAGTTATCTGCAGAAAATAGTATTATAAGAAAAGAAGTGGAGAAATGGAAAAATAAAGTTTGTGATGTTTAGCTGCAAAAATTCAAAAGGATGTGTCTGCATAATGTTCAAATTGTTTTGAATTTGCTAGGATGAAGTGAGAATGGTTGAAAGAGAAGAAAGTGTTAATTTAGGAATTGTGAGAAAGCTATAAGATTTTCAAGTACAAAGTGATGAACTTGGATAACTTGATTATATTCAAGTACAAAGTGATGAACTTGCTGCAAAAGCTATAAGATTTTCATTTGAAAACTAAGCTTTAGTTTCTTAAAAGACTGAGTTAGTTATAGATAATAAAATCTTGAAAGCAGATGTTGTCGATCTTCAAACAAAAGTGAAAAGGGTTACAAAAGAAGAGCTTGATGAATGTGACTAAATGTATGGTCAAAAGCACAAGTATAACAAATTTTCTGAGAAACTTATCAAGTCTCAGAAAGAGTTATGTAACATCCCAAAATTCATAGATACATGAGATATATAGTAAATACGTGTTTATATTAAAAATACGTGAGCTTGATTGATAAACATGATAAGACTATGCATTGGATAGGTTGCATGTGTTAGAAATATGCATTTGATAGCCAATGTGATGAAATGTGCATTAACGGATGTGTTAAACGGTAAAGAAAGTAAAATATGAGATGAGTATGTGTTTATATGAATAACATGTTGATACATGAATCATTTGATGGATATATACATGTAAATACGTATGTTAATAGTTAACAGAAAAGTTCGATTCGAAGGTTGCGGATCTAGTTCTTAACAATGGTTGGTCCTGGCCGCTTGATTGGAGTAGTAGATTTCCTGTGCTCAATAATATCCCCAGTCTGATGTTAGACTCTCAGCGTGACATGTATATGTGGAATGTTGAAGGAAAACACGCTGATTTTTCTACCACTCTTGCATGGAACTCTTTAAGGCATCCGGTGAGTATGGTCCCGTGGACTAAGTTAGTCTGGCACCATGCTTGTGTTCCTAAACATGCGTTTCTTTTCTGGTTGGTCCTCAATGGCAAACTCCGTACTCAAGACAGATTGCTGAGATGGAACCGAAAGAAGGGTGGCATGAACATGATGTGCTGTCTCCTTTGTTTTAATGATCTTGAGTCTCATGAGCACTTATTTTTTAAGTGCAGCTATTCTTCAAAAATATGGAACATGGCGTCTTCTAAAATGAAATTGAATGCTCCTACTGATTGGGTTGACATAATTAATTGGGCTAGTGACTTAGCCTCTTCGAAAACTCTTGTCAAGGTGATTTGCAAGCTGATGATTGCTGCTACGGTGTACCATCTTTGGCGAGAAAGGAATTGCAGATTCCAGCATAATTATGCTAGACCCCCTGATGTGGTCTTTTCAAATATCATTGCTGATGTCAGATATAAACTGATGGGTCTGAAGTTTGTGAACAGTGATCGGGTTCGTGATACGTTAGAGGAATGGGAGATCCATGGGAACGTTGTGTTTGATGATGGGGGCTAACTCTGCTTTCGATTCTGTGTCGATTGTTTTTGCCTAGCGTTGGGCTAGTTGTTTTGGATGTTTGTTTTGTGTTTTTAGTTGTGGCTTTAGTTGTGTTTAACTCCTGAGGGGTATGCCCCTCTTGAGAACTAGTAGCGATCTCACTCTACTACTTGTACTTTGAACGTTTCTGTATTTTATACAAATCACCGGGGTAACCCTTTACCCAAAAAAAAAATAGTTAACTGAAAAGTAAAAGGGCTAAAAGCGTAATTATTGTAAAGATATAAACATATACAAGTATTATACGTATTTATATTCATTGTAAGTATTCTAAGGCCTATAAATTAGTAAAAATATATCCTAATATGATTCATAACATAAAATGATAAGTATTGTAAAGTTTGAGGGGCAAATATGCATTAAATAGAAGTCGATAGACTAAAAGTGTAATTCATGTAAATATATATATATGTATGTATATGTATATAATCGTACATATCCCGAACCTTAGAAACCTTTAGAAATATACCCTTAAGTGTTTTATAGCATAAAATAACATTCGGTAGAAGTCTGGGGGTTAAAATGTAATTAAAAGTTAGAGGGACCAAAACGGCCATAAGTTGAAAGTTGCTCGCGTATCGCGACGCCTGCCCCTTCCTCCTTCGCGGTACGCGACAAGCTACAGGTCACAGAAATTGTTCTTGGTTCGGTTTTGGCCACGATTACGGACTTACAGCTCAAGTTTGGCCATGAAACGCGTCGAATCTGAACCCTTAGTCACCCCCACACGTGTTGTTACCTCTGGGCGCACCTTAGGCTATAAATACCAGCTTCAATTCGTCCAAATCCTTCTCCAATTCACTGAAATATGATCCAAAACCCTAAAAAAACCCACCAGAACTTCGTCGGAGCAATACGAGCAAACAAAGAGGAATCAAGAGCTGAATTTCTGCAGTCACCCATTATTTGGTATGATCTAAAATAATCTCTTTCAGTTTTGGCTAATTCGATTTCTAAGTATGGTTTCTAAAAATGTGTTAAAATTAGGGTTCTTGAGCTTGCTTTGATTAAATCGGGTGATCGGGTGGAAATTAGGGTCTGAATTTTTGTAGGTAATCATAAAATGATGTATTTTAAGAAAGCCCTAAGTTTATTTCACAATTGGGAAAGGTTTGGTAATGGTTTTGTTAACGGGTCAAAATTTAGGGTTTTCGTAACGCTATTCTGCCCAAATTGAGCCAACGGTTTTGAATTAAGCTTTTATATTTTTAAAGGATATTGTAAAATGTTATAATGAATAATACTCTAAGTTGGTTTGAAATAAAAATGAGTTTTGATAATAAAACGAGAAATTCATGAAATTAGGGTTTCAAAATATAGATAATTAATATAAAATAATCCGGATGGTATGGGTACTTGATTTTGGTCTCATAACATGTTTATATATATAATAAGTGTATATGAGTTTAAAATGAATAAATAATAAAGTATTAAAGATACCAAGTTAATCAGATATTTAGAAGTTCATGCGGACCGGAAGGGTAAGCACCTGTACACTGGGGTTTCTGGCATAGCAAGGGTGTTGCATAAATTCCAACTGGGACCTAGCATACCTCCCTGGGCGATCCCAGAGTGAGCATTTACTTATAGGAATGCGCTTCTTCATATTGTATATATATACATAGTAGTATAAGTTACCCGGTATATTGGAAGTGTGGAGGATACGCCGTTGGTACATCCTGTATACATATACTAACGGTAAATTGGGGGATGTCCATTTGTTGCAGTATATGAATGCCTTATCACTGTTTAATAACAAACCTAAAGCATCTGGTTATTTAACTAGGAGTAGTTAGTATATATGATCAGAGATTAAGTCATTAAGATGAGAAAATGACCTAATAAAGTTAAAGCATGAATTGCTACTAGAACCTAATAGAGTTGAAGCATGAGTTGCTAATATGACTTATTAGAGTTAGAACATGTGTTGCTACTGAAGACGAAGGGTCGCTGCTTCCCCATAGTGGTGGCTTAGGGAACCGTGTACGCACGGAGCGGTTGTCGGACATTGCAAAAGCTATCTTACGACAAGGTAGGATGATGATTGCAGTGGCGGGCGAACCTTTCGAAGGAGATGAAGAATGAAGAGACGCTGCTTCCCCATAGTGGTGGCTTAGGGAACCGTATACGGACGGAGCTGCATTGGGTCGTTATAATAACTATCCTTCGAGATGGGACGGAATGTGCAGTGGCGGGTGGACTCTTCATGGAGAACCAAAATAGTTGGTTAAATATAGTGACCTAGAAGTTTAGCCTAGGGTCATGGTTAAGATAATAGGATATATTATCATAGTGAATACATGTTAGGGTTTATATGTGACTTATAAATGTGTTGTGAAAACCAGGTAAACACTTAAACGGTTTTGAAGTAAAAGGTAGAACTCACCAGCGTAAGCTGACTTTTAAAAGTATGTATGCTAGGTTCTGCAGAGATGTTTAGAAGTAAAGGTACGGATCGTTAGAAGACGGGATAATCGGGAAAGCTATCAAGGATGAATTTCTGGCAAACTGGCTTAGTTATAGATTTCCTTATTATAATTAGCTGTAGTTATGTACAATATCTCACTTACTGTAATACTTGGCTTATATAAATAAAAGTTTTAAATTTCCACTGCTTAATATCTCTGTTGATACCTTGTGTTCATGAGTAAATCCGATTCGTGACCCCTCCTAGTGCCAAGTCTGGGAGTGGGCGTCACAAGTTACTGGAAGCTAATACTAGAATTTCTAAAATAAGGATTGAAATGCTTGATCTGCAACGACAACTTGCAAATTGCAATACATCAAGTGTATTTCAGAATTGTTTGTATCATTTGGAACGAGATGGTAAACCAAGCAAAGATGTTGATAATCATTAAGTTCCTGCTCCAGTAGTTGACTTGAAAATGACACCTAATGATAATTCAAATCAGAAGTTGCAAGATTATCTAGTAGAAGATGGAATTAAGTAGGAAAAATCAAAGAAATCAAAGTCTCAAAAGAAGAACAAGGATGAAAGAATATTTGATTCAAACAAGGTTCCAAAATTTGATTCAAAATCTGTTTTTCTGGATGATGAGAAAATTTTTGAAGGCAAACCAGAACATGTTGTAAATACGTGAGCGTTAGATACTACTCGGTCGTATCGAAATCAATGTTAAACGATGAACATGAGATGTGAATACAAAGGAACTTGTATTAGACCACAGAGAGATTACACAGAAAACACACACAGAAGATATGACCAGAAGTTTTATTCTCTATACAAGACATGCTATTTATAGATGAACATCATAATGCAAATTCACGATCAGCCGAACCTCTAGTTCGGACATAGTTCGTATGAGTCCGAATTGGTAGTTCGCCTCAGGTTCGAATCACAGCAATCTTGTAGCCTTTTGTCTTGTATTTGATACTTCACATGACGACCTAGAATGTTGATACACCATGTGGCAACGAGCTGGATCAGACAAAGCGTCAAAGACATGAAGATTACAACATAATGTTCTGGTGATCGAACTCTGGCCGAACTTTGGCTGAGCCTTGGCCGAACCTCAAGTTCGGACAAGCTAAGGAGTTCGGCCGGCCGAAGACTTATATATAACTTATGTTTGTTTCTTTGTAATTAGTTTTTGAGAGTGAGCGAACTTTTGTAAGAGTGTGTGTGTTTGTATTCACGCAATTGTTATCGAACTAGACCGATCCCATGCTCCAGCGTTTTCAAGTGGTATCAGAGCTTTCTGGTATCGTTTGGTTCGATTTGGTGAAATTGTGTTGTTTCAAAGTTCGTTTTCAAGTTCATCTCTGAAAAATTACGTGAAAAACGTCATGTTTTACGTCACAATTCCTTGTTTCTGTCCGTTTTTGTTCATCTGAGCGTTCTGAGCTTGGTTGAGCGTGTTTTCTAGTGAGATCCAAAAATGTCTAAAAATTTCTGTTCGGCCAAACCTCCAGTTCGGTGTAACTGCTCCAAGTTTTGAGTTCGGAGTGAAGTTCGGGCAGATTCTTCGTTCGTTGAGAGTTCGGTGGTCTTTCGGAGGGAGTTCAGTGAGAATTCCTCTTCGGTGAGAGTTCGGACGTAGATCGGAGAGAGATCGGAGAGAGTTCGGACTGTATCAGAAAATGTCGGGACCAAATTTGAGCCTTTACTCATCCAATACACAGATTCAAGTGCGGAAATCATGAATCCATGATCAAATCATAGTGTTTGCTTGTTGAAATCCTTAGATTTCGCCTCTGAAACTCAAGAACACGAGGGTTTTCACACACAAGTGCTCTCTCTCTTCAAACAGCCGTCCAGAAGGTTATTTAGGGTTATTCTAGTGTTGCTATTTATACTGGAGAGAGCACAGGTCGTGATTGCACTGAAATCAAGAGAATGTTATTGAAGTTAGTAAAATTTATGACATCAGACTAACGAGATCGCCAAGAACAACTCCGAAGTCGCCAAGAGCAATGTGAAGTCGCCAAGACAGGTTGGTGACCTCGCCAAAGCTTGGTGAGGTCGCCAACCTTGGTGAGGTCGCCAAGGGTTGGCGAGGTCGCCAAACCCATATCGCCAAGACCACCTTGGTGAGGTCGCCAGCCTGGTGAGGTCGCCAGAAAACTAGATGACTATCTGAGTTGACCAAGCAGTTTCAGCAAGAATCTCCAGTACTTTCAGGGAAGGTACCCGGTAACGATCATCTAGGCAGATGATCTGTGCATCGTACAATATCCATAGATCTTCTCGCGAAAACTTCTTCAAGTCAGAATAGTGCCCAATTTCAATCATCCTTTCATTACCACGAGAGAGATAACAGATCCCACGACCACTCATGGCCCAGTATTTCAAGGTACTCAGGCTTTCTGTTGTCATCTTCTTGGCTGCAATGCACTCCCAGCACCACCATCTTAGAAACAAACCGAAATAGTTTGCATCCACTATCTCGTATGGCCTAAGCCTTCGAGGGATGGTGTCCAGGCGACTGTAGAATAACCATTTAAGGTAACTTCTATGCAGCAGTCTCAGTTCAATTTCCGCGAAGAGCCTTATTGTATCGCCATTCTCCCTTTCAATTACTAGTTCATGAGTGTCCCCACTGTAATACCAACACTTTATTGGGTTGCTTTTCTGATCACCCGTTATTTTCTTTGTAACTAAATCCTTGCTGATACTTTTGTACATAACCTTGTGATGGACTTCAGCTCTTTGCTTTCTGAAAGTTTTGTATTTCTTCTTTTCTGTCTTGATGGGACGAGTAGAGCTTACATTGTAGATAGATCTTATTTGTTCTTCAGCATCTCTACCCACTGGATCATTTGAGTGATTGATCAGTGGTCGCCATCTGAGCTGTTTAAACTCCCAAGAAAACAGATTCAGAAGATCCTTTATTTTGGCAAAGAATTGAACGAAACTGTTTCTGTGCTTGACAATGAATGCCTTGAATTCGTGATCATATTTCCACCCAAGGATTTTCATCCCATCATCTGATTCGACGTTTGGAGGCATATCTTTAAGCTTTTTGGCAGCAAACTGCACCAAGGCTTTCCGATATGGTTCTATTTCCTTCCATTCGTCACCAAGGTAGGGGCGTCTTTCCTTCGGTGTTCCTCCACTCTTATTGATTCACGCTCGTCCTGCTGACGCTTGACTTTCTTGTTTTCTTCAATTAAATGATTTTTGACCATAGTTCGTAGACCCGAGATCTGCTTTCTGCTGTAGCTCTTGCGAGCATATCCCCTTAAGTCCAGAAAGTCTTGTAATTCTCTCTTGGTCATTTTATTTACTCCAAGCGTAGCTGTAGTTGGACTGGGTGGAGGTGAAAACCGATCAAAAATCTCAGGAGGGGGAGGCATATATTGTGCGTGCATCTCTCGGATCTTTTCCCGCAGATTGTCGTTGAAATGTACATATTCAAACTTCTTGTCAGTATCAGCAAATGGATTTGTACGTGGATCAGTAATCTTTTCTGCAAGTTTGTAGTTGTAAAGATGTTTTTCCATGTCTTGCTCATCAGTATAGAGTTCGACTAGCTGTGTATCCGTGAGATCCATCAAGTAGGATAAGGGAATCCCACGAGAGATTAACTCTCTGACATAATTTGCAATTTCTGACATGTCAGATGGATCAACATTATCTCCAGCTAGATTATGGATTATTCTGATTCTGGGTTCTCTCTCTTTAGGGTTCTGATCTTCTGGCTCAAAGTATTCTGATCCATGGCCAATTTTTGATTGAGGACGGCTGGATTCTTCCAACTGTTTGATAGCCTCTTGCCTGGCAATCTCATCCAGCGTCCTTTCAAGAATCATTTCTTCCTTAGCAGCCCTGATGGATTCTTCCTTCTTCCTTTGCTTTTCCATTTCCTGCTCATAAACCTCTTTAGGAGTCAGTTTTCTTTTGCCTTTGTCAGTTCTAACTGAAGGACCGGCTTCATGTGATGTGAATGGATTATTTGCACCTTGACCACCACTTGCACTTGTTATTGGAAGAGTCTGAACAGTTTCAGTGGCTGAGGCAGTGGTGGTTGCAGTAGACACTGGCATTGAAGGTTGGGTTGGAACTCCTTCTAGGTTTACTTTTTCTCCTGAGTGATGGACTGGTGAAGGAATTGATGATCCGATAACATCATCTACATTTTGAGGCTCGCTTTCCACTGGCTCAGATCTGAGAGGAGTTGGAGAAGTAAAATCAACTGGCTTATCTTTGATCTCATATCTGATCTCCTCATCATACTCATCGTCAGTTGTGAATTCCAGGTTTATGAAGTTTGTAGCACTTGAGTCATAAATAAGGTTATTTAGACGCTCGGCTAAACTTATGTCATTGAAGATCTCATCTGGAATCATGCTGAGAGGTTGAATTTCCAAAGCTTCTCTGGCTTCAATGTTTTCCTTAGTAACAACCACACCGCTTCTGCTACTTGGATCAGTAGCCAAGGTATTTGCATAAAACTCTCGAAATGCAGTTCTTCCAAGATCTAGAAACTCACTTTCAACATGTAAGTGCATCAGTTGTTCAGAAATCTCAGATACAACAGTTTCAGGCATAACAATGCTTATTTGTTGTTGCACTGGAGGAGCCAATTGGAGTTGCAATGAAATTTCAGGTATGACAGGAGGTTCATCTGGTTCACCCATGGTTAAAGCAAGTACCTCTCCTGAAGACGATTGGTTTGCTTCAAATGCAGCCCTTAAGAATCTTGGAAGTTTGAGATTCTCAGGAGGTGGCACTAAGCTTATTACAGATTGATAAATTTCATCTTCCTTTTCATCATTCAGTTCATCATTCAGAAAGGTGTCTCCATAGGAAATGTCAACTTCAGGTTCAGAAGATTCATTGTCATCAGATGGGAAGTCATCAAGATGAGTGTCATCCACATCTTGTTCTGTGACAACGGTAAGAGTTATCGCATCAGAAGCTTTGCCAGCCTGGCTAGGAGTTGGCTCTTTATCTTGTTGAGTGTCTTCAGCTGAGGGAGGTTGATCTAGCATCCGATCATCACCTTGATTACCACTTCCACTACCACCTGCTTCACCATCATTGGTTCTGGTAATTTGATTATTTAGGAGAGCTTCAGCCAATAACTTTTTCAGTCTTTCAATTTCTTCTGCTTGCTCTCTTATTTTTTTCATTGGCTTTAAGAAGTTCTTGATCTTGTGCTTTTATCCTTTCATTAGCTTCTTTAAGCTTGTCAGCAGCAGAAGAGTTATAGACCTCAAGATTTTGTTCCAAGAAAACCTCTTGATTAAACAAGGAAGTATCTGCCCTGGACACAATTTCTTGAGCAGGAGTAGTTGTAATAAGCTGAGTCTCAACTTGAGTTACCGGATCCAAACTTGTGATATTGATTTCAGCAGAGGCGTCAATTTCTTGAACTTTAGCTTCAATGGTGGTGATTGGAGCAGATTGAGCCTTTTGTTGCTCAATGACTTCTGGTTCATGTTGTGTTGCAGATTGTAAAGCAGCAGCAGTTCCAGATCCAGAGACTGACCCTCTTCTTATTTCAAGTTTCTTTATTTCCTGAGCATACTTGGATCTTGACTCTCTTTTGTAGTTAGGATTAATATGACCCTCAAGCATAAATGAGGCTGAATCTGGTTCAGGTGAATCAGATTTTGAGTTATTTGATGAGATGTCATCTTGAGTCTGCCTTGACTTTATTTTCTTTTGCTTCTTTTGACTTGAAGCTTCAGGTTTATCACTAACTTTGGTTATTTCTCTTGTTTTCAGTTTCTTCTTTTTGGGACCCCTAGCACCTGAACTAGTAGAGTCAGAACCTGATTCTGATCCAGGTTGGAACCTTGACCCTGATTCAGGTTTGGATACAGAAGCATTTGAGTTACTTTCTTTATTATTTCCAGAAGCATCATCTTCACTATCAGACTCTTCATCTTCATCTCCTGACTTGTCTGATTCAGAAGCACCTTTGGATGAGGCTCTGTCTTCAGGCTCTGAGTGCATAGGGTCATTATGAATTGGAGAGTTGATTGGTTGATTATCTTGGAGGTTTGCTGCATTATTGTCAGGTTCAGCAGCATTGACATCAGCCATATCAGCATTGGCATCATCATTTCCTTGATCTTCATCCATATCATCATCAACATCAATTCCCTCAATCATATTTGGGAAAAATGGGACTTCGGGTCCATCATAACGACCAATCTGGTACCGTGTGTAAGAACTGGGTATCATCCTCTTAGGAACCAAGTATGGTTCAGTCTTCTGTAAGTTCGGGTAGTAATGATCAAGAATGGCCTGTATGAATCTGGTATACATCAGAAATTTCTCAGACTTTCTAGTGGGATGAAGGTTGTAATTCATCCATTCGATTATTTGCCTTGAAAGATTGAAGCCGGCACCGGAAGCTAAACCATGTAGTGCCCAAGCTGTCTCTTCCACGAAGTCATCAGTTCCCGACTTTCTTGGTGCGAAAGCAGATATGAAGAAGGTGATGATACATCTCCAGTTATCTAGGAACTGTGTCTTCTTTATCTTTTTGTTTGTATTTACTGAGAGATCTCCTTGATATCCCATCATGAGAATTGTATTTTGCCATTCTTCTTTAGGAAAAGAAATGGGGGTAAAGTGCATCATTCAGTTGCAGCACTTCTCTGACTCATTCTTCATTAATTTCAACATACTGCCTTTGAATCAATGATCTGATAGTCTTGGAACCATTATCAGCCACAAACGTGTGTGCGTTGTTCCAGAAATCATTTATTATACCCGAGCTTATGACAGGCTCCAACCGGATACTCGTGATCCAGTTTGAGTTTTCTAGGATTCTGAAAGCTTGTTCATAACGTCCGGCATCAGTCCAGCTTCTGTTGATTTCACAGTATTGATTGTGAGATTTTGAGGGGCATTGGCTGCACTATCCTGTCTGGGAGCCATCTCAAAGAAGATCTAAAGTTTACTAAGATCTAATTGAGAAACATCAAGAAATCAACAGGTTCATAACTTGATCCTGTTTGTGATCAAACATACACAGATTAGAAATTTGACTAAGGTTATTCAAGCTGATTGAAAGAGTTTAATGAATTGCCCCTATGTAGCTCAATAATTGTATATCAAACATTGCCAAGAATTCATGAAACATACCTCTTTGATGATCTAAAATTGAGCTAAGATCAATGAAAGAGATAAGAGGATCTTGGAGTGTTTCTGGACAGAATCTCTTATTAAATCAGGCAAAATTTGTTAAACAATTGATTGAAATCCACACACAGCCTAAAAAGGGTCAGATTCATTAAACAAAAGTGAATTTCACAAGATTTGACTTAAAAGTCAACTATGCAAGCATTTGTCAATAACCAAGTCAAACTAGTCAACATTGCAGATTTAAACCATATTGAGTTTAATCCTAGGTTAGACAAGTCAGAACCTAGACTTATTTAATTGCATATCCAGTGAAATTCAATTGAAAAGGAAGAAATCCAATAAAATGGTCATAAGTAGCCTTTATGTTGTATTATTAGGTCAATTTTATTCTTAAAGCAACATAAAAGCGACAAATGTTACCATTTCACATCAAAGATTTCATTTCTCGAGTTATTTGAGTCAAATGACTCTTTTTGAATTGAGTTTAGATCTTTTAAAGTCCAATTTTGGTCATGGGGATAAACTTGACAAAAATTTACCATTTGGACCAAAAAGATGAGATTTACATCAAGTTCATCTCATTTAGGGCTTAAATTGTTAACTAAACTCATCATTTTTGTTCCTTTTCAAAAATTTAAAATTTTGACATGGATGGTTGTAAAAATTCAACTTATTTCCTTATCGGGTCAAACTAAGACAAAGTCTCGTTTAGCATCAATTTTGAGGCTTTTGAAACCCGGATTGCATTTAGAAACATCCTAAATGCGACACATTGGTGTTTTGAAACATTCACAATCAACCCGACCCATTATTCAATCCTTCCCATTCATACTTCTAGTTTTATCCAAAACGGAGAGAGGAACAGTGAGTGTAAACACCAAGAAGATGATCAATTTCAAAATTATATCACAAGTCTAGCAGAATTTTCCAAAACAATCATCAATTTCATGTCACTGTTACAAAACTCTCATTCTTCTGAATCCAAACCACACAAAACTACATAGTCAAAATCTCAAATTTTATTAAAGACTTTTGCCCTTGTTTTTGTATAATCACTTATTCAAAACTTGTAGAGATGATTACCTCAAATCGGTGAAGGAAATGATAAAGGAATAGTACGATGGCTCCTAATCTGATGGTGCAAAGAGGGTGTGCGGACCAACCCTAAGTGCACGAGGGTCAGATTCCGGTTGACGGAGGGAGGGAGATCGTAGGTTTGGCGGTGAAGGGGACGGTAGTCGGAGGTTCGGCGGTGAAAGGGACGGTAGTCGGAGGTTCGCCGAGATAGAAAGAGGGAGCGTGTGCGTGTGTTTGTGTTTGAATGGGTAAAAAGAACCGGAATTCCCTTTTTATTAGATAGAACAGGCGAAGTCGAATGAGTTAGGGTATTTTATGTCTTAAATGAAATCGCTAACAGAGTCCGAGATCGCCAAGTTCCATCCTGTTTATTCGAAATCGCCAAGAGAGAATTTCATTCTAGCGAGATCGCCAAGGTAAAGTCTCGGTGAGTTAATTCTCGAGATCGCCAAGACCAAGCATGGTCATCACGAGACTGCCAAGCATACCCTGAGATCACCAAGACGAGTTAATAGGCGAAGTCGCCAAGACTTGGTTTGCCGAGATCGCCAAGGGCAAACTTGCTTTAAGCGAGATCGCCAAGTTCATTTCAAGTTCCCTCAACCTCGAGATCGCCGAGTTTATTAGCCGAGATCGCTAACAACATACTTAGCGACATCGCCAAGAGAAATTTCGGTTTAAAGGTGAGATCGCCAAGGCCATTTTGATATCGCCAAGGCCAAATTTGGCGAAATCGCCAACAGAAACAACAGAACTTATAATTTTGACATCAAGTTAATTTTTATGAAAACTTTCTAGTTTATGATCACTGATTGATCAAAAAGAGAACACCCGACGCAAAAACACTAAAATATTCAATTTTGAGCTTGGTGAATTTGCAAAAACTTCAATGAACTCATTAAGGGCAATTTGGGAATTTATGAAATTTCTAAGCCCAGAATATGTTAAAGAACACCAATTTGACTCAGAAAATTTAAAATTCACATACTTGACCTAAAACCTTATCGAATCAAATTAACTTGAGTCAGGTCAGCCCAAACTTACCAAAATGATTGATTTTTACTTAAAACTGCAAATGGACCTCAAATTTGACAAATTTCTCCCAAACTTGATGTTTTTAAGCACAAAGAACCCAAATTCACGTTTATGACAAATTTGGTTATATCAAAGCGTAGTGCTTACATTTGCACCGTTAAAGCCTTATTTTCTGGCAATTTCCAGTTATTTGCTTAATTTTGCATATTTTTGCTCGGTAATGGTTGGACTATGTTAGGAATCAAACCGGTCAATTACGTGATCACAGACACTTTCAAGTCAAATCACCTCACAGATTCAGTAACCTAAGTCAGATTGTCGGTATTGTTTTCCACTTAAGCTCAAGCAAGGCAACTTTCAGCAAAATCACTGTGATGTCATTTATCATGTTTTAGTCCGATTTAATGAAAGTTGTGATTGACCTTTTATTCCACTAAGTCAAATAGTTATCCTAGCTTTGTCTGTATAGCACTTCAGTCACGCACAACACACATATGGAACTTCTTCCCCCTATTTCTTTAGAGGGAAGTACTGATTTCAAGATGGATGTATATTTTTGATTCGCGTGAGCACAAGGTCAGAGTTTCCTCAGCAGATGTGTCACGGAATATTTGCAATGATAATGACGGGATGCGTGAACACAAGGTCAGAGTTTCCTCAGCAGATGTGTCACGGTCAATGGATGGATGTGAGATATTTCTCACTTATTGATTGATGTGTGATGATTCACACTTATTTGATGAATGTGTGATGTTTCACACTTATTGTATGGTTTGAAATCAGCACTTTCCGCAAAAGAAATACTCGAGTGTGTTTGTTAACTTACTTAGCATAGACTTAAGCAAATTTAAAGGATTTTGTTAACTGTTTTGACTTAAAGTCCACAATTTCATGATTTTAAGAGTTTAATCACAGGATTTGCCTAATTCTTATTTTACTGAGCCTACCGACACATCGAATGATAGAATTACTGATCGATTGGATCATATCTTATGGTCAGATCACAAGACCAGAATTATATCATGTTCCTTATAGTTTGCCCAACCAAAACCAAAATTTTCTAGTTTTCTTTTTCAAAGATTATTTTCAGCATAGCAAACTTGCAAAGATCTTGTGCTTAGACTCAAGTACCCATTAAGTTCCTTTACAAAAGTTGTTGGGAATTACTCGATTCTAATTTACATGATATTTATTTATTTTTGCATATTTTTGTATTTTTCTTCAATTTTTCAATCATTTATTGCAGCATCACTAAAAATTCAAGATTTTGCCTTTTTCATCAAGTATTCAACAACTGTCTTCACAGAAGTTGCTTGAAATGACCCGATTCTATTTTTAGTGATTTTTATTTATTTTTCCAAATTTTTGTGATTTTCTCCAATTTTTCAACCGTAATTCGGTTCAGGCCAGACCGACTGACACAAAGGCATAAAATTAAAATAAAATATTAAGATAAAATATTTTTGGTATTTTCTGAAGATTTGATTAACACTTAATGAAATGTTTTATTGAAGGTCAAGAAAAGATGACCAAGAACTTAAGACGACACAAAGATACTAAAGTTAAAATCTTTTTGAGTTTTCAGACAAATTTTTTAAAGACAAAATCTTTTTGGTTTTTCATGTTGGGATCTGAAAAAAAATAGAAAACAAGGTAAAATCTTTTTGGGTTTTCAAGATCAGATTATTGCGGGACATGGAGCAAACATAGACAAAACCTCTAAAACCTACACAACCTAAGACTAAGGCATTTTTCTAAAAGGAACCTAAAGATGAGCTTACTCAAAGTTAATCAATCCTACTGATTGTACTAGGAAGTTAAACCTAGAAACATCAAATCCCTTGGTGAAGAGATCTGCAAGCTGATTCTCAGAGGAAACATGAACTAAGGTAATAAGCTTTTTCTCATGACAGTCCCTAATAAAGTGATGCCTAATCTCTATGTGTTTGGTCTTAGAGTGCTGAATGGGATTCTTAACAATGAACATGGCAGCAGTATTATCAATGTTAATAGGGGTGGACATGAAATTCAAACCGTAGTCCAGAAGCTGATTCTGGATCCAGAGAACTTGAGAACAGCAGGAAGCAGCATCAATGTATTATGCTTCGGCTGGCGAGGTAGACACCGTTGACTATTTCTTGCATTGCCACGAAACCAATCTGTTCCCCAAAAATTGAGCTCCACCGGTGGTTGACTTCCGATCCATGTTGCAACCCCCGTAATCACTATCCGAGAAACCTCTAAGATCAAAAAGCTCATCCTTGGGATACCACAGCCCTCTCTTTGGATTGGACTTCAGGTACCTGAATATACGTTTCACGGCCGTCAAGTGTGACTGTTTCGGTTTGGATTGAAATCTTGAGCAGAGACACACAACAAACATTATGTCGGGGTGGCTGGCTGTCAGGTACATAAGTGACCCGATCATTGATCTATACAAGTGTTCATCAACACATTCGCCTTCAAGATCAGAATGAAGTTTGACACGAGTCTCGACAGGAGTGGAAAAGCCTTTAGAGTCGTGAAATCCAAACTTTTTCAGCATTTCCTTCACATACTTTCCCTGACTTATTAGGATTCCTTCATTATTATGTTTCACCTCAATCCCAAGGAAAAATGTGAGTTCCCCCATTGAACTCATTTCAAACGTTTTTCCATAAGACACTTGAACTCATGACAAAGAGTTTTATTTGTTGATCCGAAGATGATATCGTCCACGTACACTTGAACCAGCAGCATATCATCACCCATATGCCGTATGAATAGCGTCTGATCAATCACCCCTCGCTTGTAGCCATTTTCCAATAGATAGGTAGACAGGGTTTGATACCACTTCCTTGGTGCTTGATGGAGTCCATAGAGAGCCCTTTATAATTTGTATACCTTATTCGGAAAGGAAGGATTGACAAACCCTGGAGGTTGATCAACGTATACCTCTTCGTCTAGTTCACCGTACAGGAAAGCAGTCTTCACGTCAAGCTGATAAACCGTTATGTTCTTTGACGCTGCATAAGCCAAGAAAATCCTGATGGCTTCAACACGAGCTACCGGGGCATAGACTTCATCATAGTCAAGCCCATCAATCTGCATATATCTCTTGACCACAAGTCTAGCTTTATTTCTTATAATTATTCCTCTGCCATCGTTTTTATTTCTAAAGATCCACTTGACTGGAATAGGCTTCGCACCAGGAGGAGTGTCTACAAGTTTCCAGACATCCAAAAGTTTGAATTGAAGCAGTTCAGCCTGCATTGCCTCTATCCGGTTATCATCTTTCATAGCAGCAGCTACGGAAGTTGGTTCTTCTTGAGAAATGAAACGGGAAAACAGGCAAGTGTTTATTATTCCCGATTGACTTCTGGTGACTCTCTTATTTATTGGACCGATAATGTTTGAGACAGGATGTTTCTTGTGAATTCCAGTCACTTCTACTGTCGGAACTGGAATGTTTGAGTTTAGAGTACCCATCTGCACATCATTACTCGGAGTTTCACCAGATTCAATCACAACAGTGTCTTCTGAGTCTGAATCGTTATTGATTGGTTCATTCTCAGGTTGATTTTCTGGAACTTCTTGATTTTGTTGATTTTCTTGATTTAAATTTAGTTCAACCTCCTGAATGACTTCTTCATTTATTTGGTTCTCAACCAGGTTGTCAGTTGTAGCAGTAACAGGTGATGTGGTAGCGTTCGTTGATTCATTCCTCCAAGAAATATCCGGAAGCACATCAGAATAGATGGAATCCAGAATTGATGATGTAATTAGAACGGAACCTTCAGACACAGATGCATCCACATTATTAGAACCTCCATGTAATCTTCCAGAATCACCTGAAACCACATAATCACTAAAGTTAAAAGAAGAAGTGAAATTCTCTAAGTCATACATGCCATCTGAGTCAGGTTCTCTGGAATTATGAGTGTGCTCATTAAAATTAACATTGCACGACTCCATAATACCTAAGTTCTTTTGTTGTATACTCGATATGCTGCAGAGGTCATCGAGTATCCAACAAAATAGCATTCATCTGCCCGAGGGGCAAATTTAGCTAACTGCTCAGACTGAATTAATACAGTACAAGGGCATCCAAAGGGCTTTAAGCGTTTTAACACTGGTTTTTGTTTTGAAAACAGCTCAAAGGATGTCTTTTTGGCATGTTTGACCAAAAGAGTTTGGTTCAGGACATAGCAAGCAGTATTGACTGCTTCTGCCCAAAAAGACAGCTTAAGGTTAGAATCAGCGAGCATCGTCCGAGCACACTCGATTATTGTGCGGTTCTTTCTTTCAGCAATCCCATTCTGTTGAGGAGTATAGGGAGAGCTAAATTGGCGATTGATGCCCTTCTCGTTGCAAAACGAGTCGAAGACGTGATTTCTAAACTCCGTCCCGTTGTCAGATCTGATTATTCGAACTTTTTCTCTGCTTGCATTCTCGATGCATGTAACAAAGTCCTTGAGTATCCCCGGAGTCTCAGACTTCTCCCTTAAGAAACATATCCCAGGAATATCTCGAGTAATCGTCAGTGATGACAAGGAAGAAAGATTTTCCCCCTAAACTCTTGATATTAACTGGTCCAAAGAGATCCAGGTGCAACTGTTGAAGGATTATTTTCGTTCTTCCAGGTGGCTTCGGTTTATGAGACGTTTTGTGTTGTTTTCCTTTCGAGCATGCAACGCAGTTATCGACTTGTACGAATTCCTTGTCTGGTAGCCCAAAAACATGTTTCCCCCTAACCAGGCGATTCATGTTACGGAAATTAACATGTCCCATTCGTCGATGCCACAAAGTTGAATCTTCTTCTAAAGCTTTAGCCAAAAAGCACGCAACTGAACTAGTTGGCTTTGCAACATTCATGTCCAGTGCATATATGTTCCCCCTACGATTTACCTGGAATAAAATCTGATCTTCAGGTACTTTAAAACCAGGTTTGAGAATGAAGCATTCCCTATCGTCGAAGAACATTGGCATTTTATTGTCACATATCTGCGAGACGCTTAGCAGATTGAATTGCAAATTTGACACGAGGTTGACTTTTTCAAATGAGACTTCACAATTAGTTAGGTGACCAGTTCCAATTATTTGACCACCTTTCTTATTTCCTCTAAAAGCAACAGAACCTCCTCCAGATATCAGTTTGACATCATGCAAGAGATCCTTGTCACCTGTCATGTGCCGGGAACAGCCACTATCCATGTACCACAGATTTATTGACTTCTTTCGCTGTTCCGTATCGGGTATGAGTTCCTTCTGTCGGTTTATTGATTTTTGCTCAGCATCAGATTCAACTTTGGAGGAACCTTCAACAGTGCTGGTCACAAAGGCAGCATCTTCAGAAATTTCATCCACATCAGCCATGAGTGCAAAATCAGTCGGATAAAGTGGATCAAAGAAGGAATCTTCCTCAATCTTGGGCTCATCAGATGAATTCACCATTAATGAATAATCAACACTTGCCGATGGTTGAGTCTGATTGGACCACGTGTAATTAGGATCACTCAGAGACACGTGTGCTTTCTCTGGGTTGTCAGCACGCTTAGCAGAGTTGGAACCGGAACCCTGATGTGTTGGACCAACAAGTTGTGATTTCTGATATGAATAGTTGCCCTGATTTTGACTAGAATTATTGTTCCCCCCAGATGTCACAGGGATCTGTCTCAGTTTTGGCTTCTTACACTCTCGTGCAAAGTGACCCAGACCTTGACAGTTGTAACATTGGGCTTTGGATTTATCAAAGCCAATAGCAGCACCAGGTTGTGACTGGAAGACTTTTCTCCCAGTTTTCTTGAAGAACTTTCTTGTGCGGGCAGCAATCATACCAAGTTGCCACTTGATGTCTATTTCTTCGAGATATCAGCAGGAATTTGATCCAGGTCTTCTTGGCACAGTGACATGCTCTCAATACAACCTGACATTTGGGAAGCCAGGCATACTACAAGAGCATTACACATCTCCTGGTCTTTGTCAATCAGGCCAACAGTTGAGGTTCCAGATGGGTAAGTAGCAGATGACTGAATCACAGGTGTGACTGGCTGTTAAGCAATGAAGGCAGTCTGACAAACAGATTGTTGAGGAGAAACTTGAGCAGTAGCTTGAACATAAGAGTATGACCCACCAGCAAAATAAGGAAATTCGAGGTCAGTCTCATTAGGAGCAACGAAGGCAGCATTTGGAACAACCTCAGTGGCACTTTTATTTGTTACTTTCCCCATAAGTGAATTTCCATCTCTTTCAATAGCAGCAATTTCATAGCCTCTTACTTTATCAATGAGGTCCATGTAGTCAACAGTGGCTAAATCACTGCTTTCAAGCAAGTAGATGACATATGGAGCAAAGTCTCGAGGAAGTGACTTCAGAATTCTCTTTGATATAGCTGGCATCTCAGGTCGGATTTGGTTATTCTGCATTTCACAGATGTGTCTGCAGAACTTCGTCACATGAGTCTCAAATGAGTCTCTAGCAGTGTGAGCAAAGGTGTTGAAACGCACTTTAAGAGAGTCCAGTCTTCTCTCTTTGCTCTCAAGGTTTCCCTCATACTTTTTTCTCAAGTGCTACCCAAATTTCATGAGCAGAGGTTGCTTCAGTGAAATGAAAAGCTATCAGACAATGCCATTTTGATTCACCCGAGAGCATGTTTGTCAACCTTCATCTGGTTATGTTCAGATGGAGTGTAGTCCTCAAGTTTCTTTGGAACACGCCTCTGGGGAGGTGGTGGATCAGCTCCAGCTACAGTAGCCACTGGTTCCACATAAAACACCTTAGGACCACATTTCACTGAGGTCAACAGATCATAATCCACATACTCAAGGTGACACTGAAACTTTTTCTTCCAGTCATCATAATTTGCAGCTCCAAGCAATTTAGGAGGCCGGTTATTTCCTTGGAACATTTGATTTGCAGAGGTAAACTCAGACATGGTGAAACAAGTGTTGTTTCTTCACAGAATTGCTTAATGGGTCAAACGGGTTGAGAATTTAGAAATTTGCTTCAACGGATGCTAAGATTGAGGTTAATTGCTCAAAACCTACAAAACAAACATCATGAAGCTTATTTAGTTTGATTTTAATCAAGTAATCAAGTCAAATTTGAAATTTTCAAATTTTCAAGACTTAGAAAATTTTCAGCCATGTTCTTGAGCATAATCACCAGGTCAAAATCAAATTTCACAAAATCAAGTTTTTATTGCACCAATAGCTTAGGAATTTGCTTAGGAACAGATTTGTTAACTACGACAAACTCCAAAAACCACTTAATCTATGTGAAATCGGATCAAACAGTGATTCTTATGAAAAACTTCCAAGAACACAATTTTTGCTCTAAAATCTTCAATACTTGATGTTTTTGACTGATTCAAGTTGCTATCATCCTTAAATCATGAGTCTAACATGTATGCATGTTCAATTTTGACTCAAAATCAGTGGAAGATGGACTTTATTTTTCAAAAGAAACGTACAACACGTATGCTCTGTGTTCGCATAAATCTGAAAAATTCAAAAATTGACCCATTTCTTGTGATTATTGATGAAATCTAAGCATTCCAACAGATTCCTTGTGAAATTTCGTTCAAAATGGTTCAAGGAATCACATAAACAACTAGATTTGATGACTTGAATGAGTGATTCTTCAAGTTTTTGAGAAAACTCAAGAACATGAAGAACAATGGCTCTGATACCATTTGTCAGGAGCAAATTTGAGCCTTTACTCATCCAATACACAGATTCAAGTGCGGAAATCATGAATCCATGATCAAATCATAGTGTTTGCTTGTTGAAATCCTTAGATTTCGCCTCTGAAACTCAAAAGCACGAGGGTTTTCACACACAAGTGCTCTCTCTCTTCAAACAGCCGTCCAGAAGGTTATTTAGGGTTATTCTAGTGTTGCTATTTATACTAGAGAGAGCAAAGGTCGTGATTGCATTGAAATCAAGAGAATGTTATTGAAGTTAGTGAAATTTATGACATCAGACTGACGAGATCACCAAGAACAACTCCGAAGTCGCCAAGAGTAATGTGAAGTCGCCAAGACAGGTTGGTGACCTCGCCAAAGCTTGGTGAGGTCGTCAACCTTGGTGAGGTCGCCAAGGGTTGGCGAGGTTGCCAAACCCAGATCGCCAAGACCACCTTGGTGAGGTCGCCAGCCTGGTGAGGTTGCCAAGGGCAAAGCCCAAGTCGCCAAGGGTTAATCCCAAGTCGCCAAGAAAGTCCAGAAATCACTAAGTACGCCCTGGAAATGTCAATTATCATTATTGAATCATTAAGTATTGTTATTACAAAGACACATTCAATTATTAACATTGGCCAAGTAATTTATCATGAAATGATCCAGAACTTGGATTCAGACATTCACACTGCAATTGAACAATGTACCAGGGCAATTTCTTCAATATCAATAATCAATACAAGTTAAGACATTAAACATGAAATACTAAACATCAAACACTTGAGTGATTAATACAAACATTAAGATAATTGTCCAAGTATAAGATACAAGCAAAGTGAAAGATGTACAATTGAGCACAAAAGCAAAGGATGCTATGTTTGGTTGCCACCAGCCCTTTAAAGTTCTTACAGAAAATCTGAGTACGGTGATAAGTTTGGTGGACGTTCGGACATTGTTTTTGAGTTCGGTGAAGGATCGGAGCAAGTTCGGAGATTGTCACAAGTTCGGAGCAAGTTCGGACAAATCAGAATCTTGAACTTTTTCAAAATCTCGGATTATAATGTGTTTGCTGCTATTCAATCGCAGATGCAAACCTTATTGAATTACGACAATGAAATCGGGACAACTCAGAAAGTTCCCAAACTTCTTAAGTTTGAGGATTATGCTAATCGGAAGAAAAGGTTTGAAGCTTATATCGGCACAACGGATCCAGACCTATGGATTGCTATGGATACACCATACGTGTATCCTGTTGGAGTAAACAATGTTCCTATTATGCAAAGGAATCTGGATCTTGAACAAAAGGCTGATTTTGTTAGAGAGCAAAAAGCATATGGTTTGATAACTTAAGCTTTACCTAAGGAGTTGTTACACCAATTTAAAAGTTGCAAACATTCTAATGAATTATGGACAACACTGAAAGAAAGGTGTGAAGGCAACGAACAATACAAGAAAAGTAAGAAGAAAGTGCTAAACAAGGAGTTTGATAATTTTAAACATTTTGATGGCGAGGGCGTTCCAGAATTAATTTCAAGATATTCTCACTTGTTATCTGAAATGGATACTGTCCAAATTAAGAAAGACGATGAAGAGCTTAAGGAAAAATTGCTTGAAGTTCTGCCATCAAAATGGGAATCTTATATGCTAATGATCACGAATGATAAAGATTATTATAATTTGACATTTGTGAAATTATTGGGAAAATTGCAAGCTAGAGATTTAGAAATGAAAAATGTGAATACTACTCCTGCAGAAGTCCAGAATCCTGATGTATACTATGGATCGAATGCAGTAACAATTTCAGGTACGTCAGCTAAAGTGACAAGTTCTGCACCAGCAACGGCTTTCGTAGTTGGGAATCTACCCAGACATGGTCAACATTCAGGAATGGAATGGGCTCAAATAGATATGAATTCAATTACAATTCTGGAGGGAGTAATGTTTCTATTCCTGCAAGTAATTTGATGGACACGAGTAAAATGGCAGTGTCAACAACTGAAGACTATATGGCACTTGTTTCTGCTTCAGTGTCATCTTATTATGGACTCATAACTGGAAATGTTAGCAATGCCGAACTGACTGAAGAAGATTATGATCAGGTGGATCCTGATGATTTGGAGCTGATGGACATAAATTGGCAATTTGCCATGCTTGCTAGGAGGGTAAAGAGATTCTTGAAAAAAGACTGGTAGAAAAGATTTGAATTCTGGAGGAAGAATTGGTTTTGACAAGTCGAAGGTGAGGTGTTATAACTGTTCTAACATTCGACACTTCGCTCGAGAATGCTCTTAACCGAAAAAGCAAGAATATCAGAAATTTGCTCCCAAATAAAATGCTTCTGGATCCAACAACACATCGAATTCACGTAGTTCTTCTAACTCTAAACCTAATTCTGAAAAATCCCTTGTATCTCAAGTAGATAAAACTTATAATTGGGGTAACCAATTCGCTGATGCATCTGCATTGATTGTGCAGCATGTGCAGGATGAAGACACTATGACAGAATCCACTCAAGATGAGGATGAAATTAATGGTGAAGCAATTGGTGAAGGTATTGTTGGAGTCAATGATGAAGCAGGAGTATTAGATTCAAAGAATGATCTTAAATCTATTTCAGAAGAAAAATTTGCTTTCATGGCCGGTTTATCTGAGCGGGTTGAATCAGATGCTGTTCTCTTGTTAGAAAAACAAATTCAAGTTCTAACTGAGGAGAAGGAAGCACTAATTCGGGAATGTGAAGACGCGAAAGCTGAAGCGATTGACACAGCCAATGATTTAGAGAATTTATATAAAAGGAGTCTTCCACTGAAGCAACAATATGAAAAGGCTCAGCAAAATGCTGTGGAAATGGCTGACAAGATGATTGCACTTCAGAGAGAAATGCAGAAACTATCTGATGAGAACACAAGTTTGAAACAGGAGGTCGGCACATTGAAAAGAAGTAACATCACAGAATCAGTTGCTTTTATGGCCGATACTTCTAAGGTAGTTTCGTATCCTTCAATGTGCAAATCTTGTGATGATTTTGCTACTGCTAAGAGTATGCTCTTAGATGAAAAGACAGAACTCAATGATCTTTTGTCGGTAGCAAAAGAAGATAAGAATATATATAAAGAAAGATGGGAGGGAACCACTAAGGAGTTATTTTTGGTTCATGAGCAGTTACGTTTACAAAAATTCAATTTTTCAAATCAGTCTGAACTGCTTGTGTTTGTACAAAAGGACTTGGCTGCCAGTTAAAAACTTGTTGCAGATCTATAAATTGAAAATTTTGAACTAAAACAAAAACTGCATTCTATTCAAGTTTCCTCTTCATTTGCCAATTTTCTTTATAAAACAGAAAAATATAATGTTTCTGGTAAATTGAGCCAAGTTCCGCCTCCTGTTGTTATCACAAATGGTCCGTCATCTGACGAGAAAGTGAATGTTCCTTCTCATGCCAAGCAGAACAATCATCATTCAATTAATTCGGAGTCTGACAAAACTTCAACCGGAAAATCTATTCTGGATTCGACGGTTGATGAACAGTTTTATGATGTTTCAGACTTTGATAAAGTTGATGATTTAGTCTCTGAAACAGACATTGAATGTTCCAAAAACACTCGTTCAAAGGTTTCTAAGCCAGATCACAAAGATTTGATTTCAAAACATGATTTTTCAACTATCAAATCTGAGCTTAAGAAATTGAGTGAATTTGGACAAAAACAGATTGCTAGAAGCAAATCTGTTGAAGGTAAGAAAGTTAAAAATGGTGGAGTTAGAATTGTGCCTGTTGCAAACCCCAAATCTTTTGAAAAAGGCTCTTCTTCTAACGTTTCAAAACCTGCAAAGGCCAAGGCTAGCAATCCTACTTTGAAAACCAATTTTGACAATTCCGAAAGTTGGGTGACCTATCGCGTGAAAGGATCTAATAAGATTTATAGCAATAAAGACTTTCCTTTGGATATGGTCAATCCCAACTTAATTGATAAAATCTTTTCTGGCATGTATGATCCTGCTTATGATCCCAAAATGAGAAGTGTGCCCATTACGAGGGGAAATGGAAGTATTAATGTAATGGACACACTTGATTCTGAATCTGACAATGGGATGGTTAACAGGGTGAAAAATTCTGATCAAAAGTTTGTCAACAAGAAATCATCAAAATCAACTTTTCAAACACCACCAAAGGGATTTTACAATCAAATGCAATCGATGTAACCAAATTTCAGAAAACCGAGTCCTTATGTCAAAAGGTCACAATTTTTCAATGACGAGGGTTTTTATGATGAGTTTGGTTGTAGACCAAATCAACCGGTTTTTGGAAGGGGTCCAAAATGGGTTGATCATGGATTTCAAAACAATCATGGTCCAAGATTTGGTGGGAGAATAAACAGATTTCAGAATCATGAGGATCATCATTTTTCTGGTAGTTCACATGTTAGAGGTCAATTTGGGTATTGTGATGATTTTCAGGAAAATGTTTCAGGATATGAGTCTGGTTATTATGATGAGTTTGGAAATCATTGTGTGTTTAACCAAAAGGGTTTGAAACCCAAGACCCAAAAACCTGTTGTGACCCAAAAACCTGTTGTTGAGTCCGAAGTGGATGATGACACGAGCGAAAAAGTTGTAATAGATAAGCGAAAATGTTTCAAATGTAAAGCTCGTGGTCATACATATCAGACTTGTCCTTTGAAGAAGTCTAAATCTGACAAGTCTGATGCCGAAAAATCTGACGAAGGTTCTGAAGGATATCAGACGGAAACACCTGTTTCCAAAAAGAAAGTCAGATTTGTGGATTCTAAGGGGAGAGTTCATTAATTCGATGAGTCATCAAATTTTCAAAAACATAACACTGAAAAGAAATCGGAAAATGAGATTGAAAATGTTAAATCAATTCTTAAAAACTCTACCTCTAGATCCAAAGGCTCTTCGAGTTCATCCATGGCTGGGGCAGATTTTGTTGAAGATGACGGTCGATCCAAAGCTTTAAGCTTGGGTTCGTCCCGAAACTAATCTTCTTTTTTAATTTATGCAGGGATCTTCGCGACAACTGATGAATAATATTTGGGTTGTTGATAGCGGAGCATCTTGGCACATGACTGGTGATATCTCTTTGTTGCATGATGTGAAATATTTCGATGGAGGTAAAGTTACATTTGCTGGAAACAAGGGAGGTCAAGTCACAGGAATTGGTAAACTATCAAATGGTGCAGTCACATTCGAGAAGGTTGAATATGTCAAAGAATTAGAGTATAATCTTCCGAGCGTCTCCCAGATCTGTGACAAGCAATACACAACTGCTTTTATGGGGAGTGAATGTGTGATACTGAAACCTGATTTCAAGATTCCAGATGAATATGTAGTAATGCGAGCACCGCGATTTTCAAATTTATATATGCTCGATATGAATTCAGCCAAAGTGTGACACCTCGTCCAAAAACCCTAGGTCAAACCTCTTTACTCTGACTTTTAATTAAGTATTAATGCGCATTAACCAATCTGATTACTGTTTAAACTGTTAATTACTGTGCCTAACTGTTAACTGATGACGTAAACCTAATCCCGCGTTTGTACTGAACCGTATACCCATAAATTTCATAAAGATTCCATGGTTTAATTATGGAATTTCAATAACAAGAAAATAAATATAAAATGTAAATTGTATTTTATCCGGAACCATTGTCGTACATTTGTATAGCCGACACGGCAAACTGATAAGTGATCGTATGTTTAAAACTATTCGGTGTTAAACAATCTGGACGGTCGAGCTTAAAACTGTTGCGAACTGACAAAGGTGAAAACGTAAGCCGTAAAACATGTGAAAAACTGAAAACTATATCTGATTTCTGAAAAACTGTTATAACCGACTCGAACAATTATTTCTATGAAATAAAAACATCACCAACCGAAATCGTTGTCAAGACTTAAGCCAAACCTCAATCGATCACCCAATTGGGCCCGACTTGGCCCAATAGGCCCAAAAAGCCTAAAATAATGAAACCAAGCCCGAAACCTTAACCCGTTGCATAATCTTGATAACCCGAGTACTCGTGGCGATCCGAGAACCCAATTGATACACAACGGGCCCGGGTTTCGAACCGATACTTCGTTTGGACCTGTACGGCCCAAAACTATCACCCTACAACACCTACACATGTTTGTTTATATAAAAATATCACCTACACATGTTTGTTTATATAAAAAGTAGCTAGAGATTTTTGTTAGTAAAAGTGTGGAGATTAAATTAGCCACCTCTCCACTCTATCACCCTACAACACTTACCACTACAAGACTTACCAACCACCACCCACCCTTACTCCTCTCCTATTTTTTTCCTAGTGAACACAAGAACCCAACAACCCCTCTCTTTCTTCTTTCATGAGCAACCCTCAACCACCTCCATTTTGGTTTACCTTCCCCTCTCTTGGCTTTTCCGGTGAAACCACATCCACCTTCCTCCCTCATTTTTTTTTCTTTTCCGGCAACCTAGCACTCAACCACCACCGTGACCCACCACCACCATCAACGACCTCCATTCATCTCCCTCTTTTCTGTCTAGAACAACCACCACCCTGCTGTTACGGCTGCCGTACCGCCACCAACACCTTGGACCCTCGCCACCACCACCTTGGACCCTCGCCACCTCTTCCTCCTCTCTTCTTCTTTTTCGGCCAAGCAACACAACCCCACCACCCCTGGTTGCCACCGCCACTGAAACACCACATCACGACCGCCCCCAGCCCTCTGAGCCGCCGGGCTGCTGCTGCTGTGCAGCCGTGAGCCGCCGGGCTGCTGCTGCTGTGCAGCCGTGAGCCGTCGCCACCTCCTTCCCTTCTTTCTCTCGGCAACCAAACAACCACCACCACTGTTTTGCTGCTGCTGTTCTGCTGCTGTTTCCCATCGCCACTATCGCTGCCGGCTACTACGCCACTGCTGTGGACAACCGCAGACCACCACGATGCCACCGCCCTTCTCTTTTTTCCCTCGGTTTAACTCCTATACTTTGTGAGTCTTTTTAACCGGTTTCGTTTTCGTTTTAATACGTTTTAAACGTTCCCAAACGATCCCCGAGTCTTAACAATAAATCCTTCAAAACCTTAAGTTTTATAAAGATCAAATCATCTAACCGACTAATATATCTTTTCTTTAATTTTCTTAAACCTTAGTGTTGTAAGGTTTGAAAATGTGAAATATTATGTTGATTATTTGATGATTTATTTTGATCATATGATGATTCGATAATGTTTAACATATGTTGCATGATATATTATGTTATAATCATGTTATGTTATGCTATAAAATGCTAGAATTATTGATTGTTATTTTAGTGGTTAATCATCTTATATTGGATTAATATTTGCTAATAATAAATCATCATGGACTAATGTGATGTTTAGTAACACTTATGGACTTAATTGGACATTAGGAGTGTTATATAAACTTTGGACATAAGATGATAGCTTAGAAACCTTTAAATGAATTTATTATGGTTAACTTATTAATTTAGTAATTTTATAAAAATTACTTGGATTTTAAAACCATAAAATGACATCATGGAATTTATATTTAAAATTGTCACATTTTATAAAAATATGATTTCTAAGAAAACAAGACTTAAAATGCTTGTTTTGAATTTTATAGAAAATAAAATGGATAAAAATATAAAATATATAAATATATTTTTATACAAAAATAATAAGGAGCATATTTATGTCACTTGACATAAAAAGTATAAATCTTGGATTTTATACAAAAAGTAGAAAATGTTTTATGTTGAAAATATTCTATAAAAAGTCTTTAATTGAAAACCCTAGCTTTATTTAATAAATAAAGTTATTTAGAAATGATTTTATAAAAATAAAATCAAAAGACTTATACAAATTATGAAAAACATATTTTAAACATTTTTGATTATTTTAAATAAATCAAAATAAACAAAACGTTTTAACCGGATCAAATGTTTTATTCTTAAAACGTTTGGAAATGAAACGAAATCTTTAAACGTTTTAAAGACGTTTTACGACGTAACGAAACGTAAATAATTATTTTCGACAAATAATTATTTGTATGAGTTTTAGAAACCCTAATTTGATTTAAAACTCACCATGCTTTGTTAATATAATTATTTTTAATAATAATTATATTTACATTAACTCAAAACCCTAATTTTCAAAACATGAGTTTAATATTAAAATAACCTTTAATATTTACCTACTTGTGTTTAATCATTAAATCTTTAACTTTTAATAATTTAATAAATTATTCCGACAAGTTAGAATAATTATTTCGATAATAATTGTGAACCCTAGTTATATATATTATAACTTAACGCGATTAACTATTCAATCGATCGAACGAACTTAAAAATAATAATAAATATTATTATTTAAAACAATATTCAAGACTTGATTGAACTGGCCTTCACGATACGTGATCACATGCTCATTACTTATATTCAATTTACATAAATGCCTTCATACGTGAACATTAGCATTTACTGACTTTGTAAACTGATTAACTAACGGGTTTTCAAACGCTACAAACGGGATTATACGTCAAGACTTGATCGGTATCATTTGGGTAACGTACGTTACTCAAATGATTATGTGGACCCTTATGTGCAAATAGGGCTTCACTGTAACTTTCGACCCTGTTTCACCGGAGTCGTAGTCCCGACCTATCTTAAATGAACTGATTTATGATTTCAATATCAAACTAAGACTTTTATTCAAATGTAAGACATTATCATTTCACCACGACTTTCCGCTGCAACATGAATGGTACTATGTTTTAAATGACGTTTGAATTTAGTAGAAGTTGTTCTGTATATCTGCGACTATGATTCCGTCTCGCTCACACCCAATCCGTTGACCGGGGTGTGACAGATTAGTATCAGAGCCGTGGTTATAGCGAACTATAAACAAATAAACAAAAACCAAACCTGGACTATAACCCGCTCCGAAGCTACCGTTTGCACGCAAGACCAATTCCTTATCATATTGGTTACGTTAACTTATACTTTACATATACGAGTCATTATTACTGCATTTGGTACATTTATATCTTTATTCTAGATACTGTTATCGTGTTACCAACTATGTTCTCTCCTTGAATATTATCGCAGAGATGACTCTCAAAAAGGTCATCTGCATATCTGATTCCTCTGGAAAAGACACAGTCGTGCCTGAGTACACAGCTTCCCCTGAGGACTATGAACTCGAGCAGGACATTCTCACCGTTGGTATTGTCCGACAGTCCTCATTACCATCGATATTTCTGAGACCATTGTGACCCTGTCTCTCAAACGGCTCCTCGAACCACCCGATTTCCACCGTTGCCGCTGGCAGTGCGGCCACTACCACTGGTGACATGCCTGAGATATCACGAACAAGCCTTTGGGGTAATCAACGATGAGATCACCAGACTCCCCACCTAGACCGATCTGACGACACTAGAGACCCGTCTAGCCGCCGTGGAGTATTACCAGGCTGTCACATTGAGTGCTATAGAGTCACTGCATGCTCACATGAATGGAGTCAACATGGCCTACACCGATCTGCGGTTGGCCAACGAATCCCTCCGGACGAGAGTCGCTTACCTAGAGGAATTCCCTGGGCGAGTGTTCAGTTACATGAACCTCACTGCTCAGATCCCCACCACCCTAACTATGCCTTCTGGATCCCCGCCACTCTAGATAGCTTAACTAAGAATCCAGACTTCTGATCCCTCCTTTTGACAATGAAAAATATTTACATATTTTGTTGCGACGAGATGCAAGCCCAGGACGAAGACTTATCCTCCTTTGACTACCGTATATTCTACTAGTTGGTATGGTGGTAATGGAAACTAGTATCATGATTATTATTATGATTTTCATGTTTAGTATAGATGTTACTACTGTTGTTGTCATTGATCATGTTACTTATTCGCGTATATTGTTCCTCTCTGCTTCCTGCTTCTTGGTTGTGCATGCGCGCGTCATGTTTTGGGTATCATGGATGTATGACGTGACAGTTATTATCGCACATGTAATAACTCCATCCACATATAATCTAGACTTTCCTTTATGTTGACATAAATAACTTAAAGCGAAAGTATGCCGCCTATACGCCGAGCCACCAGAAACACTTCACCTCCTCCGCCCTTGAGCGCTGCTGAAATCGAGGAACTGATTGCTCAACGCGTCGCAGAAACCGTCGCTACTACTGTAATCCAACGTCACGCGGATGATCGGGCGCGCGGTATGAATGAATTAACCAAGGTTAGAAAACACTAGACTACAATTGCACCAAATTGTGTTCAATGTTTTAACCTAATATTGTAAGCCCACGTGAATGTTCATAAAAGGACTTTATGAATTAAATCCTACACATTCTTAGAGGTTCCGTGAGTTGTTACCCCTACCCGAAGGACCGGTTACACCGGTACAACACCCCTATGCTCCAATGCAACCTACACCACACTCTCTATTGTGGTAATGTAGACTGTAACATCTACAAGGTTAGAAGACATGTAGCATACGATTGCCCAAATCGCACTTTCTACGGTTGCTGGGAAATTGGCCATTACAAAGGAATGCCCGAAGGCGAAGAATCAAGATGCTAACCCTGCTAGGGGAAGAGCTTTCATGATCAATGCCAGAGACGCCCCCCGTGACCCCAACACGGAGACGGGTACGTTCCTACTAAATAGCCATTATACCTCTATTTTATTTGGTACGGGTGCCGATAGAAGCTTTGTGTCTACAGATTCTAGTCAATTACTTGAAATCACCCATGTTGCCTTAGACACTAAGCTCATAATAGCATTAGCAAATGGATTTTTGATAGAAACCAGAATAATCTACCCAGGCTACCTACTGACCATTCTTTCAGCATCGACTTAATGCCCGTTGATTAGGAAGTTTCAATGTCGTTATTGAAACAGATTGGTTAGCAAAGAACCATGCAAAAATTATGTGTCATGAGAAAATGGTTTGAGTGCCGATAGCAGACGGCAACACTCTGAACGTGCAAGGCAAAAAGAGTGGAGCCAAGCTATGAAGGCCTAGAAATTCCTCCACAAAGGATGCCATGCCATTCTAGCTCATGTCACTAAGAAGAAACCGGAACAGAAGCGTATCAAGGACGTTCCTATTGCCTGAAAATACCCGAAAGTCTTTCCAGAAGACTTGCCAGGCTTACCTCCAGCACGATAGGTAGAGTCTCGCATCGACCTAACACCCGGAGCCGCCCCGTTGCTAGGTCCCCTTACCGACTGGCACTGTCTGAAATGCAAGAGTTATCTAGCCAACTACAAGAGTTGCTAGATAAGGGATCTATTCATCCAAGCCACTCCCCGTAGGGTGCTCTCGTGTTATTCCTGAAAAAGAAAGATGGAACGTTTGGATTGTGTATTGACTACCGAGAGTTGAAAAAACTGACTGTGAAGAACCGTTACCCGCTTCCAAGGATCGATGACCTGTTTGATCAACTTCAAGGATCATGCCTCCATTCCAAGATCGATCTAAGGTCGGGGTACCACCAACTGCGAGTTAGAGATGAAGATGTCTCGAAGACAGCGTTTAGAACACGCTATAATCATTACGAGTTCCTCGTTATGCCATTCGGTTTGATTAAAGCACCGGCCGTATACATGGATCTAATGAATCGCGTGTGCAAACCATACTTGGATAAATTGGTTATCGTGTTCACCGACGATATTTTTATCTACTCGCGTAGTAAGAAAGAACACGAAGGACACTTGAGACTCATCTTAGAACTGTTCAAGGAAGAAGAACTTTCCGCGAAATTCTCCAAATGTGACTTTTGGATTCGCGAATTACACTTTCTAGGTCATGTGATCAACAACCGAGATATTCATGTTGGTCCGTCTAAGATTGAATCAATCAAAGATTGGAGTACTCCCACGACCTCAATCAAGATTCGACAATTCTTAGGTCTCGCTAGCTATTACCGCCGATTCATTGAATTTTTTTTTTGATGGCCCAACCTCTTACCACCCTGACTCAGAAAGATAAGAAGTACATCTGGGATGATAAAATTGAAACTGCTTTCCAGTTGTTGAAGCAAAAACCTTGCAACGCCCCAATCCTATCCTTACCAGACGGAACCGACGATTTTATTGTATACCGTGATGCTTCACATCAAGGCTTGGTTTGCGTAATAATGCAGCGCGAGAAATTCATCGCTTACGCCTCTCGACAACTGAAGATTCATGAGAAGAATAACACGACTCACGACTTAGAACTTAGAGCCGTTGTCCTTGCCCTCAAAATCTGGAGGCACTACCTCTATGGGACTTGGTGCGTTATATTCACCGATCACAAGAGTCTCCAGCACATCTTTAACCAAAATGAGCTAAACATGAGACAACGACGATAGTTGAACTGCTTAACAATTTCGAATGTGAGATTCGTTATCACCCGGGCAAGGCTAACGTTGTAGCCGATGCTGTAAGCAGGAAGGAACATGCCAAACCACGTCGTGTTCGAGCACTAAGTATGACCATATGCTCGAATCTCACGTCACAAGTTCGTGACGCTCAAATTGAAGCTCTTAAGCCGGAGAATCTGGAAAATGAATGCCTGCATGACATGGAGAAACAACTGCTTGAAAAGCATGATGGAACCATGAACCTTACGGATAGGCTATGGGTACCTGACCTTGGAGGCTTGAGGAATGCTAATGTTTGACGAAGCCCATAAATCAGGATTTTCCATCCACCCAGGGATCTAACAAAATGTGTGTATAAAGGAGTTATACTGATGACCAAATCAAAAGGGAAAATTCAGACCTTAAAAAGGTACGTTGCGTAGTTATGTGACAGATTGTCATCACACAAGACAAACCTAGGCAATGGTTGAGACAACCATTTTCCCCTCGCCTACTTTCCTTATAACCATAGATATCGCTTGAATATTCAAGCCGCCGCTTTTCGAAGGCTTGTATGGAAGAAAGTTTCATTCGCCCCTTCGCTGGACCGAAGCCAGTGACAGTTAACTGACTGGTCCAGTGATAGTTCATGAAACT
>JBCNJP010000023.1:42881755-43073283 GCA_039602395.1 Deinandra increscens subsp. villosa | reverse complement strand
CATCTGTTTACCTCTGAGATTGCCACAGTTACCCCGGAACAACAATTTGTTCCTTACACTGTTAAACCAGAAGTTACCTCGACTATCATTGTCTCGAATGTCTTGGCTGACTATGAGCCAATCAAATTTATTGTACTTCAATTCACCAAAGCCTATATGTGGGATGTTGCTGAAGACTTAGCAATGCTGACTGCAAGAAGGGTATACACGAGTATAGACTTTGCTTGGTTGCACACTACACCAATTTTACCTGTTATTCCTGAACCTATCTTGCGGAATGAGGCTCCCAAGGTTTCGACTCTTGAAATTGAAGAAGATGAAGTAAGAGACAAATTTGGCGACTTGATTGTTTCTCGACCCTACTATCCCATATGCAGGGACCACATGGAAATTGCACTTGTCATTCCCAAAGTCAGCAACATTGGTAGGATCTTGTGTCACACCCTAGCCGACGGCGGAATATGTCAGGGCGCAATGATTGTCCAGATGCACATGAAAACTTAAATAAGTTGTAATACTTAAACATGCCCTTTTCATTAATCATTTAAAGATACCGGACAAGAATATTAAACATGCAGTAATACATATCAAACTGCAAAAGTATAAATTCCTGCAACATGTATAAAATCAAGTGTCAACTACAAAAGTAGTTGGTGAGTAAACCCATGTTTATAAAATATATTTTTAACACATGCGATATATGTGATAAGAGATACATTCAGATATACAGTCAATCAGTTAATGAGCACGTAAATATAACAAACCTTCAATCACTTTTAGACTTCCCATCATTATTTCCTCATATAGAGGGAGACTGGCAGACTAACATACAGAGATTACAATAACAATTCCACATAGAATTCATCCAATCAACACATAATCGCACAATGATTAGGGAAACGATTTTGAATATAGATACATGTTACACCCCATAAAAATGTTTAAAAGAGGAGGTTTGTGAATACTCACTACTCAAATCATCATTTGAAGGAATCACCCTTCTAATGATAACAAGAGTTGATATTGCATCACATCCCATAATATTAAAAGAGGGGGGTTTAGTGGATACTCACCTGCTAAGTAGATCGGATACGAGAGATAGGACCAATTTACGAGAGATAATAACCTGAAGATTATCCTAATGAAACGACATGCTAAATGAATATAGGGAATCATAATGACTATAGTTATGAGGAATTTAAGGGGTTTGGGTTCTCTTTGATCAAAAGACCATTTTACCCCTTATTGGTAAATTAGGGTTTTAGTATTTGTTTAGTATTTTTATTTATTCAACACTTTTAGACTTATATATACTTATTATATATATAAATATGTTCTAAGACCATAAATCAAGTTTCAATACGTTCTGGTTTGTTTGATATTTAATAATCATATTCAAAACTCTAATTTTGAAATAATTATCAAATAAATAGCAAAATCATTTATAAAATTTATAAAAAAATTAGGGATTTTACTTAAAATATTATTTTATAATATATTGTAAAATATTAGCCATAGATTTAGCCCGTTTGTTCAATTTTGGCAAAGCAACGTCGTGAAAACCCTAATTTCAACGTATTTATTAAATAAATATGAAAACATCTTATAAAATTGTAAAAACATAGGGTTTTATTCATTATGATATATTATAATATTCCTTAAGATAGTAAACCTTAATTCAATACCTTTTACTCAATTTGGGCAGAACAACGACGTGAAAACCCTAATTTTGACCGTTTTTTAAATAAAATACCAAACATTCCCAAAACTTGAAATTAACTTAGGGCTTTCTTAAAAAACATTATTTTAGGATTTCCTACAAAAATTCAGACCCTAATTCCAACCTGATCACCCGATTGTAGAGCATACCTAGATACGTGGGACAACAGAAGATCAGAACTTGATACATTCCCGTTTGGTCGAATTTTGCAGAATAAGGTTCAGGTTCGAAGAAAGGGTTTTTGAGGTGTTTGATTTGAAATTGGCGAGTTTTTTGGAGAGTTAGGACCTGTATTTATATGGATCAAGGTCGCCAGAGGTTCCTACACGTATACTTGTGACTAATCGGCCATAAACGACGCGTAGATGATCCAAACGTAGGCTGCAAGTCGAGTGTGACACCTCGTCCAAAAACCTAGGTCAAACCTCTTTACTTTGACTTTTAATTAAGTATTAACGTGCATTAACTGATCTGATTACTGTTTAAACTGTTAATTACTGTGACTGTTAATTACTGTGCCTGACTGTTAACTGATGACGTAAACCTAATCCCGCGTTTGTACTATAAGCGTATACCCGTAAATTTCATAGAGATTCCATGGATAAATTATGGAATTTCAATAACGAGAAAAATAAATATAAAATGTATTTTTATATATATTTTTTTGGAACTGGAACTGGTGTCGTACGTTTATATAACCGACACGAAAAAAACTGATAAGCGATTATATGTTTAAAACTCTTCAGTTTTAAACAATCTGGACGGTCGAGCTTAAAACTGTTACTAACTGACAAAACTGAAAACGTTATCCGTAACCCGTTCGAAAAACTGAAAAATATAACTGATTTCTGAAAAACTGTTATAACCAACCTAAGCAATTGGTTTTATGAAATAAAAACATCACAAACTGAAATCGTTGTCAGGACTTAAGCCTAAACCTCAACCGTTAATCTAATTGGGCCCGACTTGGCCCAATAGGCCCAATAAGCCTCAAACAATGAAACCGAGCCCGAAACCTTAACCCGTTACTCAAACTTAATATTTCGAATGGTCGTGGCGATCCGTAACCTCAACCGATGCACAACGGGCCCGGGCCTTGAACCGGCGTCCCGTTTGGGCCCGTACGGCCCATAACCGACGAACCGGCCCGATCCACATTTTCCTCTAAATGATTATGCCCAATATAAATCCCAAGCCCAGTGGATTATTTTAAATAATATTGGCCCATCAACTTTTCATTTTTATAAAAGTTGACATCACCTCTAATCTTTATAAAAATTGTTATAAACTTGTAAAGTTTTTATACCTTATTTTTTTATAAAAATTAAGGATTACTTCCTCCTAAATCCTTATATATTTATTAGAATTTACACATTGTGTATTATGCCTTATATAAATTATAAAAGATGACAAACTTTTATTAAGAAAAATCACCTACTTGTTGGTTGTTTTTATAAAAAGAGTTAGGAGACCTTTTTTATAAGAATTGTGAATATGATTTAGCCACATCTTACTCCTACCACATTGTACTTGAAAGTGACTACACAATGCTCTTCACCACACCTTTTACCAACCTTTTCTTTTCTCGTCTTCTTTCATGTGAACAAGCAAGACCCACCACTCTCTTCTCCACTCCCTTCTCTCTTTCTCTGTCTACCGTGAGGAACAACACCCACCACCACCTTCAATTCAAAAAAAAACAACCATCCACACCATCCCCTCCATTTCCCTTTTTTTTCTTTCTTGTCGAGGCAACAAGCACCACCATCTTCTCTTCTTCTTTTCTGCCGTGAGCAACATCCCAGCCACCATCACTTTCAACCACCGCCACCACCATCAACCACTACCAACAGCCACCACCACCAAAGCCGTGAGCCACCCTCTCCCTTTCCTTTCCTTTTTTCTTTTCGGTGGACATCAAGCAGACCAAACACCCCTGCGTTTTTCTTTTGATGGCAACACACCACCACCATCCGCCGTGCACCTGCCGGCTTGCTGCTGCTATGCCGCCGCTGCTGTGGTTTTGCTACTGAGCCACCGTCGAGAAGCGCAGAACCACCACCACCTCTGGCTGTTGTCATCACCGAAACACCACCACCATTGCCGACCTGCTGCTGCCTCGCTGCCGACCTGCTACTGCTGCCGTGGGGTTACCGCTGCCGCTAGGCTGCTGCTGCTGGACAGCCGTGAGCCACCACCTCAGCAGCCCACTCCTTCCTCTTTCTCTTTTTCCGGTCGCGCCACCCATCCCCTTCTTCCTCCTCCCTTCTCAACAATGACCACCACCTGCTGCCACACTGCCGCCACCGTGAACAGCCCCCGCCACCTTCTGCCACTGCTGTGCTACTGCCGCAGCACCGCTGCTGTGAAGAGCGGCAGACCACCGCGAACCACCACCTTTCTCCTCCGTTTTACTCGGTTTCTAACCCCTTCCATTGTGAGTCCTTTAAACCGGTTATTATCTTTGTTTAAACGTTCTAAACGTCCCAAACGATTCCCCGAGTCTTGACAACTAAACCGTTAAAACCCGAGGCTTTTAAAAATCGAAACCACCGAACTTTTATTCTATCGCAAATATGTTAGTGTTTTTGTTTAAAACAAAAACCTATAGAATAAATTACAAATTAAATGGTTTAATTCGATCATCTAGTGACGTTATGATGATTATATGTTATGTATGGTTAGTACTTGTTATTATCATGCCTTGATAGTTTATAAATTGTTGAAATTGTTACTTGTGACTTTAATAGTTAATCCTCATATTTATGGATTAATTAGGTGCTAATGACAATAATCTTGAACATAAAATGATAACCTTAAAACCCTTAAATGAATTTACTATGGTTGAATATTAAGTTAGTAATTTTATAAAAATTACTTGGATAAATTTAACCATAAAAATGTCATCATGAAATTTATTATATAAAATGGTCACATTTTATAAAAATATAATTTCTAAGAAAACAAGACTTAAATGCTTGTTTTAGATTTTGTGAAAATAAAATGGATAAAATATACATAGATATATTTTATGTTCAAAAATGATAAAATATCATATTTTTGAACTATTGACTAAAAAGTATAAAACTTTGGATTTTATACAAAAAGTAGAAAATGTTTTATGTTGGTGAAATATTCTATAAAAAGTCTTTAATTTAAAAACCCTAACTTTATTTGATAAATAAAGTTATTTAGAAATGATTTTATAAAAATAAAATCAAAAGACTTATAGAAACTATGAAAAACATATTTTTGATTATTTTAAATAAATCAAAATAATCAAAACGTTTTAACCGGACCAAATGTTTTATTTTTAAACGTTTGGAACTGAAACGAAATCTTTAAACGTTTTAAAAACGTTTTACGACGTAACGAAACGTAAATAATTGTTTTCGACAAATAATTATCCGTATGAGTTTAGAAACCCTAATTTGAGTTAAACTCATCATGATTGTTAATGATAATTATTTTAATAATAATTATAATTATATTAACATGGAAACCCTAATTTTCCCTAACATGAGTTTAATATTAAAATAACCTTTAATATTTAACCTACTTGTGTTTATTCATTAAATCGTTAACTTGTAATAATTTGATAAATTATTCCAACAAGTTAGAATAATTATTTCGATAATAATTATCAACTCTAGTTATATATATTATAACTTAACGCGATTAAATATTCAATCGATCGAACGAACTTAAAAATAATAATAAATATTATTATTTAAAACAATATTCAAGACTTGATTGAACTGGCCTTCATGATACGTGATCACATGTTCAATTCTTGTATTCAAATTACATAAATGCTTTCATACGTGAACATTAGCATTTACTGATTTTAAACTGATTAACTGACGGGTTTTCAAACGCTACAAACGGGATTATACGTCAAGACTTGACCGGTATCATTTGGGTAACGTTCGTTACTCAAATGATTAAGTGGACCCTTATGCATGTTGTCTTATGTTTTATTAGGACGTTACTTGCTAGTTGCCACTCGGCAATCCATCATCATCACTGAATCATGTGAGTTTCACGGCCCCTTTTCTTTACAACTGTTTTACACTTATGGGGGAGAAATCATGAACTGATAAACTGCTTTTTACTTAATGTTATGGTTTACCTGTTAGCTGTATGACTACATGTTCTATTCCGTATCCCAAACAACTGGTACTTTATCGTTATAAACGTTAGTACAACTGAAATCCCACTATTAATTGAATTCGATTAGTTCTGCTCGAAACGATAACTAGTGAATAGATCTATTTGGGTTGACAACCCTGCCCAGATTGGTAGCTCCAATCCTGACTTCGTACATTGTCAAGGGGTACACGTCAGTTATTCTTGCCTGTTCGGTATTCTTGGGATAGAATGCTATGAGTGGGTAATCCGTTAGTATTCGAATTTGAGGTTCATGGTAGGATCTTACAACCACGACAGTAAACCAACGTAACATTTAAGTATGCCGTAAACTGTTATCCCAACATGCCGTAAACTGTTATTCCAACATACCGTAAACTGTTATTCCAACACACTGTAAACTGTTTTTACAAACTTACCATAGAATCATAAACCTGTGAACCTCACCAACTTTATGTTGACCTTTTAAAACTCATGATTTCTCAGGTATCTAAGCTTATCATGGAAGACGTGCAAATGGGGCTTCACTGTAACTTTCGACCCTGCTTTACCGGAGTCGTAGTCCCGACCTATCTTAAATAAACTGCTTTATGATTTCAATATCAAACTAAGACTTTTATTCAAATGTAAGACAATATCATTTCACCACGACTTTCCGCTGCAACATAAATGGTATTATGTTTTAAATGACGTTTGAATTTAGTAGAAGTTGTTCTGTATATCTGCGACTATGATTCCGTCTCGCTCACACCCAAATCCGTTGACCGGGGTGTGACAGATTGGTATCAGAGCCGTGGTTATAGCGAACTAGGTTAAACAAATAAACAAAAACCAAACCTGGACTATAACCCGCTCCGAAGCTACCGTTTGCACGCAAGACCAATTCCTTATCATATTGGTTATGTTAACTTATGTTTTATATATACGAGTTGTTATTACTACAACTGGTGCATTTATATCTTTTATTCTAGATACTGTTATCATGTTACCAACTATGTTCTCTCATGGAATAATTATCGCAGAGATGACTTCCGAAGAGGTCATCTGCATACCTGATTCCTCTGGAAAAGACACAGTCGTGTCTGAGTACACACATTCCCCTGAGGACCATGAACTGTCTAGCCTAGTGCAGGACATTCTCACCGTCGGTATAGTCCGACAGTCCTCATTACCATCGAGTTTTCTGAGACCATTGTGACCCTGTCTCTCAGACGACTCCTCGAACCACCCGATTCCCACCGCTGCCGCTGGCAGTGCGACCACTACTACTGGTGACATGCCCGCAGATGTCACGAGCAAGCCTTTGGGGTGATCAACGATGAGATCACTAGACTCCCCACCTGGACCGATCTGGCGACACTAGAGACCCGTCTAGCCGCCATGGAGCATCACCAGGCTTCCACACTGGGTGTTATGGAGTCACTGCACGCTCGTATGAGTGGTGTCAACATGGCCTACACCGATCTGCGGTTGGCCAACGAGTCCCTCCAGACGAGAGTCGCTTACCTAGAGGAATTCCCTGGGCGAGTGTTCAGTTACATGAACCTCACTGCTCAGATCACCACCACCTTAACTATGCCCTCTGGATCCCCGCCACTCTAGATAGCTTGACTAAGAATCCAGACTTCTGATCCCTCCTTTTGGCAATGAAAAATATTTACATATTTTGTTGCGACGAGACTGCAAGCCCAGGACGAAGACTTATCCTCCTTTGACTATCGTATATTCTACCAGTTAATATGGTGGTAATGGAAACTAGTATCATGATTATGATTATGATTTTCATGTTTAGGATTGATGTTATTACTGTTGTTGTCATTGATCATGTTACTTATTCGCGTATGTTGTTCCCCTCTGCTTCCTGTTTCTTGGTCGTGCTTGCGCGCGTCATGTTTTGGGTATCATGGATGTATGACGTGACAGTTATTCTCGCGCATGTAATAACCCCATTCACATATAATCTAGACTTTCCTTTATGTTGACATTAATAACTTAAAGCGAAAGTATGCCGCCTAGACGCCGAGCCACCAGAAACGCTTCACCTCCTCCGCCCTTGAGCGCTGCTGAAATCGAGGAACTGATTGCTCAACGCGTTGCAGAAACCGTCGCTGCTACTGCAACCCAACGTCACGCGGACGATGGGGCGCGCAGTATGAACGAATTAACCAAGGTTAGAAAACACTAGACTACAATTGCACCAAATTGTGTTCAATGTTTTAACCTAACATTGTAAGCCCTCGTGAATGTTCATAAAAGGACTTTATGAATTAAAGCCTACACATTCTTAGAGGTTCCGTGAGCTGTTACACCCTATCCGAAGGACCGGTTACACCGGTACAACACCCCTATGCTCCAAATGCAACCTACACCACACTCTCGATTGTGGTAATGTCTACTGTAACATCTGCAAGGTTAAAAGACATGTAGCACGTGATTGCCCAAATCGCACTTGCTACGGTTGCTGGGAAATTGGCCATTACAAAGGAATGCCCGAAGGCGAAGAATCAAGATGCTAACCATGCTAGAGGAAGAGCTTTCATGATCAATGCCAGAGACGCCCGTCGTGACCCCAACACGGTGATGGATACGTTTCTGCTAAATAGCCATTATACCTCTATTTTATTCGGTACTGGTGCCGATAGAAGCCTTGTGTCTACCGATTTTAGTCAATTACTTGAAATCACCCATGTTGCCCTAGACGCTAAGTTTGCAATAGAATTAGCAAATGGAGATTTGATAGAAACCAGAATAATCTACCCAGACTACCTACTGACCATTCTTTCAGCATCGACTTAATGCCCATTGATTGAGGAAGTTTCAATGTAGTCATTGGAATGGATTGGTTAGCAAAGAACCATGCAGAAATTATGTGTCATGAGAAAATGGTTAGAGTGCCGTTAGCGGACGGCAACACTCTGAACGTACAAGACGAAAAGAGTGGAGCCGAACTAGCTATCCTGTCTTGTATGAAGGCATAGAAATTCCTCCACATAGGATGCCATGCCATTCTAGTTCATGTCACTGAGAAGAAACTGGAAGAGAAGCGCGTCGAAGACGTTCCTATTGTCTGCGAACACCCGGAAGTCTTTCCAGAAGACTTGCCAGGCTTATCTCCAGCACGACAAGTAGAGTTTCGCATCGACCTAACACCCGGAGCCGCCCCGTTGCCAGGTCCCCTTACCGACTGGCACTGTCTGAAATGCGAGAGTTATCTAGCCAACTGCAAGAGTTGCTAGATAAGGGCTTCAATTCGTCGAAGCCACTCCCCGTGGGGTGCTCTCGTTTTATTCGTGAAGAAGAATGATGGAACGTTCAGGATTGTGTATCGACTACCGAGAGTCGAACAAACTGACTGTGAAGAACCGTTACCCGCTTCCAAGGATCGATGACCTATTTGATCAACTTCAAGGATCATGCTTCCATTCCAAGATCGATCTAAGGTCGGGGTACCACCAACTGCGAGTTAGAGATGAAGATGTCTCAAAGACAGCGTTTAGAACACGCTATAATCATTACGAGTTCCTCGTTATGCCATTCGGTTTGATTAAAGCACCGGCCGTATTCATGGATCTAATGAATCGCGTGTGCAAACCATACTTGGATAAATTGGTTATCGTGTTCACCGACGATATTTTTATCTACTCGCGTAGTAAGAAAGAACACGAAGGACACTTGAGACTCATCTTAGAACTGTTCAAGGAAGAAGAACTTTACGCGAAATTCTCCAAATGTGACTTTTGGATTCGCGAAGTACACTTTCTAGGTCATGTGATCAACGACCGAGATATTCATGTTGGTCCGTCTAAGATTGAATCAATCAAAGATTGGAGTACTCCCACGACCTCAACTCGAGATTCGACAATTCTTAGGTCTCGCTGGCTATTACCGCCGATTCATTGAATTTTTTTTTTAGATGGCCCAACCTCTTACCACCCTGACTCAGAAAGATAAGAAGTACATCTGGGATGATAAAACTGAAACTGCTTTCCAGTTGTTGAAGCAAAAACCTTGCAACGCCCCAATCCTATCCTTACCAGACGGAACCGACGATTTTATTGTATACCGTGATGCTTCACATCAAGGCTTGGTTTGCGTAATAATGCAGCGCGAGAAATTCATCGCTTACGCCTCTCGACAACTGAAGATTCATGAGAAGAATTACACGACTCACGACTTAGAACTTAGAGCCGTTGTCCTTGCCCTCAAAATCTGGAGGCACTACCTCTATGGGACTTGGTGCGTTATATTCACCGATCACAAGAGTCTCCAGCACATCTTTAACCAAAATGAGCTAAACATGAGACAACGACGATAGTTGAACTGCTTAACAATTATCGAATGTGAGATTCGTTATCACCCGGGCAAGGCTAACGTTGTAGCCGATGCTGTAAGCAGGAAGGAACATGCCAAACCACGTCGTGTTCGAGCACTAAGTATGACCATACGCTCGAATCTCACGTCACAAGTTCGTGACGCTCAAATTGAAGCTCTTAAGCCGGAGAATCTGGAAAATGAATGCCTGCATGACATGGAGAAACAACTGCTTGAAAAGCATGATGGAACCATGAACCTTACGGATAGGCTATGGGTACCTGACCTTGGAGGCTTGAGGAATGCTAATGTTTGACGAAGCCCATAAATCAGGATTTTCCATCCACCCAGGGATCTAACAAAATGTGTGTATAAAGGAGTTATACTGATGACCAAATCAAAAGGGAAAATTCAGACCTTAAAAAGGTACGTTGCGTAGTTATGTGACAGATTGTCATCACGCAAGACAAACCTAGGCAATGGTTGAGACAACCATTTTCCCCTCGCCTACTTTCCTTATAACCATAGATATCGCTTGAATATTCAAGCCGCCGCTTTTCGAAGGCTTGTATGGAAGAAAGTTTCATTCGCCCCTTCGCTGGACCGAAGCCAGTGACAGTCAACTGACTGGTCCAGTGATAGTTCATGAAACTACTTGTAGGGATATGATCATGTAATAGTAAGCGTATGTCCGGAAGTTATTTAAGCCTACGGGGTCACACGTCTCGACACCAAATGTATTAATATTAATTAATGGTTAATTAATATTTATCACGAACATTTAACGAGGTTTCGTTAAAAACTGACAGTTAATTGTTAACAGGGGTGTTAGTTGTAATTAGAGAGAATTGTAATTGGATTACGATTGAGAAAAGGTTGTGGATAAGGCCTCTAGGCCGAATTCGGATAGGGCTCTTATGCCTATCCCTTTTGCTTGTTTATCAAGTATTCTAATCCTATAAATAGACCCTCTGGGTTTAAGGATTAGCTGCTGCTTTTATCAGATAAAAGAAAACTCTAATTCTCTCTCTCTACTCTCTCGAATACGGCAACAAGAAAACCCAAGGGAGGTTTCGGTTCTTGTGTGGTTCGACCAAGCCTACATCAAGAGGAGTTCGTGATCAGTTGCTAGCACATAGCATTGGTGTGTCGTGTGTGCGATCGTAGAGGGATTTGTATCAAATCCTCCAAGAGATCAAGTCTTGCCGAGCTAAAAAGGTACACGTTCTAAAACCGGTTAGTTAGATTAATTCATAGGATTCTTTCCGCTGCGTACTCGTGTTTTGATAAATAGTTATATAACCCAACAGTGGTATCACGAGCCACCTATGATTTTAATTAATTACCGGGAATAAAACTTGGAAAGGGGGTAACCAAAACAAGATTCTAGCTTTTCGATTCATTTAAAAATCGTGTTTTACAATTGGAAAAGGTTTCGCAATTGGTAAAAACGGAAAAAATTCGATGAAATAGGACTTTTCGACTCGATCGAAAAGTCCCTGATCCAAAAACGCTTCTCGACCCGATCGGAAACCCTTGATTTCCGATCGGAAAACCTATTCCGGTGCGGAGACCCTTGATTTCCGACCGGAAACCCTACTTTTCGATCCAAATCGTAAAGTGTTTACGAACTGGTCAAAAAGTAACCGATCGAAAAGGCTTTTCGAGCCGATCGAAAAGTATCCGATCGAAAAGGTTCCGATCGGAAAGGCTTTTCGACCCGATCGAATAGTCTACGATCGAAAAGTACCCGATCGAAAACTCTGTTTCGATCGGAAACCCCTGCTTTTCGATCGTAAACTCTAATAATGAATCGAAAACCTCTTGCTGAATCGGGAACCCTAATTTTTAGCTCTAAAATTTGATTTTTGTGATCTAAAATTATAAATCCAAGTTTTTATTGTTGTTATGAACAACATGTTGTACCTTTAGATTTTAAAATGTTAAAAAGAAGTAAAAACCATGATGTTTCATGCAAATCGTTCGTGGTTATTACTTAAATGAAAGAGGATTAAATTAAAATTATATGTGATAATTAGAAACCCTAAGATTATGTGATTATCTGATAATTGTGACATAATAAAAGGTTTATTGCAAATTTGTTTTATGAAAATCGAAATTTGCTTAAATAATCTATTGAAATATGATTTTGTTTATAAAATAAAAATTGTGTCCTAAAAGTCAAAAGAAACACCGGCTCACCCATTTGAACACACTCTAAGAGAGGTATAAGTCGGGTCGCTCTGCTTCCCTAAAGCGGGTAGGTTTTTAATTGCAAAAGTTGCAAACCTCACCCCTACGCTTCTTTGTGTGTTGCAAATGGAGCTACCGAGCTCTTTTGATTTGGAAGACAAACTAAGAATTTTATAAACATATTATGTGGTGAAGGTATGCATGAACCTTCACACATAACCTTTTTGATAACACATCAAAATTGCTTTGACCCATTGAAACTTAAGTCTTTGCCATCCACCTTGTAAAGGACACTTGTGAATGTCATCTTACTCATTGGTACACAATGGTAAAATGGTATTTGCATGACAAATTCCCACTCATTGGTACACAATGGTGGACAATTTATGTGTTCTTGGCTGGACGACTTAAAACGAGCTAGGCGGTGAGACCCTTGGCCCGTGGCAAAAGATGGGATGAAACATGACTACAAACCACTTGGTGCAAGCTGTAGGTCCCATAAAATCTAGGAATTGTATTTGGAATACAATTAGTGATCGTCACTTACCCTTTTGAGTGCATCATTTCTAGCAGATCAACTGATGAAATGATGGCAGGTCAAATTGGATCCTAGCCTTAATAAGCTTAATTGTTTAAAATGTTTAAAAAATGGGTAATTAAATTTATTAAGGAAAAGATTATCGAAAATACTGATTTTTGAACTTAATCTATTTTGTAGATGGCAACAAACCCTCCTCAAAACAATGTTGGTCATGCTTTTCGTCAAATGTTTGAAAGAGAAAAGCTGAACGGATCTAACTTCAATGACTGGTACCATCAACTGAGGATTGACCTTAGAGTTGAACGGAGGACCGATGTCCTTGAACATCATTGGCCGACCGAGCCAGCTGCTGATGCTTCTGAGCAAGAGAAAGCGTTCTATAACGCAGAGTACAGCAGATACGATGAGGTTGCTTGTATGATGATCTCGAGTATGACTCCCGATCTTCAGAAGCAATACGAATTTCATACACCTTGTGATATGATCAAAGAGCTAAAGAAGATGTATGAAAAACAAGCTGGTGTCGAATTGTTCGACCTAGTTATGGAACTCCACGACTTGAAGCTTGAAACTGGTAAATCGGTCAGTAGTCATGTGCTCAAGATGAAGAGCTACTTTGACAAATTGGAATCGCTCAATTATGGGTATAATCGTGCTGTTGCAGTTGGCATGATCCTCAAATCGCTTACGAAGGATTTTGAGGGTTTTGTGCGCAACTACAACATGCATAGTATGACTAAGACTATACCTGAGCTTCATGCTATGCTTGTCGAGTATGAAAAAACGATTCCTAAAAAGGCCACTGAAACACCCCGAGTTCTTATGATCAAGGGGGGTAAGATCCAAAAGGCTAAACGACCGCAAAAGGGGAAGGGCAAGATTGATGGCAAGGGTAAAGGCAAGGCTGTTGCCCATATCCCTAAAGCCAAGCAAACCCCTCCGGCCCCTAAAGAGCATCAGGCTAAGGATCAGATCTGTCACCATTATGGTGAAGTCGGACACTGGAAGAGGAACTGTCCTACCTACCTAGCTGAGTTGATGAAGAAGAGAAAGAATACTAGTGGGACTAGTACTTCAGGTATCTTCACAATTGAATTATTTTCCTTTTCTAAGAGTGATTCATGGGTGTATGACACCGGCTGTGGAACTCACATCTGTAATTCGTTACAGGGTCTTAGAAAGAGGAGGAAACTGAAGCCTGGAGCTTTGCAGCTGTTCGTTGGAAATGGTTTGCCAGCAGCTGTGGAAGCTATAGGAGAATTTCATTTAATTCTGCCTTCTGGGTTATCCATTGTATTAGACAATTGTCATTATGCACCTTCTATCACTAGAGGTGTTATTTCAGTTTCTTTGTTGAAAAACCAAGGATTTATTAACACGTTTAATAATATCGGTATTTCAGTTTCTAAAAATAATGTTCATTATTTTGATGCTATTCCTTGTGATGGCATTTACGAAATTGATATGCGTGGTTGTGTTTCAAATAATTCAATGTTCAATGTTAGCAAACGAGCCAAAACTAGTTTGGACTCTACCTATCTTTGGCACTGTCGTCTTGCCCATGTTGGCAAAAACCGCATTGAAAGACTTCAACGTGAAGGGATCTTACAATCAAATGATGAATCATTTGATCAATGCGTTTCCTGTATTTCAGGAAAGATGACTAGAAAACTCTTTCCGAACAAGCCGCAAAGGGCAAAAGAGCTACTTGGACTCATCCATACTGATGTATTTGGCCCATTTAGACATGTGTCAAGAAAAGGTGCTAGCTACTTCGTGACTTTCACGGATGATTTCAGCCGTTATGGTTATGTTTACTTGCTTAAACATAAACATGAGGTATTTGAAACATTCAAAGAGTTTAAGAACGAAGTTGAAAATCAACTCGGTAAGACCATCATGATCCTTCGATCGGATCGTGGTGGAGAATACTTAAGCCAAGAGTTTAAGGATTATCTTAAAGCGTGTGGAATTGTCCAACAGCTTACTCCTCCTTATACACCTCAGCATAATGGAGTGTCTGAGAGGAGGAATCGAACCTTACTAGAGATGGTGAGGTCGATGATGAACCTTACAACTCTCCCATTATCATTTTGGGATTTTGCTCTAGAAACCGCTGTACGCGTTCTAAATATGGTTCCAACCAAGAAGGTTGAAAAGACACCATATCAATTATGGCATGGAGAAGTCCCTGTGTTGTCTTACTTACGAGTCTGGGGATGTGAGGCACTTGTGAAGCGTGATACGCCTGACAAACTACAACCCAGGACTACTAAGTGCATCTTCGTGGGATACCCAAAGGAAACAATGGGTTACTACTTCTATAATTCTTCAGAAAACACTGTTCGTGTTGCTCGATATGCTGAATTCTTTGAAAAGAATTTTATAGCTCAAGAGAACAGTGGGAGAATTATAGAACTACTAGAAGATGTGTCACCTTCTGAAACAACTAGCAATCATCAACTTGGGGGGGGAAATGTTCAAAGTGATGAACCTCAAGTCGATGATGTTGCGATTCCACTTCGTAGATCCGAAAGGGTCGTACGTAATCCGGATAGATGGATTGGTCTAGTCGAATCCGAGGATAACGTATCAGGAGATCTCAATGAGCCTCCAAACTTCAAAGCTGCATTATCAGATCCGGAATCTGACAAATGGCTTGAAGCTGTGAATGTGGAAATGAAATCCATGCAAGATAACCACGTTTGGACCCTGGTTGATCTTCCTCCTAACGCAAGAACCGTTGGGAGTAAATGGCTCTTCAAGAAGAAGACCGACATGGATGGAAATGTACACACCTATAAAGCTCGTCTCGTGGAGAAAGGTTATACTCAACGTTTTGGCGTTGACTATGATGAGACCTTTTCACCAGTAGCAGACATTAGAGCTATTAGGATTCTCTTAGCCATAGCAGCGTACTATGACTTTGAGATATGGCAAATGGATGTTAAGACTGCCTTCTTAAATGGTTACTTGGATGAAGAAGTCTATATGGATCAACCTGAAGGGTTCATTGATCCAAAACATCCCAACCAAGCTTCAAAGGTCCATTTATGGACTAAAGCAAGCATCGAGGAGTTGGAATAAACGGTTTGATGAAGAAATCAAAAAGTTTGGTTTCGTTCAGAATCCCGATGAGCCATGTGTATTGTTATGGGTCAAATTCCAAGCACCCGGCTGAGAAGCTCAATCACACAGGAATCCGGGAATCCCAAGGATTCTCGACAGGTTATGCTATCCGTTATTTATTCGAATATCTTTACTTACTAATTGCCACGTGATTAATTTCAATTGCAGATAAAACGAGGTCTAACCTTCCTAAGGAATCGGTCAATTAGGGCTGACGTGGCATTAACGAACGTGGACGGAATGGTGAACTTCCTCAAACGGCTAATGGACGTGGTCAAGAGGATCCCTGATTTTCTGGATAATTAGTTTATTTCTATTTGTAACTATAAATGGGACATGATCGAATTAGGAAACACACGACACACGACACTCTGAATACTGTAACACTTAGCCTTCGATCATCATCTCCACCACTGTAATTGAATTCTTATTTTATAAAAGCTTTAGGTAGCAGGCGCTTTGAGCCGGCTCCCGAGGTTTTTACTAGGATTCTCAGCGGCAACTCTCAGGATTCCGGGTTTCCCTCGTACCTCATCGTGTCATTTGCATTACTTTTTCTTTACTTTTGAATCAGACTTCTTGGCACCTCACCCCACATTCTAAGTTTGGAATACGAGATTGACTTGTGCAATTTTTGACCAAAACAGTTTGGCGCCCACCGTGGGGCAAAACGGTGCAAAACTTCATTTACTCTATCATATTCTACGTTTCCAATCGCTACAATGTCTTCCCAGATGAAGACTTCATCAGTATCCGCAGGATCTTCGGGCATAAGCAAGATCAACGCGACGTCCTCCTCTGAAAATCAACCGAGGAACACTGGAGTATTCATACCGACAGTTACCACATCACTTCCTCCCATCCCAAGGAGAGATGCGGCGAAACAGAAAGGACCACAAATTCCGGTTTTCTCGGGATCTCAGGGTGAGCGTATTGATCCTGTTATTACTAACCATGATATTTTTGCTTTGATTCAACAGATGAAATCCCAAGCGGAGCAGCAGGAAAAAAACACTAAACAGGTGATAAAGGAGCTTGAAGAGCTTAAGAAATCTAGAAGCTCAGTCGATGAAGAAAGCCCTTTATATCCCAGGAATCTTGACTTTGGCACGTCGGGATCCCTGGCCAAAGATCGTCTCAAGTCAAGGACACCAGCTGCCGCTAATAAAGGCTCCTCGGCAAATTTCACAACGTGTCCTCCAATCGTCAGTTATCAGAAGCAGACATCCGAGATCCCGGAAGGCTATTATCAGGATTCCTCGAAGTCGCGTGATTATGATTTCTAGGAATCCCAACCAATGGGGTACCAGGAGTATTCTGCTTCTCAGCCCCGCCTTAAGGCTAAGGAACCCAAAGGATACCGCTATACTGATCCGTTCATCATTTCAGACGCCGGTCCTGCAAGACCTTCAGAAGTTCACCAAGGAGATTTCATTCCTATGCAGGATCCTGAAACAACCGAGTTTCCAGTATTCAGAAACTCACGACAAGAGCAAAGTCCCAGAACCAGGGACACATATGCAGGGAGAATTTCTAACCCTAGTTATAATGTGCCTAACACAACTGTTATGCAGGATACAGGAATTCCGCCTCAATTTGTCAGGGAACTTCAGAAACTCAAGGAGATGATAGCTAGCGTCCCGGGAATCATCAAGCCTATTCCCGAAGTCCCTCTAGAGAGTCACAGGATATCGAGATTTACGAGGCCCATATGTGACGTGGAGATTCCGAAGCGTTTCCAGACCCCTAGCATGAAATTATACGATGGGACGACGGATCCCGAAGAGCATGTGGCTCACTACAGGGAGAGGATGGAAATCAACCCAATCCCCGCTGATATCAAGGAAGCCTGTCTTTGCAAAGGCTTTGGTTCAACTTTGACAGGACCAGCCATGAAATGGCTACTGAGTATTCCTCCCAATACCATAACCTCGTTTTCTCATTTAGTTAATTTATTTAATAATCAGTTTTCTTGCAGCAGAACTTTTGAGAAGCTCACAGGTGATCTTTACCGAGTGGTCCAGAAACCATCGGAGCCCCTCCGGGATTATATATCCAGATTTGGCCGGGAATCCTTTGAGATTCCAAATTTGGACATGGCGGCTGCCGTAGAAGCATTCAAAATGGGACTCTCTAAGGATTCCCGATTTTATGACGATTTGGTTATGACCCCATGTAGGAACCTCGATGAAGTAAGAAGTCGAGCTCTGAGGTTCATTCGCCTAGAGGATGACAAGATAATTCATCAAAGGGAAGAAGCTGCGAGGAATGATCGAAATTCCAGGAAGTCTGAATCTTCCGGGAAATATTATAACTCCAAACCATACTCTCGAGGAGATAATCAAAGGATCAATGCCGTAGACGAAGAAGAGGACAATGAAGAATATCCTAAAATTTCTGAATATTGTTTCTCTTGTGATATTGCTGGTCTAATGTGTGCTATGCAGGACTTAGGAGAAAAGGCAAGATGGCCCAAGAAAGGTGACAAACAGGGATCCTGGAAGGATAAATCTAAATGGTGTGCCTTCCATGAGGATTTCGGGCATCTCACTGATGAATGCATTGCACTCAGGAAAGAGATTGGATATTTGTTGAGCAAGGGGCATCTCAAAGAACTTCTCGGTAGAAAGAAAAGTCGAACTCAGGAACCCGAGAAGTCCCAACAGCGAGCAGCTTCTCCACCTCCGGATGCTCCAATTATTCATTTCATATCAGGAGGCTCAGACATATGTGGAACCTCTTACTCATCCGCAAGAAAGCATGTTAAGCAGTCGAAGACTGAAAAGAACGAGAAGCCTACAAAGACTTCACGGCTAACTGGGGAAAGACTTATCTCATTTGATGAATCCGACAGAAGCGACATCCAGGATCCCCATCACGATAGTTTGGTTATTACTCTGCATATTGCTAACTGTGTTGTACGCAGGATTCTGGTAGATAACAGAAGCTCAGTAAATATCATTCATTTGGAAGCATTGAAGAAGATGAACGTACCAGAAGGCGACATAATCCCAAGATCTTCAGTCCTTGTTGGATTCAGTGGAGAAACCAAGAATACGATTGGGGATATCCGGCTTCCTGTTTACATCGAGGGGGTAAACTGTGTTCAAAAGTTTTGTGTTATTGACTCACTTTCTTGTTGCAATGTTATTTTAGGTAGGCCTTGGATTCATGAAATGAAAGCCGTACCATCAACCTACCACCAGTGCATCAAATTCCCGACATCCTGGGGAGTTGTTCGGATAGAGAGCGACCAACAGGAAGCCAAGAACTGTTACCTCACTTCAATGAGAAAAGCAACCAAGCTTAATTCAGCATAGCAATCAAAGAAACTAGCACTTCAACTTCAGGAAGAACAAGAATTAGACGTGAAGGAAGTTCAGCTGGATCCTGAGAATCCTGAAGTGAAGGTGCTAGTAGGAACTGATATTCCCAGGGATACTGAGCAAGAATTGATCCAGCTTCTCGCGAACAGGAAAACAACCTTTGCATGGAAGCACGAAGATATGACAGGTATCCCTACTAATGTTATAACTCACAAACTTGGTTTAGATCCTACTTTCAGGCCAGTTCAGCAGAAAAGAAGAAAGTTTGCTCCGGAAACTAACATTATCATACAAGAGGAGGTTAACAAGCTTCTCAAGACGAAAATGATTAGGGAAGTCAAGTATCCTAAATGGCTAACAAACGTGGTCGTAGTACAAAAGAAAAATGGGAAGTGGAGAGTTTGTGTGGATTACACTGATCTAAACAAGGCTTGTCCCAAGGATCCCTTCCCATTACCACACATCGATGCTATGGTGGATGCTACTGCAGGACACGAGATGCTCACCTTTATGGACGCCTCATCGGGATTCCAACAAATTCGAATGGAACCCTGTGATCAGGAGCACACCGCCTTCATGACCCCAACAGGTATCTATTGTTATACTGCAATGCCTTTTGGACTTCGAAATGCAGGTACCACCTATCAGAGACTTGTAAACATGATGTTCAAAGATCAACTGGGAGACACCATGGAGGTCTATATCGATGACATGGTAGTGAAATCCAAGAAAACTGAAGATCACCCTAAGGATCTTCAAACAGCATTCGATATCCTGGATCATTACAACATGAAGCTGAATCCTTCTAAGTGTCACTTTGGGGTTAGAGCAGGAAAGTTCTTGGGTTATATGGTAACTGAAAGAGGAATTGAAGCCAGTCCTGAGCAAATTAAAGCCATTCTAAATCTGAAATCTCCTACAACAATTAAGGATGTCCAGAAGTTGACCGGAAGAATAGCAGCTTTGAACAGATTTATATCCAGATCCTCAGAAAAAAGTAAAGATTTTTATGAGATTCTGAGAAAAAATAAAAGGTTCGAGTGGAATGAAAAGCATGAAGAAGCTCTCAAGTCGTTAAAGGAATATCTCTCATCGGCTCCTCTATTGATGAAGCCCATAGATGGGGAGCCTCTACCCTGTACTTAGCAGTCTCAGGAAGTTCAGTCAGTGCAGTCCTCGTCAAGGATCATGAAGGACAGCAACACCCTGTGTACTATGTAAGTAAAACACTACTTGATGCAGAATCCAGGTATTCCTATCTTGAGAAACTTATTTTACCTTTAATCATGGCGTCCACTAAATTAAGACATTATTTTGAAACTCATACTATTATTGTGAGGACTAACTATCCTATTAAGGCAGTGCTCAGGAAGCCTGAGATGTCTGGCAGGTTAACGAAGTGGGCAGTCAAACTCAGTGCTTATGACATACAGTACGAGCCTAGAACGGCTATCAAGTCACAGGCCTTAGCTGATTTTGTAGCAGACTTCAGCAGTGACATCCTCCCGGAAGCCGAGGAGGAAGTCAGGAAGCTTGATGAACTTGAGGAGCCTTGGATCCTATACACTGATGGGGCTTCTAATGTCAGGGGCACAGGCCTCGGAATCCTACTAAAATCACCCCAGGGAGACATCTTACCCTCGTCTATTTCTTGTGAATTCCAGGCTACTAACAACGAAGCCGAGTATGAGGCGCTTATTGCAGGTTTACAGATTGCTAGGGGCATGGGAATCAGGTGTATACAAGTCTATGTTGATTCCTTATTACTCGCTAACCATTTCAATGGATCTTATGCAGCCAAAGGAGAGAAACTTTCGAAGTATCTTGATGTTGTAAAAGATTTGTCTTTAAAATTTGAAACTTTCAATATAGTTCAGGTTCCAAGGGAGGAGAACTCGGAAGCCGATGCCTTGGCTAACTTGGCTTCATCTCTCAAAATTCCAGAGGACGTCAAGATCCCAATCACTCATGTTTTAACTCCCGCTATTTCAGCTCAGGAAGCTAATAAGGTGGACTGCGAAGATGCTACGGAGATCCAGGATCCTGAAAAGGCTTTGGAATCCTGGACCTCCCCTATTATAAAGTATATTCAAAGTGGGGAAATTCCTAAAGACGAGAATCCCAAAGCTTTCCGCACGAAGGTAATTCCTTACATTATTTTAAATAATACCCTATATAGAAAGTCTCTTGCAGGTCCTTACTTAAGGTGTCTTGAGAAACCTGAGGCGCTCCAAGTAGTTCAAGATATCCATGCGGGAGATTGTGGAAATCATACCGGTGGAAGAGCATTGTTTTCCAAGATTCTCAGAACTGGTTACTTCTGGCCAACTATGAAGAAGGATGCTATGGACTTCTCACAAAAATGCGATGCATGCCAAAGACATAGCAATATCCTTCATCAACCAGCTGAACCATTGCATCCCATCGTCTCACCTTGGCCATTTATGAAATGGGGGATGGATATAGTTGGGAAGCTGCCCAAGGCACCCGGAGGAAAAGTCTTTATGCTTGCAATGACCGACTACTTTTCCAAATGGATAGAAGCAGAAGCCTACGTTCAAGTCAGGGAAAAGGAGGTTATCTCGTTTATCAAAAGGAACATCCTAACGAGATTTGGGATCCCAGCAGAAACTATATGTGATAATGGCTCCGAGTTTATTGGCAAGAGGACTACGAGCTTCTGTGAGAGTTGGGGGATTAAGATGATCACTTCCACACCAGTACATCCTCAAGCCAACGGTCAAGCGGAATCCAGCAACAAAATCATCATCAATAATTTGAAAAAGAAATTGGGTGCCAAGAAAGGAAGATGGGCTGAAGAACTTCCGTTTGTTCTTTGGGCAGATAGGACGACTTCTAAGAATGCAACTGGCCAAACACCTTTTTCTTTAGTGTTCGGGGCAGAAGCCGTCATCCCTACTGAAATGGTGATTCCTACAGCAAGAGTTGCGCTTCAGGATTCCCAGAATAATTCTGAGAATCTACTTCAGGATCTTGAAACGCTAGAAGAACTCAGGGATCTTGCCAAAATCAGAATGGCGTCATACCAGCAAAGGATAGCAAAGTCATATAATAAGAATATCAGGCTCAGGCGATTTCAGGTTGGAGACTTGGTATTGAGGAAAGCATTTCAGAACACGATTAATCCGGCTGAAGGGAAGTTGGCACCTAAATGGGAAGGACCCTATCTAGTGGAATCCGAAGAAGGAAAAGGGGCATATAGATTGATGAACTTAGAAGGAGACTTATTACCGAGAGCTTGGAATGTCGTCCATCTGAAAGCCTATTTTATGTAGGGATCCTATCAGGATTCTCACCCGGATTCTCATCCAGTCGGCAATCCAGGTAAGTGTACTAATCCGATTTCAATTCGCTTTATCAATTTCTTTTTAACCATTACTAACTTAAGCATCGGAGTGGTGTCAGCAAGGCTGACACCCACCTTTCACCAAGCATTTGAGTGTTTTGCAGAAGGTTGGGAATCCTACAACAGTTTCTTGGGTTAATCCCCAGTCAGAGGTTGGCCACCTCTTCTCTGTTTAAGATGTCCAGCACATCTTCTAAGGTTTAAAGGTATTCACCTTTCTCAAGTTTGGGTAAACGCCTGTGACGCACGACCCTCGCCTGGAGTGCAAGTAATCCCTCAGGATGCTCAAGGTAGCCGGACCAGTCCATCCTTAGGGGTGGCTGACAATCTTGTTACTGGAGGCTTCTGGGTGGATTCTTAAGGTTTTTAACACTTACGTGTTAACAATTGGTTTGGCATTTTCATGTCACTAAGTGGGATTATCCCCAGTTTCCTAGTAATTGGTTTGACATTTTCATGTCACTAAGATGGGTTTTACCCCAGTTTCTTCGGGCTCGTCTCCAGTTTATTTGGGTTTAACCCCAGTCTCTTCGGGCTTGTCCCCAGTTTCATCGGGAATAACCCCAGTTTCTTTGGGCTTGTCCCCAGTGTTTAATTTGAAATCTAAAACCTATTGGGTCCCAGTCGGGAGAAGATTAAAAACGCGAGTAATCTTGACTTATTATTCGAATTCCTTTTTAACAGGCTTGGGAATCCTAAGGAATTGGGAATCCTGACCAGGAAGATAAGAAGGTGGAGAGGCCTTATTTTTCAATATACTTTATGCTTTGGGTCCTACAAAATCTGAACATGCGACATTCTTTTATAAGTAAAAGGTTTGTTTTGGATCCATTAAGGTAGTGGATTCAAGAAAGATTCTTCTTATACCTTTATATTCTATTTGTGGAACCCAAGCATATACTTTATTCAAGTCAACGTAAAAACTATTTTTGTAAATAAAACGACAAGTATTGGTCAAACCTACCATACCATTCATAATATTTAGTAAATTAAAGGGATAAAGCATCCCAGGTTTCGTCCTGAAAACTTCAGGATCCCTCCACCTGGGAGGCTTGATTGTCTGGGTTCTAGGATTCCGGATTTCGTCTTGAAAAGTTCAAGATCCCTCCACCCGGAATCCTATCATTGTTAATTGTTGTTAAGTATGCAGGAAACATAAAGAAACTTAAAGAAACATTGTTTGGGACATCAAAACACCATCAAAAAACAGTGGAAATGAACGGCGGCGCCTCAGGGTTCTTCATCATCATTGGAGGTTTTGGAGAATCCCATCACCTCTTTCCCCTTGTTCTCGCCGATATGGCCGATCACCTCCACAGTCAACATCTTCTCACCACCCTCCTGCTTCAGAAGCTCATCAAGGCTGTTCCCCTTAGCTGCCGTCTTCTCAAGTTGAGTGCTTGGACTCTCTCCTTCTTGCTCAGAAGGATGAGTCTTCTCTTGCTTGGCAGCCTCGGCGTCTTCGGCCTTTTTCTTCAGCTTCTCCAACTTTGCCTTCCAAGCTTCAACCTTCCACACCTCAACAAAGAAGTCAGCCCCGGACGCCTGTTCAGCCATCTTGATTTTGCTTTGAAAAACAGCTATGGCAGCCGACCTTCTTCCCTTCTGGACCTCCAGCTCCAAGGCAGCATCAAACCCTTCTTGCACCATCTCCAGCTTCCTCTCGAAATACTTGTTCTTTGATTCAGCGATGTCCCCCTGGATCTTGATGGTTTCATGGGCCCTCTTGACCTCTTCCTTCAGCTCCAACACCTTGGCTTCAGCATCGGCGTACATTGCGGCTAGGCGCTCGAAACCCTGCGAGATTGAGGATACTGATCAGAATCCTACTGGAAATATCAGATACTCAATCAGGAAACTTAGAAATTGGGACTTACATGCTTTTGAAGACCAGTGAGCATGTTGATGGTTTCGGTAGCGTTCAGGCCTTCGAAGCAATCAGGGAGGCTAATGGAAGCAGAATCTGAGCCCCTCCTTTTCTTGGTGGTGGTGGCTTTGCCTTTGGGCTGCGGGGGCTTCGAAGAGGTAGCCTTGGAGGTGTGTTCGACCTTGGGATGGGTCAACTTGGGAGCTTCAGCAGTTACATCATCATCAAAGTAGTCCGAAAGGTCCTCGAGATCAAAACTCATCTTGGTCTTGGGAGCTGAGAAGTTGAAAACACAAAACAGATAAGTCTAAAATTTTCAATTTATTATAAATTCATATTACAAAATCTATCAATACTTACTTGACATTTTTTCAGAGTTGCTTGGCTCACTGAAAGAGGTCTCAATCGCGAAGGTTCTCTCAGCCACGGGAATCTGATAAAAAGCCACAAGCTTCTTATCTGAGAGAGGAGTGGGTTTAATAAGCTTCTCAAACACGGGGGCTGCAAAACAAAGGAAATCGAAGGTAAGTTAACAAATCTCAAATATATTGACAGGAACAAAAGAACACAAGCTTCCTACCCTTCTTCACCCATTGCACTGGCAACTCTTTACCCCCAACGATGGAATCCCTACGGACAAAGAATAATTTCTGCCTCCAATCGTGGTCATTGTGGGTGGCCCTAGGAATCAGATGGGAGTCTGAGGTTCTGGCCTGAAGAACAAAACGGCTGTTTCCATGGGTTCTAAGGTTGTAGGCAGCACAGATTTCCGGAATCCCTATCGACAGGTTTCTTGAACGGTTCAGGCTGTCAATGGAGTAAAGAATCTTCCAAACCATGGGCATGGTTTGGGCATATGACAGCCCGGTGACCTTGAAGAAGTCATTCACCAGTGCAGGGAAGGGAAAGGACATCCCGAGTTGGAAGGGGTAGAGAAGAAAGCAAACCCAGGTTGTAGAAACCCAATCGGCTTTCAGCCTAGGGTCGAATGGGAAGAAGACAGCATTGGACGGAAACTGGCCGGACTCCTTGAGGTCTTTCACGTCGATATCAGTGAAACGGCAGGACTCCTCCGATTTCACCGGAATGAAGCCCTGATCGACGAAGTCTCCGACGGTGGCAGGAGCGCCGAGAGCAACAGAAGAGGAACGAGTTCTCTTGACCATGATGAAAACTAAACGGAAAAAAGTGAAATTTCCGGGAAGAAGGATTACTGACCTGAATGCCGGAAGAAAGCTTTTCTCTAGGGTTTTCGGAAAGATGGTGAGTAAACGAGAAAATAAATGAAGTATTTAAGGCCGCAGGGTGTGACGGAAATCTCGTATGGGGGAGAGTGTAAGCCGTCAAATCAAAAAAGGCATCTTAGATCTTGGCCGTCCACGTAGGCATGCATATTAACTTAAAACGATTTGAATTTCACAGCTGTTATCCTTTATCAAACACCCGCGAAATTCAGGGGCAATTGTTATGGGTCAAATTCCAAGCACCCGGCTGAGAAGCTCAATCACACAGGAATCCGGGAATCCCAAGGATTCTCGACAGGTTATGCTATCCGTTATTTATTCGAATATCTTTACTTACTAATTGCCACGTGATTAATTTCAATTGCAGATAAAACGAGGTCTAACCTTCCTAAGGAATCGGTCAATTAGGGCTGACGTGGCATTAACGAACATGGACGGAATGGTGAACTTCCTCAAACGGCTAATGGACGTGGTCAAGAGGATCCCTGATTTTCTGGATAATTAGTTTATTTCTATTTGTAACTATAAATGGGACATGATCGAATTAGGAAACACACGACACACGACACTCTGAATACTGTAACACTTAGCCTTCGATCATCATCTCCACCACTGTAATTGAATTCTTATTTTATAAAAGCTTTAGGTAGCAGGCGCTTTGAGCCGGCTCCCGAGGTTTTTACTGGGATTCTCAGAGGCAACTCTCAGGATTTCGGGTTTCCCTCGTACCTCATCTTGTCATTTGCATTACTTTTTCTTTACTTTTGAATCAGACTTCTTGGCACCTCACCCCACATTCTAAGTTTGGAATACGAGATTGCCTTGTGCAATTTTTGACCAAAACATGTATATCGCAAAGCTAGTGGGAGTAATGTTACTTTCCTTATCTTATATGTAGATGACATATTGATAATAGGAAAACACATTCCAATGTTGCAAGATGTAAAATCCCATCTTGGAAAGTGTTTTGCCATGAAAGACTTGGGAGAAGCAGCATTCATTCTTGGAATCAAGATCTATAGAAATAGAACTAAGCGGTTGATTGGACTAAGTCAAAGTGCTTATATTGATAAGATCTTGAAGCGATTCAAGATGGAGAATTCCAAGCGTGGTATAGTACCAATGCAGGAAGGACTTGGTCTGTCGGTCAAACAAGGTGCTTCTACACCTGATGAGGTGAAGCGTATGCAAAGAGTCCCTTATGCTTCGGCTGTAGGATCTATAATGTATGCGGTGAGATGCACTAGACCTGATATAGCGTTTGCGCAAAATATCATTAGCCGTTATCAACAGAATCCAGGTGAAAGTCACTGGACTGCTGTTAAGACCATTCTCAAGTACCTACGGGCTACTAGAGATTTGTTTTTGGTATATGGGGGAAATCCAGATCAAGAGCTCAAAGTGACTGGATACTGTGATGCTGGATTTCAGACTGATAGAGATGACACGAAGTCTCAGTCTGGGTACGTCTTCGTTATGAATGGAGGCGCTGTGGATTGGAAAAGCAAGAAACAAACCACAGTTGCTATGTCTGCAACAGAGTCTGAGTACATTGCTGCTTCGGAAGCTGCAATGGAGGCTGTCTGGATAAGGAAGTTTATTAGTGGGCTAGACATTGTCCCCACAAGTAACTTGCCGATCGATATGTACTGCGATAACTCGGGTGCATTGATCATCGCCAAAGAACCTGGAATTCAGAAGGGCGCCAGACACTATGCCAGGAGATATCACTATGTTCGTGAGCAGATCGAACTAGGTGAAATCAAATTACTCAAAGTTCACACAGATATTAACTTAGCTGATCCTTTCACGAAAGCTTTGTCGAGGCCGAAGCTTGAAAGGCATGCCGAAGGCATGGGACTTAAATTAGCTAGTTAAATCATGTATGTCTGATGTTCGGTATTTGGATAAAGGACGTTAAGCAATTTCTATTTATATAATGAAATAAAGTACTTGATATGTTTGATTTCATTTAATAGTAAGTTGTGTCCTATATTTGCATGTTTAATCCTTGAGTACTTGTCAAGTATTCTAAATTGTCCATTGTCGATTAACTATATGGGAATATAGTTAAACTAAGACAAAATCTGAGTGATTGGTTAGGATGGTCCCACCAAACTCACATGGTATTCATTGGATGTATAATGGACTGACCCACTAACGAATTGTCACTTTATGGATCGGCGTCATTAAGTGAAATTCGTAAATGGTTGCTTTATTTATCCTTAGACTTGAGATACAAGCAGGTCATGCATGTATGGATTGCACCTACTTGATATAGGTCTAACTATCCTGAATAAGGTAGTACAAAAGGGCTATTTTCAGTAAGTGTAGTGAAGTATGTGACTTGACACGTGTAGTCAAGAGGATTTGTTCCTTCAGCTTTGTGCTGAAGCAGATACCACTGGGCCCCTCATTGGACTAATTAAGATGTTTGCATGGCCATGCCCAAATGAAATCTAGAGATGTCTCGATTTGCAATTTGGTAATCTTAAGTTGGTTGTGAGAATGAGAAACAGAATCGTTAAAGTATGGAATGACTTTGATCCATATCCATATTTAACACGGTATCGGTAACAAAGATAGTAAATGACTGTACCATTTAAATACACTTTGAGAAATTGTACTTAAATATTTCTGGGAGCATTGGCGTGTTGCTAGACGCTAACCAATGTTATTACCTTTACTATTGCAAGCTCAAGTGGGAGCTATAGGGATATGATCATGTAATAGTAAGCGTATGTCCGGAAGTTATTTAAGCCTACGGGGTCACACGTCTCGACACCAAATGTATTAATATTAATTAATGGTTAATTAATATTTATCACGAACATTTAACGAGGTTTCGTTAAAAACTGACAGTTAATTGTTAACAGGGGTGTTAGTTGTAATTAGAGAGAATTGTAATTGGATTACGATTGAGAAAAGGTTGTGGATAAGGCCTCTAGGCCGAATTCGGCTAGGGCTCTTATGCCTATCCCTTTTGCTTGTTTATCAAGTATTCTAATCCTATAAATAGACCCTCTGGGTTTAAGGATTAGCTGCTGCTTTTATCAGATAAAAGAAAACTCTAATTCTCTCTCTCTATTCTCTCGAATACGGCAACAAGAAAACCCAAGGGAGGTTTCGGTTCTTGTGTGGTTCGACCAAGCCTACATCAAGAGGAGTTCGTGATCGGTTGCTAGCACATAGCATTGGTGTGTCGTGTGTGCGATCGTAGAGGGATTTGTATCAAATCCTCCAAGAGATCAAGTCTTGCCGAGCTAAAAAGGTACACGTTCTAAAACCGGTTAGTTAGATTAATTCATAGGATTCTTTCCGCTGCGTACTCGTGTTTTGATAAATAGTTATATAACCCAACACTACTAAGGAGACCTTTCAATTTCTGAACCTTCCAAAAGCCATAGGTAATCTCTAGGAGAACTACGTTAACACTCGACGTGAACCCTTAGAAATCTATAAGGGGGTTCAAAACCCTATAATGGATTCCGTCTCAGACGGAGGTAACTAGGCCTGGAAAGCTAGGTATGCTTAAACCTCATCGGTCCCCTTGAGATCCTGGAACGGATTGGACCAATGGCCTACACACCCATCTTGTCTAGAACCTATTGAGATCTTAGACTGCAAGACCAATAGACTGGAGCCAAACCGCATTTCCATTATTGTTATCATTAGAAATCCCAGGAATCGAGGAAGATCCCGTCCGGTAGCGAATCAATCTAAACTTTTCCATAAGCCATATTGTCCCCGATACATTTCATTTTCCGACAAACTGAAAACTCAAGTATGAGCAAAGCTTAGGCTTATCATGTAAGGCAAATCACAATTGTGGGTGCACACATAATTGTAATTTGAACTGCATGAAAATCCTGGTAGAGCCCATTAATGAGAAATCCTGACATTTCATTTTCCGACAAACTGAAAACTCAAGTATGAGCAAAGCTTAGGCTTATCATGTAAGGCAAATCACAATTGTGGGTGCACACATAATTGTAATTTGAACTGCATGAAAATCCTGGTAGAGCCCATTAATGAGAAATCCTGACTTGCCCAGAAATGTTCATACTCAAAACCTCGTTCATCCGTGTGTCAATCCTCATTCTTTTATCAGACTATTGAGATTTATCTGCCGACAATCGTCTCAAACTCTTATCCTTTAAAAAGGGTGACCGCGTCATGTTAAAAGTGTCACCTTGGAAAGGTGTCATCAGTTTCGGCAAACGAGAAAAGCTTAACCCTCGTTACATTGGTCCAATTGAAATCACTAAGGCAATCGGACCAGTAGCTTACCGACTACGCCTTCCCGTATAGCTAAGCAGTTTGCATGATGTCTTTCACGTTATTAATGCTTATCTGACGAAACGCTTATCAAAAATCAAGTTGACAAAATGCCTCGCTTTATTGAGGAACCTGTCGAGATACTTGACCAAGACCTTAAATGAACGAAGCATAGCCGCATTCCCATTATCAAAGTGTGTTGGAACTCATGGTGAGGTCCAGAGTACACTTGGGAACGCGAGGCTCAAATGCGTCTGAAATATCCTCGACTTTTCGGAAACGTCACAAACAACCAGTGATTAAGAACTGAATTTCGGGACGAAATTCTTTTAACTGGGGGAGAATGTGACACCTCGTCCAAAAACCCTAGGTCAAACCTCTTTACTTTGACTTTTAATTAAGCATTAATGTGCATTAACCGATCTGATTACTGTTTAAACTGTTAATTACTGTGTCTAACTGTTAACTGATGACGTAAACCTAATCCCACGTTTGTACTTGAAGCGTATACCCATAAAGTTCATAAAGATTCCATGGATTAATTATGGAATTTCAATAACAAGAAAATAAATATAAAATGTATTTTTATATTTTATCCGGAACCATTGTCGTACACTTGTATAGCCGACACGGCAAACTGATAAGTGATCGTATGTTTAAAACTATTCGGTTTTAAACAATCTGGACGGTCGAGCTTAAAACTATTGCGAACTGACAAAGCTGAAAACATAAACCGTAAAACATGTGAAAAACTGAAAACTATATCTGATTTCTGAAAAACTGTTATAACCGACTCGAACAATTGTTTCTATGAAATAAAAACATCACCAACTGAAATCGTTGTCAAGACTTAAGCCAAACCTCAATCGATCATCCAATTGGGCCCGACTTGGCCCAATAGGCCCAAAAAGCCTAAAATAATGAAACCAAGCCCGAAACCTTAACCCATTGCATAATCTTGATAACCTGAGTAATCGTCGCGATCCGAGAACCCAACTGATACACAACGGGCCCGGGCTTCGAACCGATACTTCGTTTGGACCCGTACGGCCCAAACCCGACGAACGAGCCCAAATACATTTTTCCCTTAATTATTAGGCCCGATATGAATTCCAAGCCCAATGTATTAGTTTAATTATATTGGCCTATCAACTTTTTATTTTTATAAAAGTTGACACCACCTTTATTTTTTATAAAAACTTGTATAATTTTTATACATTATTAATTTATAAAAGTTATGGATTACTTCATTACAAATCTTTATAAGTTTTATCAAATTTTATGATACTTAAAACAATTTATTTAACATGACAAGTTTTATATAAAAATATCACCTACACATGTTTGTTTATACAAAAAGTGGCTAGAGATTTTTGTTAGTAAAAGTGTGGAGATTAAATTAGCCACCTCTCCACTCTATCACCCTACAACACTTACCACCACAAGACTTACCAACCACCACCCACCCTTACTCCTCCCCTATTTTTTTCCCAGTGAACACAAGAACCCAACAACCCCTCTCTTTCTTCTTTCGTGAGCAGCCCTCAACCACCGCCATTTTTGTTTACCTTCCCCTCTCTTGGCCTTTTCGGTGAAACCACATCCACCTTCCTCCCTCATTTTTTTTCTTTTCCGGCAACCTAGCACTCAACCACCACCGTGACCCACCACCACCATCAACGACCTCCATTCATCTCCCTCTTTTCTGTCGAGAACAACCACCACCCTGCTGTTCCGGCTGCCGTACCGCCACCACCACCTTGGACCCTCGCCACCTCTTCCTCCTCTCTTCTTCTTTTTCGGCCAAGCAACACAACCCCACCACCCCTGGTTGCCACCGCCACTGAAACACCACCATCACGACCGCCCCCAGCCCTCTAAGCCATCGGGCTGCTGCTGCTGTGCAGCCGTGAGCCGCCAGGCTGCTGCTGCAGTTGTGCAGCCGTGAGCCGCCGCCACCTCCTTCCCTTCTTTCTCTCGGCAACCAAACAACCACCACCACTGTTTTGCTGCTGCTGTTCTGCTGTGTGGCTGCTGTTTCCCGTCGCCACAGCCGCTACCGGCTGCTACGCCACTGCTGTGGACAACCGCAGACCACCATGATGCCACCGCCCTTCTCTTTTTCCCTCGGTTTAACTCCTATATTTTGTGAGTCTTTTTAACCAGTTTCGTTTTCGTTTTAATACGTTTTAAACGTTCCCAAACGATCCTCGAGTCTTGACAACAAATCCTTTAAAACCTTAAGTTATATAAAGATCAAATCATCTAACCGACTAATATATCTTTTATTTGATTTTCTTAAACCTTAGTGTTGTAAGGTTTGAAAATGTGAAATATTATGTTGATTATTTGATGATTTATTTTGATCATATGATGATTTGATAATGTTTAACATATGTTGCATGATATATTGAGTTATAATCATGTTATGTTATACTATAAAATGCTAGAATTATTGATTGTTATTTTAGTGGTTAATCATCTTATATTGGATTAATATTTGCTAATAATAAATCATCATGGACTAATGTGATGTTTAGTGACACTTATGGACTTAATTGGACATTAGGAGTGTTATATAAACTTTGGACATAAAATGATAGCTGAGAAACCTTTAAATGAATTTATTATGGTTAACTTATTAATTTAGTAATTTAAAAAAAAATTACTTGGATTTTAAAACCATAAAATGACATCATGGAATTTATATATAAAATTGTCACATTTTATAAAAATATGATTTCTAAGAAAACAAGACTTAAAATGCTTGTTTTGGATTTTATAGAAAATAAAATGGATAAAAATATATAAATATATATTTATACAAAAATGATAAGGAGCATATTTATGTCACTTGACATAAAAAGTATAAATCTTGGATTTTATACAAAAAGTGGAAAATGTTTTATGTTGAAAATATTCTATAAAAAGTCTTTAATTGAAAACCCTAGCTTTATTTAATAAATAAAGTTATTTAGAAATGATTTTATAAAAATAAAATCAAAAGACTTATAGAAATTATGAAAAACATATGTTAAACATTTTTGTTTTATTTTAAATAAATCAAAATAAACAAAGCGTTTTAACCGGATCAAATGTTTTATTCTTAAAACGTTTGGAAATGAAACGAAATCTTTAAACGTTTTAAAGACGTTTTACGATGTAACGAAACGTAAATAATTATTTTCGACAAATAATTATTCTTATGAGTTTTAGAAACCCTAATTTGATTTAAAACTCACCATGCTTTGTTAATATAATTATTTTTAATAATAATTATATTTACATTAACTCAAAACCCTAATTTTCAAAACATGAGTTTAATATTAGAATAACCTTTAATATTTACCTACTTGTGTTTAATCATTAAATCTTTAACTTGTAATAATTTAATTATTCCGACAAGTTAGAATAATTATTTCGATAATAATTGTGAACCCTAGTTATATATATTATAACTTAACGCGATTAACTATTCAATCGATCGAACGAGCTTAAAAATAATAATAAATATTATTATTTAAGACAATATTCAAGACTTGATTGAACTGGCCTTCACGATACGTGATCACATGCTCATTACTTATATTAAATTTACATAAATGCCTTCATACGTGAACATTAACATTTACTGACTTTGTAAACTGATTAACTAACGGGTTTTCAAACGTTACAAACGGGATTATACGTCAAGACTTGATCGGTATCATTTGGGTAACGTACGTTACTCAAATGATTATGGACCCTTATGCATATTGTCTTATGTTTTATTAGGACTTTACTTGCTAGTTGCCACTCGGTAAACCATCATCATCACTGAATCATGTGAGTTTCACGGCCCCTTTTCTTTTCAACTGTTTTACACTTATGGGGGAGAAATCATGAACTGATAAAATGCTTTTTACTTAATGTTATGGTTTACCTGTTAGCCGTATGACTACATGTTCCATTCTGTATCCCAAACAACTGGTACTTTATCGTTATCAACGTTAGTACAACTGAATCCCACTATTAATTGAATTCGATTAGTTCTGCTCGAAACGATAACTAGTGAATAGTTCTATTTGGGTTGATAACCCTGCCCAGGTTGGTAGCTCCAATCCTGACTTCGTACATTGTCAAGGGGTACACGTCAGTTATTCTCGCATGTTCGGTATTCTTGGGATAGAATGCCATGAGTGGGTAATCCGTTAGTATTCGAATTTGAGATTCATGGGAGGATCTTACAACCACGACAGTAAACCAACGTAACATTTAAGTATACCGTAAACTGTTATTCCAACATACTGTAAACTGTTTTTACAAACTCATCATAGAATCATAAACTCGTGAACCTCACCAACTTTATGTTGACCTTTTAAACTCATGATTTCTCAGGTATCTAAGCTTATCATGGAAGACGTGCAAATGGGGCTTCACTGTAACTTTCGACCCTGCTTCACCGGAGTCGTAGTCCCGACCTATCTTAAATGAACTTATTTATGATTTCAATATCAAACTAAGACTTTTATTCAAATGTAAGACATTATCATTTCACCACAACTTTCCGCTGCAACATGAATGGTACTATGTTTTAAATGACGTTTGAATTTAGTAGAAGTTGTTCTGTATATCTGCGACTATGATTCCGTCTCGCTCACACCCAATCCGTTGACCGGGGTGTGACACAAAGGAACTGTCGCGGGTCAATGTTTCTTATCAAAAGCTTTCGAAAGAGATTCCATTCTTTGGCATCGTCGCATGGGACACATCCATTACCGAAAAATGAACGAATTTGTGCAGAGGGGTCTTGTCGAAGGGGTTCCAAAGCAGCAGTTTCAAGAAGGGAAAACAGAAAAGAAACTCCCATCCACTGAAGAAATACCATTCAATTGAAGTCCCATTAGAATTACTTCACATGGATCTTTTCGGTCCTGTGAATCATCAAAGTATTTCTGGGAACTTGTATTGTCTTGTGGTTACTGACGAATATTCAAGATACTCTTGGGTTGATTTTCTGGTCTCCAAGGATGAAACATCGAGAATCCTTATCAATTTGATCAATACACTTGAGTCATTGTATAAATTGAAGATACGAAGGATTCGCAGTGACAATGGCACGGAGTTCAAGAATTTCGTTGTGAGGACATTTTGTATGGAAAAAGTAATCGTAAATGAGTTCAGCACACCATACACACCTCAACAAAACGGCATGGCAGAAAGAAAGAATCGTACAATCATTGAAACAGCGCGGGCGATGTTGTCTGATGCTCAATTGCCTGTTCCTTTTTGGATGGAAGCTGTCAACACTGCATGTTACGTGCTTAATCGAGTGCTTACTGTTAAATGTCTTGGAAAGACATGTTATGAATTACTCAAGATCGTAAGCCTAATCTCGATTATTTGGAGCCTTTTGGGTGTTCCTGTACCGTATTAGCGTCTGCGGGCAAATTTGACGACAAAGTCTTTGAAGGATTGTTTGTCGGTTACTCGAATCAAAAGAAACGAGTATTCAATAAGCAGACTGGTATTGTGGCAGAATATTTGCATGTGGATTTTCAATCCTATACTTTACCACCCAAAGGTGTAAGGAAAAATAGAGCTTGGAAGATTTCCGGCTGAAATGCCAATTTTACTAGTTCCGGCTGAAGTTGAAGTTGAAGCGGAATTCATACTTCAAGCGGAACAGGCAGTTCAAGCAGAAAGAAGCAGTTTTGTTTCTTAGCGAATATTCCGGGTGAACTCGTTTATCCACCAGATAAAGAGTTCAACCTGACTTTTCCTGTGAAGTCTTTTCAGAAGTCCAATCCTGCAAAAGCTTCTCGTATGCTTCTAAATCTGATTCAAGCCGCTCTCCTAAAGTAGATTGTTGCTGCCAACACGCAAGTCATTCCAATTGTCGATGTTTATTCTTTTGGTAGTTTATATTTGACTTTTATGTTTACAGTCTAGATTAGATCGCATGAGATCAATGGCTGTCATTGATCTCATCAGCACTATATATAGCATGTAATCTCTTAGTTTACATAGACGTTCATCACTTGTAATAGTGTAGCTTTGAGTTAATGCAAATAGTGCCGAATATTCGATATATCGTTGTTGCTACTATTCCGCAAATCAAGCATTTACATTATACAAGAGCTTAATATCGCTTAAGTAAAGTGAAATATAACTTTAATTCCGCAGGGTTATATTTGCAAGTAAAGGGCTTAGTTTTAGTTTATTCGTAACTAATAACGATCCTACAAGTGGTATCAGAGCTTTGGCTCTTACTTTGAAGACTTTCTGTGCTTCAAAGTCGATACTTTACTTGCTTACTTTACAAGCTTCGTTGTTTTATCTTTCTAAAAGTTTTTCAAAATGAGTGATTTCAGTTTAAGTTGCCCAAATGGCTCCTCCAACAAACCACCAATGTTCACTCCTGATGACTTTGGTACCTGGAAACTCAAGATGGAAGGTTTTGTTAGGATTTTGGATCGTCGTATTTGGAAATCTTTCACTGAAGGACCCTACTCACCAATGGTTTCATCTGATGATGATGCAGAAGTCAAAATACCTAAGCCATTAGATAAATATGTTGAAGCTGACTACACTGCTCTTGAATTTGACCATAAGGCATACTGGACTCTACAGGCCGCACTTCCTAATTCCATTTTAAGTGGGTTTAAAGGATATAAAACTGCATTTGACCTGTGGAATGCCTTAAGTGAAATGTATGAAGGAACCAGTGAAGTAAAAGAAAACAAGAAAGATGTTTTAAAACAAAAATATGAAAACTTTACTTTTAAATCTGGTGAAACAATGACAAACCAGTACTTGAGATTTGTCTCACTGCTTGATGAACTCCAAAAAGTGGATGTTAAACTAGAACAAGTAGATGTGAACAGAAAATTCCTACGTTCCCTGCCTTCTGTGTGGACAGTTTACACAGTAAGCATCAGGAAATGCAAGAATTTGAAAAAGATGAGACTCAGTGAACTTCATGGCATACTCAGTGCTTATGAAATGGAACTGGATCTTAAACAAAGCTCATCTTCTGAATCAACTCAATTGTTCTCATCTGCACTAGTAACCACCGATTTTAACAGTCAAAGATCATCTAACTCATCATCATACTCCTCACCTATAGTCAGTTTTCCTGAGACACCAAGGTGTCAAGAGAACTTTTCAAACTCTTTTGAAAGTTCTCACAATGCTCATGTAGCAGCTGACTCTTATCAAGGCTTCATACCTGAAGATCTTGAATGCATAGGTGCTGATGATTTAGAAGAAATGGATATAATGACCCAACTTGCAATGGTTTCTGTAAGAGCTCAAAGGTTTTACAAAAGGACAGGTAGAACCTACAAGGGAGCAAAAGGTGCTCACATAGGCCTTGACAAAAGCAAAGTCAAACGCTACAACTGTCACCAACTTGGTCACTTTGCAAGAGAATGCTCTCAACCAAGAAGAGAAGGACAGAACCAGAACCATACTCAAGGAAAAAATCATGGAGGAAGCAACTCAAACAACAACAATTCTGGAAACAACTCAGGCTCACACCCCACCCCACCAAAGCCAACCGGAAGTCAAAACCATCAGAACGTCTGTAGCAAATCAAACATCATGTGTTGAATGGGAAGATTTTGCTGCTGAGTTTGAACCCATCAACTATGCTTTAATGGCCAAACAGGACTCCATCACAGATCAGGTAAATTCTATCCCTGAAAAGGTCTTAGAGAATCTATGTAGTCCTGCCTGCATAGAACAAGTGGCAAAATATCGAAATCACAACACTGATTTGATTGATGAAGTTTCAAACTTAAATGAGTTAAAGGAATGTTTTAAGAAAACTGAATCATCATACATTTCAAAAATTGAAAACTTGACCAAAGAGTATGAACAGTTAAAACAAACGAACTCAGTGCTTGAAACACAGCTTGATGACTTGCTGATAAAACTTGAAAAATCAAGAAATGAAACCAAAGATGCTAAGGCTGAGGTTGATGTTCTTGAGATCAAGCTGAAAGATGCTTTGTTTACTTGTGATAAATTTCAAACAGCAAACAAAAAGGCTGAAAAACTGTGGATGGGAGGGATGTATGGTAAAGCAGGTGTTGGCTATAACTCTGTTGAGCCACCAATTAATTACTCACCTGTAATCAAACCAATTGAAGCTTTAAAATCAGAATGCAAAGTTAGTCTCACAGTTGATGACATTTCATCACAATCCAATTCTGAAAACACTGTTGAGTCTAATAAAATTGATGTCACTGCTGCCAGCACATCTGCCTCAGTTGACCAATTAAACATTTTGAAACCATCAATTGATGTTCCTCCACCAACTGTTTATGAACCTAAGGATTCAAAAGTTGGAGGAAAGCAACCTGAGCAACCAAAGGGAAGTCAAACTCAAAGGTTTGGTCAAGTAAACTTTAATCAAGTAACCAAAATTGAGTCTCCCAAGAAATTTGAAACCAAAATTGTTGAGTGCATGTGCTGTGGTGAACAAGGTCACCTAGCTGCTGTCTGTCAGTTTAACCCAATGAGTAAAATCAGACCATTTCAAAAGCCAAAACCTGTTTTGAAACCAAAAGCCGATTTTCAAAAGAAGCTCACATGAAGAATCTCACCTGTGAAAAACCACACTTTGAAGCATTTTGGATCTGAATCCAACAGAGTTTTGGTTGGTAATGATAGAAATGGTAGTTTCACCGTTCTAAAGCAAAATCGTTTTCCGGCTGAAGTTCAAGCGGAACATTCTTCCGCTCGAACTCATATTCAACCGGAAAAGAAATTTCAACCCAGATCAGCTACTGCTCCAAAGCAGAGACCTCAAGTTCACTTTGCTGATGGGTTTAAGCATTTTGAAGCTCAAGGAAGAAGAAACCCCTCCAGAGGAAAAGTCACCTCTAGAGAAAATTTTTCAAGAAACAGCAAACCCAATCAATTTGAAACTGTATTTGCTAATGGTTCAAGTGGAAATCATTATGTTCCACTTCAGGGAGGGAGTTTAAATCAAAGCCAACATTTTCCCCAAAGATTTTCAAAATCACCTGAAAGAACTAAGTTAGTTAATCAAGAAAGTGAAAAACTTAAGAAACTAACTAACAAGCAAAGAAAGTTTAAAGAATATAGGGACAGAAAAATTGCTGCAAAAAGAAACACCAAAGATGAAAGGTCTAGTCAAACAAGTGCTCAGTATGAGAACTTCAGTTTGGACAATGATGATCTGTTAAATGAAGCTCCAGTTGTTAATACTCTAGTACTCAAAGAGTACAGGTATAATGATGGTTATGGCAGACCCAAGACCACTCAGGCTTGGGTCCCCCACAGAAATTAATCATTTCTGATATGTGCAGGTGCAAAATAAAGGCCAGAATAGCCTTTGGGTAGTTGACAGTGGTTGCACTTGCCACATGATAGGGAATAAGCACATTCTGGAAAATACAAAAAGAATCAATGGAGGACCAGTTGCCTTTGGAAGCATAAAAGGCTATATCACAGCACAAGGTGATGTGACAAATGGACTGGTAAAATTTGACAAAGTGAATTTTGTTGATACATTGAATTTTAATTTGCTTAGTGTCTCACAAATGTGCGACAGGAATTTAAATTTAATGTTTAATGAGAAAGAGGCAATAGTTCTCAAACCTGGTGTTAAAATTCCTGATGAATTGATAATGCTTAAGGCACCTAGGAGAGATGGACTATACATTCTGGATATGTCAGTGGCTACACCTTCATGTGGCACTGCTTGCTTTGTATCCAAGGCCTCAGTTGACGAATCTGATCTTTGGCATAGGAGGTTAGGTCATGTGAACTACAAGAACATGAACAGAATTGTAAATTTAGGCTTGGTTAAGGGTCTTCCTAACAAGCACTTTATCTGTTCTGAAAACTGTGTGCCATGTCTCAAGGGCAAGCAACACAGAACCTCTTTCAAGCCAAAAGTTGAATCTTCAATCTCAAAACCTCTAGAGCTTTTGCACATGGACTTATTTGGTCCAACTAGAGTAATGAGTCTAGGAAAAAGGTCATACTGCTTTGTTATAATTGATGATTTTTCTAGATATACTTGGGTTTTCTTTGTGACACCCGAGAATTTCAAGGTTAACTTCCGTTAGACAAACCCGTTAGTTACGTTATAAGTGTTAACTTAGTAGCTAATGCATAACTAGGCCGAATACGTCCACGACCTTTGGTTGATCACCGAACCCGTCCATATGTGTTATGTGTTCATCATTGATTGTCTTTATGTGCAATGTAATTTAAATGCATGATTTAATATTGTGAATAGCATGACAAATTGTAAATACTTGATTATGTGAAAAACTTGCCTTTTTGGTCGCCAGCGAAACTACCGGGCGAAACTATAGTGTCGCCCGGTAGCCAGCTAAGATAATCCAATGACACGAGACCAGAGCTAGTTTCGCCTGGCCAGCGAAACTGCCAGCGAAACTGGCTCCTGATATAAATAATTTTGATAAACCCTAGTTTCTCCATTTGCCTCATTTCATCACAAACACACACACACAATTCTCTGGAAACTGGTCAGCCGAGAAAACCATCAAGAAACCGAGACCTCAGCCTCAAGACCATCACCTCATCTCATCTATCGATCCTAGAACCAACCGTGAGTCCCAAAACTATGTTTTCTTGCTTCTTCTATGTGTTTCTTTATAAAGTATGTTCAAACCTTCATGAAAACTTGTATGCTTCTGAGATAGTGCTTAGGGATGCTAGATCTACCATAAAGTCAGCAACTTTACGTTTAAAAACAAACCATGATGATGATTTATGCAATTTTGGCCATTTTAGGGTTTAGAAGTGTTTTTAGAGATTTGATGATTAAAATGCATGTTAAACGTGTTAAAGCTGCTTGATTTATGTTGGTAAATGCCTATGTATGCTAGATAATGAATTGCATGTAAGATCAGAAGCCGTTAGGTTGATTTTTAGGCAAATCCGTATGTTTTTAGCGACCAGCGAAACTGTCTGTTCTCTGGGCGAAACTAAGTAGCGAAATTATATCTCCTTCCAGCGACACTGACCAGCGAAACTATAGTGTCGCCGTGTAACCTGACCAGACCAGCTCGAACGAAACTACCGAGCGAAATACCTGAACGAAAGTTCAAACCAGTTTCCCTGCGAAACTAGGCTAGCGAAACTGCGTCAGCAGTTTCGGGCGAAACTAGCCTAGCGAAACTGTGTCACCGGGCATTGCCTAGCGAAAGTGCTACCCGTGCACCTAGCGAAACTGCCTAGCGAAACTATGCTAGCGAAACTAAGACTTGACCTAAAAACCAAACTTGTGAAATTTGCTTAAGTGTTATGCCATGACTTACATGATTATGCCATGATGAAACATGTTTGATATCTGATTTATATGAACCCTTGTTTATGATCAACCATTGGTGTCGTGTGTCGGTATGTCGAGTCATAGTTGCAACGTGCTATGTTATGGGCCATAGTGACGTTAAGTAAAGATTAGACACGAAACTAATACTTAAGACCTAAACGTGTTCTAGGTCTTCGTTAAACAACAATATTTGGATTACTTGAAGTGTAGCAGTGCAACCAAAGGTGAGTGTCACTAACCCGCTTACTGTGAGTCCGTTTGGGCCACACCGAATAACTTAACGAAAAACAATGCTGATAAACTCTAGAGTGCTAGGCACCTACCAATGAACAAGAGAACTCGGGATGCTCGGCACCCACTTGATGAACTGAAGTGTTTTATGGGAAACACTTGTGGACTACAAACAAACTATTTTTCTGAAACAAAACTGAAAACGTTTTAATATGGCTAGTGTAGGTTAAAGTCTGAACCACATGATATCACATGTTTTCTAAGGATGCCTTATAACTTAAAAGTCCTCAACTTAATTGTGCCATTAATTTGTGAAAGCGAGGGGATGTTGGGTAGATCTACTGGAGTTTGACAAACTCCGCCCCGTGGCACGGGGAGTGCACGGAGGAACAATATCAGCCTATTTGACCGTGGTCCCGAGAGGACACGGGGGAGGCAAAAAAAAACCGCGATGACGTATGTCCGCACCGTACGGGATGGCTCGGCCCCCACAAAATAAGTCAGCTTTGGTACAAACTTCCTTAGAGCATGGAACAACGGATTAGCTACCCGCGATATCGGTTGAGTCCTTTAACTTTACGGAACTAGTACATACCCGATGACGTAGGTCACGGACAAACCATTTATAAACTAAGAATTAATTACGAGCATTGCTTTTCACAAATAAATATTTTGTAAGTACATCTTGACACGAATTATGATTATGAGACCGGGCCAATGCATGACAAGCCCACTGTGAACTCACCAACCGTTAGGTTGACACTTGCGTGGTTTAAACTTTTGCAGATCGCTAAGGAGTATCCACCGGAGGTTGGCATGGCACGTGAAGACTCTTATTTTTGATTTAACTTAAGTTGGGAATTTATAAAACAATGAATTTGTAAGGCACGTGGTTAGTGCCAGGATAATTATTTCCGCTGCGTATGTAATTTAAGACTTTGATTTATAACTTGTGTTTGAACTAACCCTGATTCGTTTAGTATTTGTAACTATGGTTGTGGATCCTGGTCTAGTCGCGCCCCTTACCGGTATAAACTCCGTTAGTGGTATTTTGGGGGTGTGACAGATTGGTATCAGAGCCATAAGTTGCAGAGAACTGGAATCATTTTTGAAAACGATTTGGGAACTGCAACTTGAAAACCTTGGTTACAAAACAAACAAACAAATTCCCAAAGACAAAATTTTTACGTGCCAACCTGGGATACTCGCTCTGCTGTGTAAGTAAAGGCTTAATACGTATGTATATATATATATAAATATATATGTATAGACCGTGTCTAAGTAGTCTAACGGAAGACCTTAGGAAATTTTCACACACGAATACGAAATGCGACCGCGAATACGCACACTACTCCGGGGAAAGCGACAACGAAACAATGCTACACGCTACATCCTGATTTCTACTACGACGACTACGCCGACGGTGACTTTATGGGAAGCCGACCTTCGACGATAGCACTCACGACGTTCCTCGACGACGCCTCGATTTCGCACGAAAATTTTTCTGGACTAATAGTGGGATAACGGGAACTGGCTAATATACATATTATGGGATATGTATAAGGTATAATTATGACTGAACATTGGCTACTTTAACTGTTCAGCAAGATGTCTGGAAGAGGAAACGGAAGAGGCGGCATAAACATGACGCCTGCACAGCTGCAAGCAATGATTACTGAACATGTGCAAGCCGCGGTGGCAGCCGTCCAAGCTGCATATGTCGCACAGGGTAACTATTATGCCGGTTAAGGCACAAAGCAATTATATCATGACCTGTTTAATTCTAAAATCCGAACTATTTATGCATCAGGAAACCAGCACCACTGCACGTTCAAGTCCTTCATGGACTGTAAACCGATGACATTTTCCGGCGAAGAAGGAGCTGTAGGACTCCTCAGGTGGATTGAGAAGTCCGAAAAGGTTTTCTCCATGTGTAACTGCCCAGCTGAAAGCAAGGTGAAGTTTGCTACTGGTACCTTCGAAGGAGCTGCACTCTCCTGGTGGAACGCTGAAATTCAGATGGTTGGGCTAGACGCGGCTAATAACATGCAGTGGGCAGCATTTAAGGATCTGATTATGGAAGAATACTGTCCACGTGACCAAGTCAAGAAGCTTGAGGGTGAATTCCTGAATTTGAAGATGTATGGGTCTGAAATCGAACAGTACACTGCACGATATCATGAGTATGAAGTCCTATGCCCCACAATGGTCGATGCTGAGTTCAAACGCATTGAGCGTTATCTGGAAGGCCTCGCGCCTCAAATCAAAGGATTGGTGACTGCCAGCAACCCTGCGACCGTACAGCAAGCCATTCGTTTGGCTCACAAACTCACTGATCAAGAGGTCGAGAAAGGTACTCTACCTGCGAAAGCCACCGAGAAGACTGCCTTGAGTGGCAAGAGGAAGGCAGATGATGAAGCTCCTGAAAACTCGATGAATGTTCAGAGTGTTGGAAACAGCACTGGGAGGTCTTATAAATCCCAAGGTCAAAGCAAGAGGTCCGGGAATAACAGTGGCAACTACCGCCAGGGCGGAAATGGTCAGAGCAACTACAAGGGTAACCTACCCATGTGCAACAAATGCGGGAAACATCATGCTGGGGTTTGCAGAAAGAGTCTGAGCTGTGAAAGGTGTGGTAAGGGAGGCCACGAAGCGAAGGACTGTTGGGCAACTTTACCAGAGCAGCAAAACCGCCCCAGAAGGAACAACAACAATCATGGGAACAACTATGGGAACAATCGGGGCAATGGAAACAATGGCCAGAACCGCAACAATGAAGCTCCCAGGGGAAACGGTAACGGGAATTGTTATGAATGTGGTGCTCCAGGCCACATTAAAAGAGACTGCCCTCAGCTAAGAAGACAAGGGAATGGAAATCAGGGAAATAACGGTGGGAATGGTAACGGTGGAGGTAATGGTAATGGGAATGGCAATGGTAATGGTGGAAACGGAAATGGTGGAAATGGTAGAGGTCGAGCTTTCGTCATGGGCCAGGGTGAAGCTCGCAATGACGCCAACGTGATTAATGGTAAATTTATTTTGAACGGTTTCTTTGCTACTGTTTTATTTGATTCTGGTGCTGAAAGAAGCTTTATTTCCACTAAATTTGCTAGACTAATTAATGCTAGACCTATTGCCTTAGATGCTAAATATGTGGTAGAACTAGCAAATGGTAAACTTCATGATACGACTCAGATAGTTAAGGACTGTAAGTTGGAACTAGCTGGCCATACATTAGTAATCGATCTTATGCCTTTCCCGATTGGTAGTTTTGACGTTATAGTAGGAATGGATTGGTTATCTGAGAATCGGGCTGAAATCTTATGTAAAGAGAAAGTGGTTCGTATTCCGCTCGAAGACGGCAAGATATTAACGGTTCAAGGTGAAAAAGGCGGAATAGTAACTGGCATTATTTCGTTCCTTAAAGCTCAGAAATGCCTCCGTAAGGGTCACTTCGCGATTCTTGCGAACGTCACTGACACGACACATCCCGAGCGCAAAATTGATGATTACCCGATAGTACGCGACTTCCAAGATGTATTTCCTGAAGATCTGCCTGGCTTACCTCCATTTCGACAAGTTAAGTTTGGGATTGATTTGTCTCCAGGTGCCGCTCCGATTGCACGCGCTCCGTATCGTTTGGCTGTAAGCGAACTCAACGAACTCTCCGCGCAACTACAAGAGCTACTCGACAAGGGGTTTATTCGTCCAAGTTCGTCTCCATGGGGAACTCCGGTACTGTTTGTTAAGAAGAAGGATGGAACGTTCCGCATGTGCATTGACTACCGAGAGCTTAACAAAGTTACGATCAAGAATCGGTATCCGCTTCCTAGAATCGACGATCTCTTCGATCAACTGCAAGGTTCAAGCTACTACTCAAAGATCGATCTACGGTCTGGATATCACCAACTTCGTGTTCGTGAAGAGGATGTACCCAAGACAGCTTTCAGAACTCGGTATGGTCACTACGAGTTCCTGGTGATGCCGTTTGGGCTAACCAATGCACCTGCCGTATTTATGGATCTGATGAACCGAGTGTGCAAGCCGTACCTCGATAAGTTTGTGATAGTCTTCATCGACGACATTTTGATCTACTCTAAGACCAAGGAAGAACACGAGGAACATCTGCGTCTTATTTTGGAATTGCTTCGCAAGGAACAGCTCTATGCCAAGTTTTCAAAGTGCGACTTTTGGATCCGCGAAGTCCAGTTTCTTGGACACATTGTTAATGAGGAAGGAATTCATGTCGATCCAGCCAAAGTGGAAGCAATAAAGAACTGGTCTACCCCAAGAGCGCCAACAGAAATTCGACAATTTTTAGGACTTGCCGGATATTATCGAAGGTTTATTAAGGGTTTCTCTCAATTGGCCCAACCCTTAACAGCCTTAACGCACAAAGGAGTGCAATACAGATGGGGTGAAAAAGAAGAGCGCGCGTTCCAAACGCTTAAAGATATGTTATGTTCGGCTCCAATTCTTGCGTTACCCGATGGAGTTGACGACTTTGTGGTTTATTGCGATGCATCAATCCAAGGACTCGGCTGCGTGTTGATGCAACGAGATAAAGTGATTGCCTATGGGTCTAGGCAACTAAAGGATACTGAAAAGAATTATACAACGCATGATTTGGAAATGGGAGCCGTTGTTCATGCACTCAAGATTTGGAGACATTACCTATATGGAACAAAGTGCACAATATTCACCGATCATAAAAGTTTACAGCACATCTTTGATCAGAAAGACCTCAACATGCGGCAAAGAAGGTGGGTTGAATTATTGAACGATTATGATTTGGCTATTAAATATCATCCGGGAAAAGCAAATGTGGTGGCAGATGCCCTAAGCAGAAAAGAATACGAAAAACCTCGTCGGGTACGAGCGCTTCAACTTACAATACATTCAGGATTGCCGGATCGAATCCGTGACTGCCAACGAGAAGCTTTGAAAGCAGAAAACTTCACAGCTGAAGCACTACGTGGTGTAGATGGCCATTCTGAAGTTAAGTCCGATGGACTCACGTACTATAATGACAGGATCTGGATTCCTTTGTTTGGAAATCTCCCTGAGCTCGTGATGGACGAGGCTCACAAGTCAAGATATTCGGTGCACCCTGGATCGGATAAAATGTACCAGGATTTGAAGAGTTTGTATTGGTGGCCGAATATGAAAGCCGACATTGCTCGATATGTGGCTAAATGCTTAACCTGCTCAAGGGTCAAAATTGAATACCAAAAGCCTTCTGGTTTACTGCAACAACCAAAAATCCCAGAATGGAAATGGGAGGATATCTCAATGGATTTTGTAACGGGACTACCTCATCGATCAAATCAACCGGATGCGATTTGGGTTGTCATCGATCGATTAACCAAATCGGCACATTTCATTCCGATGAAGGAGAGTGATAATATGGATAAATTGACAAAGCTGTACATCAACAAAATTGTGAAACTTCACGGTGTGCCTAAGACTATCATTTCCGATCGAGATCCTCGATTTACTTCCCGATTATGGCAATCAATGCAGGAAGCATTGGGAACCCGACTAGATATGAGTACAGCCTATCACCCACAAACAGATGGTCAATCGGAACGAACGATTCAAACCTTAGAAGATATGCTCCGAGCTTGCGTCCTTGACTTTGGGAAAGATTGGGAGACTCACCTTCCACTGGTGGAGTTCTCTTACAACAATAGTTATCATTCAAGTATAGGTGCTGCACCTTTTGAAGCACTTTATGGCAGAAAATGTAGATCGCCCGTGTGTTGGGCTGAAACGGGTGAAAAAGGGCTTACTGGACCGGAAGTCATCCATGATATGACCGAGCGAATTATTCAAATTAGGCAACGGCTAGCTGCAGCACGTGATCGACAAAAGAGTTATGCCGACAAACGCCGGAAGCCTCTAAAGTTCGAGGTGGGTGACAAAGTATTGTTGAAGGTATCTCCCTGGAAGGGAGTGATACGCTTCGGGAAGCGTGGAAAGTTAAATCCTCGCTACATCGGTCCGTTTGAAATTATTGGGGAAGTAGGCCCGGTGGCCTATCGATTGCAACTCCCTGCTGAACTCGATGGAGTTCACAACGTGTTTCACGTTTCCAATCTAAAGAAATGTCTGGCTGAAGACATCGAAATAATTCCTCTGGAGGAATTGGAAATCGACGAACATCTGAGATTTATTGAGCAACCAGTAGAAATCATGGGACGCGAGGAGAAGGCCCTCAAACGTAGCAAGATTCTGATCGTCAAGGTGCGATGGAACTCAAGGCGTGGACCTGAATATACTTGGGAGCGTGAGGATCAGATGAAGAAAAAGTATCCTCACTTGTTTGAGCAAACGTCCACAGAAACTCAAGGTATGATTTAATTTTGGGGACCAAAATTCCTTAACAGGAGGAGGATGTGACAACCCTAAAACTTTTTGCTTTCTTTCCCCAGCGACGACAGCAACGATGACAGCTGATGCTGCGAACGCTACGACACAAGAATAATTTTCGGGACGAAAATTCCAATTTCAGGGGAATGATGTGACACCCGAGAATTTCAAGGTTAACTTCCGTTAGACAAACCCGTTAGTTACGTTATAAGTGTTAACTTAGTAGCTAATGCATAACTAGGCCGAATACGTCCACGACCTTTGGTTGATCACCGAACCCGTCCATATGTGTTATGTGTTCATCATTGATTGTCTTTATGTGCAATGTAATTTAAATGCATGATTTAATATTGTGAATAGCATGACAAATTGTAAATACTTGATTATGTGAAAAACTTGCCTTTTTGGTCGCCAGCGAAACTACCGGGCGAAACTATAGTGTCGCCCGGTAGCCAGCTAAGATAATCCAATGACACGAGACCAGAGCTAGTTTCGCCTGGCCAGCGAAACTGCCAGCGAAACTGGCTCCTGATATAAATAATCTTGATAAACCCTAGTTTCTCCATTTGCCTCATTTCATCACAAACACACACACACAATTCTCTGGAAACTGGTCAGCCGAGAAAACCATCAAGAAACCGAGACCTCAGCCGACCATCACCTCATCTCATCTATCGATCCTAGAACCAACCGTGAGTCCCAAAACTATGTTTTCTTGCTTCTTCTATGTGTTTCTTTATAAAGTATGTTCAAACCTTCATGAAAACTTGTATGCTTCTGAGATAGTGCTTAGGGATGCTAGATCTACCATAAAGTCAGCAACTTTACGTTTAAAAACAAACCATGATGATGATTTATGCAATTTTGGCCATTTTAGGGTTTAGAAGTGTTTTTAGAGACTTGATGATTAAAATGCATGTTAAACGTGTTAAAGCTGCTTGATTTATGTTGGTAAATGCCTATGTATGCTAGATAATGAATTGCATGTAAGATCAGAAGCCGTTAGGTTGATTTTTAGGCAAATCCGTATGTTTTTTGCGACCAGCGAAACTGTCTGTTCTCTGGGCGAAACTAAGTAGCGAAATTATATCTCCTTCCAGCGACACTGACCAGCGAAACTATAGTGTCGCCGTGTAACCTGACCAGACCAGCTCGAACGAAACTACCGAGCGAAATACCTGAACGAAAGTTCAAACCAGTTTCCCTGCGAAACTAGGCTAGCGAAACTGCGTCAGCAGTTTCGGGCGAAACTAGCCTAGCGAAACTGTGTCACCGGGCATTGCCTAGCGAAAGTGCTACCCGTGCACCTAGCGAATAACTTAACGAAAAACAATGCTGATAAACTCTAGAGTGCTAGGAACCTACCAATGAACAAGAGAACTCGGTATGCTCGGCACCCACTTGATGAACTGAAGTGTTTTATGGGAAACACTTGTGGACTACAAACAAACTATTTTTCTGAAACAAAACTGAAAACGTTTTAATATGGCTAGTGTAGGTTAAAGTCTGAACCACATGATATCACATGTTTTCTAAGGATGCCTTATAACTTAAAAGTCCTCAACTTAATTGTGCCATTAATTTGTGAAAGCGAGGGGATGTTGGGTAGATCTACTGGAGTTTGACAAACTCCGCCCCGTGGCACGGGGAGTGCACGGAGGAACAATATCAGCCTATTTGACCGTGGTCCCGAGAGGACACGGGGGAGGCAAAAAAAAACCGCGATGACGTATGTCCGCACCGTACGGGATGGCTCGGCCCCCACAAAATAAGTCAGCTTTGGTACAAACTTCCTTAGAGCATGGAACAACGGATTAGCTACCCGCGATATCGGTTGAGTCCTTTAACTTTACGGAACTAGTACATACCCGATGACGTAGGTCACGGACAAACCATTTATAAACTAAGAATTAATTACGAGCATTGCTTTTCACAAATAAATATTTTGTAAGTACATCTTGACACGAATTATGATTATGAGACCGGGCCAATGCATGACAAGCCCACTGTGAACTCACCAACCGTTAGGTTGACACTTGCGTGGTTTAAACTTTTGCAGATCGCTAAGGAGTATCCACCGGAGGTTGGCATGGCACGTGAAGACTCTTATTTTTGATTTAACTTAAGTTGGGAATTTATAAAACAATGAATTTGTAAGGCACGTGGTTAGTGCCAGGATAATTATTTCCGCTGCGTATGTAATTTAAGACTTTGATTTATAACTTGTGTTTGAACTAACCCTGATTCGTTTAGTATTTGTAACTATGGTTGTGGATCCTGGTCTAGTCGCGCCCCTTACCGGTATAAACTCCGTTAGTGGTATTTTGGGGGTGTGACATTCTTTCTCAAAACAAAAGATGAAACTGCTGAATTGTTGAAAACTCTTGTCACTAATTTAGAAAATCAATCTAATCTTAAAGTCAAAACAATCAGATGTGACAATGGCACAGAATTCAAAAATCATGTTCTGAATTCTTTCTGTGAGAAAAAGGGAATTTTGAGGCAATTTAGTGCTCCTAGAACTCCACAGCAAAATGGTGTTGCTGAAAGGAGAAATAGGACATTGATTGAAGCTGCCAGGTCAATGTTGGCAGACTCTAAGCTCCCTGTGATATTTTGGGCTGAAGCAGTGAACACTGCCTGCTATGTCCAAAACAGGATCTTAATTGTCAAGGGAAAGAATAAAACACCTTATGAGCTTTGGAGAAAAAGGAAGCCAAACATTCATTTCTTTAAGCCATTTGGTTGTTCCGTCACTATTTTAATAACCAATGAGTCTTTGCCTAAGTTTGCTGAAAAGGCAGATGAAGGTTATTTTGTTGGCTACTCTGGTGTGTCAAAGGCATTTAGAGTATACAACAAGAGAACTAAAATTGTTGAGGAAACCATAAACGTATCTTTCAATGAGAAATCTGCCAACAATTTTAAGTCTCAGCCAAGCTGGTTATTTGATATTGATGCACTAACCACTGCTTTCAACATAACTGTTGATAAGCCTGTGAGCTTTCTAGTGCAGGAACAAAACTTTAACAGGTCTGCTGATGAACATTGGAAGAAAAATCAAACTGTTAATGAGAAGTCAATCTTCTTCTCTTCAATGAGTTCTGAACCTGTTTTCCCAAGAAATGACAAGAAACTGACTGAAATAATTCAAATTGAAGAAGAAATTGTTCCGCTTGAAGTTCAAGCTGAACATATTTCTCCGGTTCAAGTTCAACCGGAAAATCAAATTTCAGAAACTGAAGAGAATACTGAATCAGAGTCTCATGAAGCTAGAAACTCACATGATAACACATCAATTGAGTTCAATTTAGAACATCTGATCTACAATTCAGATACCAATTCTCTTGAATCAGTTGGAGTTTCAGATTCTATATCACAACTTAAAAATGTTGAGCTTGATCACAGACTTCCTCAGCTCAACATACCCTCAAATGGAAGAAGCCATGAATTTCCTATGTTCATTGATAGAAGAATCAACAGAGATCATCTAGCGGGAAATATTATTGGAGAAGCTTCAGCTCCAGTGCTGACAAGAAGTAGATCTGCAAATGCAAATATCTGTTTGCATGCTGCATTTTTGTCTCAAGAAGTACCCAAGAAGGTAGCAGATGCCTTAGAAGACAACAGCTGGGTAGAGGCAATGCAAGAAGAACTATTTCAGATAAACAAGCAAAAGGTTTGGGAATTGGTGGATCTGCCTGATAGAGCAGAACCAATTGGAACAAAATGGGTGTTCAGAAACAAGAAAGATGACAGGGGAATTGTTATCAAGAATAAAGCAAGATTGGTTGTGCAGGGCTATGTACAGGAGGAAGGCATTGATTATGATGAAGTCTTTGCACCAGTAGCCAGGTTGGAAGCAATCAGAATCTTCCTAGCCTATGCTACATTTAAAGACTTCCAAGTATATCAAATGGATGTGAAAAGTGCTTTCCTGTATGGCCTCCTGGAACAAGAAGTTTATGTCAATCAACCTCCTGGTTTTGAAGACCCTCACCATCCGAACAAGGTATGCAAGCTAATCAAAGCTTTGTATGGTCTCAAACAAGCCCCTAGAACCTGGTATGAAACTCTTTCTAACTACCTTCTAGTGAATGGCTACAAGAGAGGAGCAATTGACAAAACTCTTTTTGTTAAAACTGTTGGTAATGACATGTTAATGGTACAAATTTATGTTGATGATATTATTTTTGGTTCATCTAACACTTTGTTGTGCAAGGAGTTTGAAACTTTGATGCAGACAAAATTTGAAATGAGCTCCATGGGAGAACTAACCTTCTTCCTAGGGCTTCAAGTAAAGCAAACTGCAGACGGAATCTTTCTGAATCAATCAAAGTACATCCAAGACATGCTGAAGAGATTCGACATGTTATCATTCTCAAGTGCCAAGACTCCAATCTCCACTTCCCACAAGTTAACTAATGACTTAAGTGGAAAGCCAATGGACGTGCATATGTATAGAGAAATGATAGGCTCTCTAATGTATCTCACAGCTAGTAGACCTGACATCATGTTCAGTGTTTGCTTATGTGCTAGATATCAATCTTCTCCAAAAGAGTCACACATGCTCGCTGTTAAGAGAATTTTCAAGTACCTAAAAGGGCAACCCAAACTGGGTTTGTGGTATCCCAAGAACTCTGACTTCTCTTTCAAAGCATACACAGACAGTGATTATGGAGGATGTGATATAGATAAGAAATCAACATCAGGACGATGTCAATTTTTAGGAGAAAGGCTTGTCTCTTGGCAATGCAAGAAGCAAACATGTGTTTCTACTTCAACTGCAGAGGCTGAGTACATTGCTGCCTCAAGTTGTTGCAGCCAAGTCCTTTGGATCCAAAATCAGATGCTTGATTATGGAATCACATTCATGGAGACTCCTATTCTTGCAGACAACAACAGTGCCATTTCCATCGTTAACAATCCAGTGAAGCACTCCAAGACCAAACACATCGACATAAGGTATCACTTTATTAGAGATTGTGCTGAAAAGAATTTAATCAAATTATTTAAAGTTCACACTGATCATCAATTGGCAGATTTGTTTACAAAAGCTTTCGATGAGGCAAGATTTTTCTACCTCATTACAGCCATTGGGATGATGAACTTTGAATAAAACTTTTCACAACTTTAATGAAAGAAAGAGATATGCTCAAAGAGTCCGTCTCTTGATACAAAAAGAAAAAGAAAAAGAAAATCTCTTGTGTTAATATTCATTGTCAAAAACTGCTGTTAAGAATATGAAAAATTGACACAAATTTTCAAAATTTATGTGTTTTGGATTTTCCGGTTCAAGTTCAGGTTCAACCTGAAAGAATAACTTTTGAAATTCACCAGGTGAACTTCAACCGGAAAAATGCTTTAAATTTGACGTGAAAACTTATTTTTGAAAACAATTCTTCCAAGCGGAAAACATGTCCGCTTGAAGTTCAAACAGAAGAAATTTAGTTTTTAAAATAAAGGAGAAAACGAGTTCCGCTTGAACTTCCGGGTCAACAAAGTCAATGAGTCATTTAATTACCCGGAATGCACAATTTACTAAGCGGATATTCATTTATTTTATCCATTGAATTTTTAACTGTTCAATTCCGAGGTTTCAGTAAATTAATTTTTGGATAAGGGCATGCTTTAACTAGTTGTACTGTATAACCCCTAAAGCACCTGTCCCATCTGTCAATGAACCGTCGATTTACAACCTCTCTCCTCCACGTCATCTCCGAAAAGGTAAAAAGCCCTAAATTACCGTCATTTTCCCATTTCTCGCAACACATCTTAGAAATTACTCCCAAAACCCTCCCAAACCATCTCCGATTAACTCCCACAAAACCGTCGACATTCTCAAATTCCGTCAACAATGGCTCCGAAAGGAAAGGCCAGTGGCAAAAAGCCAGTTGGTGACTCAAAATTTCCGGTAGAACACAACTTGATGGCATACCTGGAACCACCATCCAAGACTGAAATCTACAATGAAATGATCGAGTTCATCAAAAGCTCTCACCTCCATCATGCGCTTACTGTAGAAGCCGAAATCTTCGAAGAGGTGATGGAAGACTTTTGGGTTCACGCTAGGGTTACCGACGAGGCTAGCGGAAGTGGTAAAATTGTGTCAACTGTCCAAGGGAAGGAAGTTGAAATTGATGAAGCAAAGGTTCGAAGACTGTTGAAACTGAGGGATGAAGGTGGATACGGAGAAATAGATCAGAAGAGATATCTCCGCCTATTCAGAAACATTGGTTATGGTGGCTCCCTGCACAGCAAAACTATCAAGAAGGGGCAGTTACCATACAAGTGGAGATTTCTTGCACACACACTTCTGGTGTGTTTATCTCCAAAGAAGGGAGGTTTTGATGAGCTCTCCGGTGAGCAAGCCTCTGCCTTCTACGCTGTGGTCAAGGGTGAGAACTTCAACTTTTCCAAACAAAATTTTCAAGCCCTAAAATCCAATGTTCATTCTGAATATGTATACTTGTATCCCAGATTTTTGACATATATTCTCAAAGAAGAGTACCCCCATATCGTATGGCTTGGTACAATTTTGCACCAAAAACTTCTGAATGAGAAAACATTTTCAAATCTTGCTTTAAATAAATCTCCATTTCTTGGAAGGGATACTGACCACCCCTTACCAATTCCAAGGCAATTTCCTGATGAACCTGCTACTGTAGAGGTTCAACCAGAAATTGTAGGAGTGACTGAGCTCCCTGCTCAAGATGACAGAGCTGTAGACCTAACAGTTTCTGATCCCACATCTGTCCCAGCTTCCTCTTCACTAAGAGTTTTTCAATCCAAAAAGAGGAAAGCTACCACAATCACTTCCACTGCCACCTCCTCATCAAACTCACCTCCTGTCATTTTCAAAAGACAGAGAAAAGTGGTCACTAGGTCTCCTCGTTCAAGGAAAAAAGCCTAAACGGAAACTGGTAAATTTGGGATTATCTCTTAGGGACGAACCTTCTGTTGAGGGGGAGTCATTAGAAGCAGATGTAGCTTCCCCATCTGAACATTTTTCACCCCTGCAACCCTTGTCACCCAGGAGTGACAGTGCTCTCAATCCCGGCTTAAATGAAGGTGTTATTAACTCACCTACCATATTACATGAGAACATCCTGATAAGCCAGGACACTGTAGCACTGCAACCCCACTCCTCACCGGAGGTGAATCTCAGTGGTTCTGAAGAGATTCATGCAGAAAGGGCTGCTGCTGCCCAAGTATCCCAACTGGAGCTTGGTGACAGCAGTAACGTAAATAAGACCCAATCTGCGGCAATCTTCTCTGAATCAGCACCCGGAAGTCCTTCATTGGAACCAAGGGTTGTTGAAACAGCAGAAGAGAATCCCAGGTGCCAAGAAGCCATGGGTACCAATGCTGATCAATCTAGGATTGATAGCTTGGTTATTTCCAAGGATACTGGCAATAAGCCAGTTGAGGATAGTCTTACACTACCTGAATTGACGAAACTGTACCTTTCTCTGCAAGCTCAGGTTGAAGCTCTAAACTCAACTGTTGCCAAACTGGTTCAAGCTGATCCTACTCCAACTGAAGCAGGTCCTTCAAACCCTACCAGGGATGCTGAAGAAGTTCTTGTAACTGATGAAGCTGATACTGTCAAATTGGGGGAGAAGTTACTGTCAAAACCTGCTATTACTGAAATTGAAGAAGTAGAAAGGATACCGGCTGAAGTAAGAGCCACAGCTTGCCAAAAGATTGGCATTATCCCTTTTTCTGTTGAAGAGAGCTGGGTAAACATGAAGTGCAGTCAACTAATTGCTATTTCTCCTTTTGAGGACCCCAACCTCACCGAGCTTGTTCAGTCATCAATGCTGATTGCTGGTGCTCTCCCTGAGCATATCAACATGATCACAACACTTCTGACAGATGTTATTTTTCCGGCTGAAAGAGCCAGTGATCATGTTGTAGGCAACATTGCCTCCACCAGCAAGGCAGCAGTTGATATGGAAGAAAGTACTGCAACTGCAGCAGTTTGTACTTTGACTGAAGGAGAAGGAGAAAGTCTGATTGGTGAAGATGAAGGAACCGAGGTACTGGAAATTACTGACAAAGAACCTGAAGTCACCCAATCTCAGGTGGTGACTGATGGTCAATTATTAGTTCAAGCGGAACTTCAACCGGAAGTTCAACCGGTAGTTACAGGAGAAGGAGATCTGAATGTTCAACCGGAACATCAAATACCAACCCAGGTGGATGTTCAAGGTCCTAGCGCCTCAATTTTTGGGACTGTTGAAACACCTGTGGTTCAACCGGAAGAGCAAAGAAATGAAGAAGCTGAGGATGTGGCTAGATCACTGATAGCATTAAGGAGTTCAGAAACAGTTCAAACTGAGGAACCTGTTCAAGCTGATATAGCTAAAACCATTCAACAGGTAACTCAAACTCCTGAAGCTGAGGCTATAGTGAAAATGGTTGAAGATGCCAGAAGGGTTGCTGAGGATGAGAGAATAGCCAGAGAGCTCCAAGAAGAATTCGATCTATACATGCAAAACAATGTGTTTGAAAACCTTCTTGAAGAAGCAAAGACCAGGTCTTTCAACTGGAGGTTAAAGGATTATGATTTGGATACAATGTCTGAAGCTAATAGGCAGAGGTTAATTGCTATTGCCTCTCACTTGCCTACCAAGCTGGTAAAGAATGATGAAAATTACCATCTGTTGAAAAAGATTCAGAGGGCTCTTGTGATTAGAAATTTAAAGAAAGAGGAAGAGTTAGCTCAGATGCAGGTTAAAGGACTTTGTAGCTTGATCGACAAAATTTTTTATGAGCTAAAAGGAGAAACTGTTGCTGTCAATCCTAAACTGGTGATGCCTTCACCATCAGAGCTGGTCTCAGGTACTATAACTGCTAATGTTAAACCTGAAATTGATGATATTGCAGATATACCACCTCCGCCTTCATTTATTTATGATCCAAACCCAATGACTACAACAACTTCATCCATTCTACAGTCACTTCCCATCATACCTTACAAACCTCCACATATCCCCAAGAAGCTTGCTGCTAAACTTGCCAATCCTAAGTTTAGATCAGACAACTTCACACCCATCACTCCCTTCAAAAAGAAGCCTCCACCAACCATGGACTTCTCTGACATCTTTCCACCTACTCCACCCTCAAGCCCAACTCCTGAAACCAATGAACCACCTCCAAAAACCACCCTACCTCCACTCACCATAAGAGAACCTTCTTCCACCACCTTCACCAAACCTACTGAAACTCAGCTTGGTCCCTCTTCATCATCTGCCAAAGGCAAAAGACCTATTGTGCAAGAATCTTCCTATGATTCTGATGAAGAGAGGAAGATGAGAAAGAGGAAGATGATGCATGACAAAAACAAAAGAGATCAAAACAAAAGAAGGAAAGGACCACCCAGAAAGAATAAGATCGTTGGGTGGACGGTAAATGAAGATAATTTTGACTTTTCCTTCAAATTGGCAAATGGTACAACTCAAGTGATAAATGCTCACAAGGCCACTACATTTCTCAGTGCAATGCAAATGACTGACATCATCCTAAAACTCAGAGAAGTTATGAATCCTTCAAGGGCAGAGCACATGTTAAGGCTTATCGTTGAACCAACTGTGCTGGAATGTGGAATGCTCTATCGAAGAAATTTAGATGATGATTCAGCAGGAGAAGAAGAAGAAGAGCCTACCAGTGAGATCAAATTTATCATCTGGGAAGAAGAAGAGAAGCTCTTCTATGTTCATAGAGCTGATGGCACCTTTACAATCCATGAGTCCATTTCTGTTCAAGAAGAATGGAATGAAACGGACTGGGATTCAATCAAACATGTAAAGGTGACCAAAACAAACATCAAAGAGCTTTCTCAAAATCTTGATGCCAGCATCGGATCTTCAAACAAGTAGGTTGTGGAGAAGAAAATTTTTGGGTACAAGTCAGTTTTGAAGATAAACATTGAAGACAATGAATAATTTGACAGCATCAGCTTAGGGGGAGATTGTAAGGAAAAATAGAGCTTGGAAGATTTCCGGCTGAAATGCCAATTTTACTAGTTCCGGCTGAAGTTGAAGTTGAAGCGGAATTCATACTTCAAGCGGAACAGGCAGTTCAAGCGGAAAGAAGCAGTTTTGTTTCTTAGCGAATATTCCGGGTGAACTCGTTTATCCACCAGATAAAGAGTTCAACCTGACTTTTCCTGTAAAGTCTTTTCAGAAGTCCAATCCTGCAAAAGCTTCTCGTATGCTTCTAAATCTGATTCAAGCCGCTCTCCTAAAGTAGATTGTTGCTGCCAACACGCAAGTCATTCCAATTGTCGATGTTTATTCTTTTGGTAGTTTATATTTGACTTTTATGTTTACGGTCTAGATTAGATCGCATGAGATCAATGGCTGTCATTTATCTCATCAGCACTATATATAGCATGTAATCTCTTAGTTTACACAGACGTTCATCACTTGTAATAGTGTAGCTTTGAGTTAATGCAAATAGTGCTGAATATTCGATATATCGTTGTTGCTACTATTCCGCAAATCAAGCATTTACATTATACAAGAGCTTAATATCGCTTAAGTAAAGTGAAATATAACTTTAATTCCGCAGGGTTATATTTGCAAGTAAAGGGCTTAGTTTTAGTTTATTCATAACTAATAACGATCCTACAAAAGGTGTTGGACTAGACTGGCTGTTCGATTATAAAGCTCTTTTTGAAAATCTTGAATCGACACCAGAGATGTCTGATAAGCAACTTACTCGTGTGCTTATTGAATTACAAGACGATACTCCGGTTCTAAATATACAAACTCTGCCGACTCTAGTAGTGCTGTTGTTGATGATTATTTGACCAAGACTTCGAATGATTCGACAATTGTTGCTGATGATATGTCTTCTGATGATGATAGTGAATTTCATGAAGCCGTGACACATCAGGTGGAAATTCCTACTCAACAACTCGATCCACAAGTTGATGCTACTTCAAATGAAGCTGATTCCAATACAACTGACAATGTGGTCAATTCACAAGTTGATGTTATTTCAAATAATACTGATGATAATACACCTGAAACTGTGGTGGTTGAGGAAGATCCTGTTCCTGGTATGGCTGAAACGGTGGTTGTTCCAATTCATCAGACACTTCGGATAAACACCATTCATCCACAAGACAATATTATTGGTGATTTAAATGAAGGAGTGCGTACGAGACATCAAATTGAGAGCAGGGCGTTACTATCAGTTCTGGAATCTGGTGTTTAGGAAGAAGCGTTCCATTCATGTTTTATATCTCAGATGGAGCCAAAAGATGTTCATGAAGCTTTATTAGATGGTTCGTGGGTTGAAGCAATGCTGGAAGAGTTACTACAATTTCAAAAAATTAGGAGTGTGGCACCTGGAAGATCTACCAGCCGGAAGCAAAGAACCGTGTGGAACACGGTGGGTGTATAAATGCAAACGAGATGATCGAGGAGTCATAGTCCGTAACAAGGCTCGTTTGGTTGTTCAAGGGTTTTCTCAGGAAGAAGGAATTGATTTTAGCGAGGTGTATGCACCAGTTGCCAGAATCGAAGCTATACGAATCTTTTTGGCATATGCTGCACATCGTGGATTCAAGGTCTTCCAGATGGATGTTAAGAGTGCATTTCTTTACGGCAAGGTCAAAGAAGAGGTGTACGTCAAAAAACCTCCGGGATTCTTCGATCCTGATTATCCGGAGAAGGTTTATAAGCTAGACAAAGCATTATATGGTCTTCATCAGGCTCCTCGAGCTTGGTATGAGACGTTGTCCACTTATTTACTCGACAACGGATTCAAGCGTGGGTTAGTTTATCCTACTTTATTCTGTCGTAAAACGGGGGAGGATCTGCTACTGGTACAAATTTATGTGGACGATATCATCTTTGGTTGTTCAAACGAAAAATTATCAAAGGATTTCGAGACTTTAATGCAAACAAGGTTCGAGATGAGTTCAACGGGGGAAATATCGTTCTTCTTGGGTTTACAAGTTCAACAATCTGACAAGGGAATTTTCATTCATCAGACAAAATATGTGAATGATGTCCTGAATCTATTCAAGGTGGAAGATGTTCGCATTCCTGGAACTCCTATTCAGCTGTCACATGGCCTGTGTCCTGACAAAGACGGTGAAACAATCGATGTCACTCGTTATAGAGCAATGATAGGTTCTTTAATGTATCTTACAGCTAGTCGACCTAATATAATGTTTGCTGTATATTTGTGTGCCAGATACCAAGCAGCACCTCGGGTTTCTCACATGGAAGCAGTTAAGAGGATTCTAGCTTATTTGAAGGGTAATGCAGATCTCGGGATCTGGTATCCTCATGATGATAAGTTCGACCTGTCGGCGTATACGGATTCAGACTACGGCGGTTGCAAGATCAACATCAAGTCAACCACGGCCGGATGTCAGTTTCTCGGTGATCGGTTGGTATCTTGGCAGTGTAAGAAGCAGACTTCTGTTGCTACATCCACGGCTGAAGCTGAATATATAGCAGCTGCTAGTTGCTGCTCTCAGGTTTTATGGATACAACAGCAGATGCGGGATTACGGTTTGAAGTTTCTTACTACTCCAATTTATATAGATAACTCGGCTGCGATTTGCATAACTAAAAACCATGTTCACCACTCTAAAACGACTCATATTAATATTCGTTATCATTTCATCCGTGACTGTTTTGAGAAACATTTGATTGATCTGCAAAAGATCCATACTGATTTTCAAAAAGCGGATCTTTTTATGAAAGCTTTTGACAAAACCCGCTTTCGTTATCTTTTGCAGATCAATGGCATACAAAAGTTACCTGTTGAGTAACTTTCGGTTGATCATTTTTCATTTGTTTATCTTTGTTGTCTGTTTTTCTTTTCTTATTCACAAAATCTAAATATTTTAGGGGGAGAAAAACCTAAAATATATAAAAAAAAATTGGAAAAGTGCAAAAAGCATAAATAAATGGAAAAATCAAAAATTTGAGAAATGGATCCGACCAAGCGAGAAGTGATATTACATCGGCGTGTGTTGTCAACCACAGATAAAGTAAAAATGAAAAGCTGTAGGTACTTGTTTGGTTAGTTAAATGTGTAAGGACAAATCTGATATATGTTAGAATGATATAAATAAAATAAATTGCTTGATTAAATGTAAGGCACATCATGACGAATGCTGTGTGATCTTGGCATTAAATGAAATGAAAAAGCAAAAACAGAATAAGAGATGTTCTGGTGTATGCATGCTTTTATTTTGCAAAGATTTAAACTTGTTTGATTTTCTTTATTTTGTCAAACGATCGGCCTTCCTCTGCGTATCGAAAGATCGACCTGTTGGTGTTCGTTTGACGTTCTGCTTTATTTTCTTTGGTGTTTCGTATAACTCATCGGACTTTCTCTGCGTGTGCGGGAGCACCGACTTGATTGTTGTTGGGTTATACAATTTCTGCTTTATTTTCTATTTCTTATTTTCCTAAACAATCGGACTTTCTCTGCGTGCCTACCGGCCGACCCGATTGTTGTTTGTTTAGGGTTCTACTTTATTTTTGCATGAAACACCATGGACGGATATATCTCAATGGAAATCAAATTCTGTGGAAAATTACAAAAATAATAAGAATAAGCCAAATTACCGGTATTTCTGATTGTGTGGGCTGTCATATTATCAATGCGTGCAAAATATACCTTAACATATCAGAAAGCTATAAAAATTGATCTGTCCAAACTAAAATAAACTGAAAAGTTGTATTTGCTGCCAACTTGACTTGCATGCTGATTAATAATGAAATTGAAGTGCGTCTGATGCATATTAGCCGATATGATCTCGCGTCTGGATCTTTCTCACAAAAATATTTAAGTTATATTAGATTGAGTTTGTGTATTTCATTTTTGTTTTGGTTTGTTGCTTCAATATCTTAAAATCACAAAAAGATTTTAGGAGTGTTTTAGCATAATTTTGTAAAAATCCAAAAAGATTTTCGGTGTGTTTGAAAGTTTACAAAAATAAAAAAGATTTTGATTCTGCTTTATTTTCGATCAACTGCTAGTGAAAAATTCAAAATTGTGCCGAAGACAACCAAACGGACTTGATTTCAGTATCCTCATCATTAATTGGACGAAGTTTGAGGAAAATTTATAATTTTTAAACTTTCAGGGTTCAATTTGAAAATTCATCAATTTTAGGGTTTAATTTGAAAATTTTTGAAATCTCCAAACCTGGAGTTCGGCCGACCGAACTTGGAGTTCGGAGGTCCGAAGCTCACCATTGACGAGGTTTGGAGAGGCCGAATGTGGAGTTCGGTGTACCTGTTGGTCCGAACGTGGAGTTCGGTGAACGTTAGGAGGTCTGAACGTCTTGGGCACTGGTTTCAAATTCAAACTCATCGGAGTTCTTCAGACTCCGAACCTGGGGTTCGGAGACTCCGAATGTGGGGTCCGGAGGGGGCTCGGACAGAGTTCGGCGAGTCTATGAAATTTTTGATCAAATGTTGTTCGTTTACGCAAACGACAATGATTTGACGAAATCAGTGATTATATCTATTGATAACATTGAATTTAATAAATGTTTAATTTTGTGTGTTTTCAGATATGGCCAACGACCTAAAAATCGGTGAAAAACATAACATTTGTTTGCATATCGGTGTTACACGAGGCAAACTTGACAAATTTGGAGGATCCGGGATATCTGAGTTTCTAAGGCGGTCCAGAATCCATTATGCCATCACTCAACAATGTGATGTGTAACGAGACATTATTCTGGAGTTTTGGAATACAACACAAACAATTACTGATGCTCCGATCAGAATTGTTGCTAATATTCAAGGTAAAGAAGTTGAAGTTACTGAAGCTGATATTCCTCGGGTATTGAAGTTAGAATCTGATACAACAACAGCATAATTTGAATTTTCTCAAGAAGATAATGTGGCGTTCTTGAAGCGAATCTGGTATACTGATGATCCGAGTAAAGAATGGGTCTATAAATCGTCGTTGAGTGTTCCGTACAAGTACTTGGTGCACGTGTTGTTGGTTTGCTTGGGGCATAGAATATCTGGGCATGATGTAGTTCAACAGATCATACTGTCTCTGATGAATGCTTTAGTGATGAATAGGCCGTATAATGTTGCTGAGATGATTTTTCATTACATGAGAGATAATCTCACTCAAAGGAAAAAGGAAGCGGCAATCTATCCCAGATTCCTTCAGATGGTTCTCAATGACCGGTATCCTGATTTGATAAAGCATGCCACTCAGAAGATGGAACTGAAACATATGACGGAGGCAAGTGTTGGTGCTCTGGCGTCTTATCAAAAGAAGGCACCAGAGTTTCAGCCGAAATTGAAGCGTTTGACTCGTCATATAGCCAATGTCAATTACGTGGCACCAGCACGGGGTGCACCTCGTCATGAAGATGGTAGTGATTCAGAGGAACTCGATTATAGCTAGATTGAGGAACAGAATCAGATTCCATAGCAAGGTCGAGTAAAAAGACCTAAAAGACAAGTACCGGTGGTCCAGGAACCAGTGAATCAAGGACCTGAACAAGTTGTATCTCAACCGCCAACTACTGAACCAGTGGTCTCAGCACAGGAAGTTCCTGTATCTATCAACGTGACTGAGACACCAGCAGTAAATACCCTTGAAGATGAATCCGATGAAGATGAGGAGGATCTGAATGTTGGGGCTGATTCTGAAGACTTCTCTGACACAAACAATCCGTTTGTGAGAGTCTTGATCAACTCAAAGTATGTAGAGCTCAGGAAAGGTAGCGATGAACATTTCGCTTACCGAATCAGCAAGAACAAGAACAATGATCGTTACAAAGATCGTGTGTACGACGTGGTGGCCTCATCTGAGTCTGATGAAGATTATAATCCTGATGCTGATGTGGTTTCCGGCAAAGGTAATCAGCATGCTACTGGTTCTTCATTTGTTACTTCAGCAAAAAGAAGGCAAAAGTCGATTGCTGGAGGAAGAACTAAGAAGAGGAAAGGAGTACAACAGTTTATTCTGCAACCTCGTTCTGGTGTTTCTTCTTCAGCTACTCCTGCTATGTCTGTGCCTGAAGTGTCTACAACAGTTCAGACTTCAGTGTCTGACGTTCATGCTGATTTCTTGCAAGATCTTATGAATGCCAATCGATCGACAACTGTTAGCACAACACCTTCAGCAAGTGCTGGTGCGCAGTTTGTGAATCAACCTATGGGTTCGACACCCACAACTCCGGTGTTTTCTACTGCAACTGCTACTGCTTCAACACATTCCACACCTGAAGTGAATTTCAATTTTGAACAAGGATCAGTTTCTTTCTCTCAAGCCAGTATTCTTGAAAGCGCGTTATCTGATCAACAATCTCAAATTGATGCCTTGAAGGCTAAGAATGAGGAACAAGAGAAGATGATTACTGTGCTACGCTTATATAATGAAGAATTGAGGGAACAATCTCGAGCACATAGTCAACAGATCACAACTTTGCAGAGTCAGGACGCAGCCAAATATCAAGAGATTCTAAGATTAAATCGGGTTAGTCAGACTCAAAGTCGCATGCTTTTTGAAATGGTTGAGCAAATAAAATTCTTGATGGAGAAGTTTAAATCTCAGGGGGAGATTGGAGATAATTCAGGTTGTAATGAAGATCCGATGAGATTTTTGAATGACGATCCTGATCAAGATGATCCTCATGGGAATGTTGGTGGAGGACCAGGCCCGTCTGGAACCGCTGATTCGGGTACTGGGACATCTACTTCTCACGGGGAGAAAGATTCTCGAGAAGCTATGCCTATTACGTCAATTCCATCAAACCAAGCGGCAACAAGTTTGAATGATTTTGAACAGATGTTGCAGACACTTGAAGAAGGGGAATTTGTTGGTGACTTGACGGCTGAACAGTTGCAAAGGGTTTTTGATCTGAATGATGAAGAGATGAGACAAGCGTCTAAGAAAGCTCCAAAGAAATATGAATCATCTGAACCAGAGTCTGATGAAGACGAAGAAGGTATGTTTGAAGAAGAGATTGAGATAGAGGATAACACAGAAGAAAAATATCCAGATTTATACTCCAACTTCGACAACAATCAATCTGGTGATGATTTTGAGGTATTTCCTAAGGAAAAAGATGCTGAAGTTGAGGAAAGATTGAGAAAGAAAGAATCAGAAAAACCTGAAGACCTAGTGGTTAAGGAGGCTAAAGTTCAAAAACGGCGTCAGACATTTGACGAGTTCATGATAACTTTTCATGCCAATTATGTTCCGCCTCCGAAGCCAGTCAAGCAGAGATCATTCTTCAAATTCAAGGGTCAAGCTTCAGGTGAAATAATCAGTTGGATGTATGCTTCGAGTTTGAAGTGCTACGAGATTAAATGAGAACATGGAATCCAGTACTTCAAATGTGCCAAAGATTTTAGCAGTCTGCTGGTTTGGGATATTCGTGAGTTGGTCAGAAAGCCATTTTGCAATTATGGCAATGATTGGATGGGTTTTCACTTCAAGAAGACACTTGAGAGGCAATGTCAAGAAGGATTTCAATTGTTGGATCCTCAGAAGCCAAAAAGACATCGATCCCGAACAAGAATCCACGAAAGAACTGGTAAGAAGCTAGTAATCTTGGTGTTTTCGTAGAAACCGGATGTGATGAAGAAGATTCCTTTGATGAAGATGAAACTTGATTTAATCAAGGATCTAAGGTGGTGGTACTACAACAAAAAGACTGGTGAAGCAGTTATTGTGTTGAAGGTAAACAATCAGGTTGTGAGGATCTACGATCCAATGTGGCTGATCAATTTGTTGAAGGCTGATATATACGAGCTTTATCACAATCCAATCTTGTATCATCCTGATTTCATGGATCAAGCGCTGAAGTTTCAGAGGGTGATAAGGGTTTGTTTTGCATTCAAAATCTATGCTAGAAGCCTGGAAATAATAATGATTTGGTCAGGAAGGGTGATGAGGCTGCTGCAGATGTTCAAGGCTGAGAAAGAACGGTCGAGCTGTTGCCAAGGGGGAGTTTATTGATACACGATGTGACAACGAGCCTGGATCAGACAAAGCGTCAAAGACACGAAGATTACAACATATTGTTCTGGTGACCGAACTCCGGCCGAACCTTGGCCGAGCCTTGGCCGAACCTCAAGTTCGGACAAGCTAAGGAGTTCGGCCGGCCGAAGACTTATATATAGGTTATGTTTGTGTCTTTGTAACTAGTTTTTGAGAGTGAGCGAACTTTTGTAAGTGTGTGTGTGTTTATACTCTGAGTATCTTGTAATCAAGTTGTTAATGAGAGATTGAGTTATTTACACTGTTTGTCTACATTCTTATTCATGCAATTGTTATCGAACTAGACCGATCCCACGGTCCAGCATTTTCATAGAAGTATGTATCAACAAACTCCCCCTCGATATGTGTAGTATTAACATCCACATTAATCTTGTATCTTCAATCAAACTATTCCTCAACTTGACGATGAGTCTAATCTTGAATACTTGACATTGCGGCGCGTGTAATCTTTTTATCAACTGCTTTAGAAGACTTGAAGTTGTGATGATCTCTTCCCACATAGAAACCTGCCAATATAAATAATCTTGGCACAAAACGTCTCTTCGAGACTCCAAGATATATTGATTTTGAAATTGATTTCGTATTCCGTGTTGATCAATCGAAAAGAAATAAGAAATAAAATCTTTTTTATTTTTCAAAACTTATATCAAAACACACCTAATTTTTTTGATATTTTCTAATATGAAAAATAAAAGCAATACAGAATCAGACACTATTTTTGTCTTTTTGTGAGAAGATCACGACTTGGGATCATATTGGACATAAATGCTGAACTACACTTGAATTTCAATTATTGTAGCACATAAGCCATGTCCATTGCAGATATAATTTGTGCAGCTTTAAACTCAGGCAGGATCATACTCATTACATAAGGATATGTTAAGGTATTGATTAGATTTGCATTGACCAGTGTACCCCACACTATCAGACATACTCAGATATGTTTTTGCTTATTACACTTTATGATTTCACTTGTGATTTAACACATAGTGATTGTATACATGATATAGTCAACTGTGTTCCATGCAAAAAGAAATAAGAACATTAAATCGTCTACCTTAAGGTCGATCTTTCGATACGCAGATAAGGCCTCAGATTTAACAAGATAAGAAAATAAAACAAGTTGAAATTGTATAACGCAACAACAATCAGGTCGGTACTCCTGTACACGCAGAGAAAGTCCAATGAGTTATACAAAACACCAAGAAAATAAAGCAGAACCTCAAACGAACAACAATCGGGTCAATCTTTCGATACGCAAAGAAAGTCCGATCATTTAAGAAAATAAAGAAAATCAAACAAGTTTAAATCTTGCAAAATGAACACATGTATACACAGTGGCTTCTCAATTTCTTTTCCACATATCGTTTTCTTGATATATCATGAGATATGCATCAAGATGTTGTCCACTAGGTCAAGCATCAGATTTAGTAAATATCACATGTGTATACTTTCTGATTTACCGATCCTACCTAGCACATTGATCAATGGTCTTATGGCTTTTCACTTACTTTATCCATGACTTAAACATCGTCAGCCAATGTACCATCATTTCCCAATCATGTCGGATAGAATTTCTTATTTTTCAATGTTTTTGGATTATTGCATTTTTTAATATTTATGTCTTTTCAAATTTCTCCCCCCCCCCCCCTAAAAATGACAAACTCTATTTTTTTAGATTTTTACTTTTAACATTTGAAAAACAACACACTATTTTTGTACTTTTTAAAAACAAACTCCCCCTCAAAATAAGATGAAGTAAAAAACAAACCAGAAATTGATCAACCAACACGAATACCAGCAGTTTAGTATTTTGAAAACAAATTGACTTGGAAATTCGATTTAAGTTATCACAGATATTTCACAATCAGCAATTTTCCAATCACCGAAAGGTCTTCCTGAAATACCTGCTGACACCAAATAAAACATTAGTCGCTCTGGGACCGAGCCGATTCAATAGCGTCGGGTCGCCCGGTGTCTTCCACATAGTCATTGTTGGCCTTAGAAACAATCTTTGGTTTCCATATTTTTAAAAATTTTGATTTTTGATCAGAACCTGAATCTGAATCAATCGGCGTACTTGGTTTGAACCAAGACGGCTTACGAGATGATTTGACTTTTGGAGACCATGGTTCATCAAAAATATGACCTTTGTTATCCACATATTTAGCAGTGTTGTGGATATATGCAGTCGTTGAACAAACAGCAGCAAGATGTCCAGGTTGACGACATGCATAACAAAGTCTCTCACGAAATTTACAAACATTTGAAAAATTCTTTGAATTTTGAGAGCATGAAGAATTATCAGAATCAAAATTGTCAAAGAAACATCATAAGAATCATACCTCGAAGATGGACTCCGCGAAGTACCTTTCGATTCAGATGAAGAACCTCCAGAAGAATAAAACAATTGTTGCTTCTGAGAAGGTGATTTCTTTTGAGTCTTGATCTTCAACACTTTCTCCTTTTTCTTTGACTGCTGAGCTTCAACAGGAACATCTTTAATTTCAAAACTCAAACCTTTATGCTTGAAACCCGAAATCTTTGAAGACTCAGATGAGTACCAGAAGCATCTCTTCCTTTCGCTTCTCTAGTAAATTGAGCTTTAATTTCCTTCAACTTGTTCTCTTGCACCAAAGACTTAGCAGCTTCCTCTTCAGATGAAGAACTTGAACATTTCTCAGTTTTTCCAAACACATTTTCATCTTTCAAACCTGATGAACTTGGCACAAAAGTTGGATCTTCAGCAAAAGTAACTTTCTTCTTTGACTTATTCTTCTTTTTCTTGGCTGGTGTGGCAAACTTTGAATAATCAACCATTTCAGCCTTTGGATCAAGAGGAGCCGATGTAAATTCAGATAAATCCACCGGTTGGGAACCTTATGAATATCATTTTCTTTGGAACTATCCTCACTCCAGTCATGCTTATACAAGAAATTCAGCAACGTTGGTGATGAGTTGCAATTCTTGACATGCCTTTGTAATTCCAAAATCTCCAGCTTTAATTCAGAAAATTTTTGTTGTGCATCAAACACCTCTTTTTGAGACTTAATGAGTTTTTCATTTAAATCATTATACTCATAAGTTTGCAACTTCCTGATCTCACATTCAGCCAAAACTTCTTCAGTAACTTTCTCACACTTCTTCTTGAATATTTCAACATCCTTTGTTAAAACTTCATTCTTTTCTCGAAAAAGAACATTCTCATCTTAAAGTATAGATACTTTTGTTTGAAGTTTCTCAATTGTAGCCGCAGATTCAATAACAAGTGCATTAGCTTTTTCATACTTTTGTTGAACTGGATAACTTTTCTCAAATAGATTTTCAAAATCTTGTGCTACATCTAGAGCTTCAGCTTTTGCCTTTTCACATTCTTCAGCCAATTTACTCTTTTCTTTCAACACGTCTTCATGAACATGAACCATTTCATAATATTTCCTTTTAAATTTTTTCCAATTCTTTCTTTAACACCACAATCTCTTCAGTGGATAATTCAGAACCTCGTTCTAGATTTGCATTCTTGTTGCGTAACTTCCACAAATAGATGCAAGTTCCAGGTACATAAGAATATATACTTCATGTAAGAACACAATTATGAGTTAATAGGAGCTCTACTATGATTCATTGAAAATATATGTTAATATGAAAAAAATAGAGTTATGAGTTAATAGGAGCTCTGCATAATCTGTATGAATAAAAATGGAACAACTTATGTTAGATTAAAAAAACAGAATAAATACTTTTATGATAAGTCCGCGTCATTATTCTGCTCTCACTTTTTACCAATTCATATTCATTATTCTAGGTAAAATCTTAGGAGATTTTTGTTGGATCTAGCCACAGCACTAATCATGCTGACATACATACAACGGTTAGTATTTGTCAAACTCATTATCGGTTTGATTGCTCATTTACATAAAGTAATTAATTGAACTGCATGGCGTGAAATCGGTGGTCGATCAACCTCGTCTGAAGCGGTCGAAAAGAAAAAAGGTAAATATTTGCCAATCAAGTTTTATTCCATTCTATAGTTTCATAGTAATCTGTTTGGTAATGTTATGTAGTCCCATTTTAAATGTTATTTGGTACCTCAAACACTTGGGCTAGCTAGGGATTGTTGGAACAAATGGTGAGATGTGTACCAAATAAAGTTCAACTGACTTTGAAGTTGATCCGAAACTTAATGTGATGTTCATCCAGATGTTTTAAGTTCATTTGGATATCTAATGTTCATCTGGAAATCAATTGAATTATAGGACCTGATGACCCATACTACTTGCAATAAAATGGCACTCCTCAGTCCATATCTATCATGGTAGTAAGTATTTCGAAATTGCTATATATATTATAATCAATTTCCATAACCTAATTATCAATTATATATTTTGGTATAGAAAGGAACACAAGAAAAAATGGTCCTAATTAGGCTCAAATCTGGATAGTTGAATATGAAGACCACGTGGTAGTGTTGTTGGCTCCCGAATTGAAAATTAAATTGAGAATAATGCTTGTATGCAATGTAATTTTTTTTAATGTTTTATTTGTATTTCATTTGTATTTGACTTGTAATTATTTGATTTGTACTTAATAATTTGTTATAGGTTTTAAATTGGCCACGCATATAGAAAGGACACATATGATTTCAACAACCTTTTGGTCGTTGCCATATAATATATGTGGCTAAAACACAAATATACGTGACCATATAATACCAAAGGCCACGCTTTTTATATTTTCATGTGGCCGTTGCCACCCTTTGGCCACGCCTATTGGGACAAAATATTTGATTTCAACAACCCTTTGGCCCCCCTTTTTTTTTCCAAATATATGTGGCTAAAACACAAATATATGTGACCATATAATACCAAAGGCCACACTTTTTATATTTTAACGTGGCTGTTGCCACCATTTCACCACGCATATTGGGACAAAATATCTGATTTCAACTACCCTTTGGCCACTTTTTTTTTCAAATATATGTGGCTAAAACATAAATATACGTGACCATATAATACCAAAGGCCACGCTATTTATATTTTAACGTGGCGGTTGCCACCCTTTGGCCACGCTTATTGGGACAAAATTTATAATTTCAGCAACCCCTTTGGCCACTTTTTTTATAACATATGTGGCTAAAACACAAATATACGTGACATATAATACCAAAGGCCACACTTTTGATATTTTCATGTGGTCGTTGCCACCCTTTAGCCACGCGTATTAGGACAAAATGTGTGATTTCAGCAACCCTTTGCCCACGTATTTTTATAATGTATGTGGCTAAAACACAAATATATGTGACCATATAATACCAAAGGCCACGTTAAACAAACGCATGTGGCCATTTGGACCCTTTGGCCACACTTTCTGGAAGAATTGTTTGATTACAACAACAAATATTGGTACCCTTTAGCCACGCTTCTAGGTGGCTTCAGCCACTGATATTGTAACGTGGCCTTAGGATACATAAGGTGACGGGACCTTTGGTGTCGATTGAAATGAAAAAACAAATGTGACCAAACACCTTTGGTCACGGTTTTTTTCCATGGCCAAAGGTGAATTTTGACGTAGTGTTATAAAGAAAATCAACTTCGATTCTTAAATAATCCACATCACTTTTGCTTCTATTGTAACAAAAGATTCCCCTTTTATGTGGAAAAGGCCCGTATCAATAATTATGATTTTACGTATGGACAATTCCTCAATATCTTTTTCAGTCGCAACAAAATATTTTCTTTGTGCATTGGTAAAAAAAACATGCTTTTTGGGGGAGAGATACTATTTCAGCAATCGAGTCACAGGTATCTAACATATTCATACCTAAGGCTTTTCCACAAAGTGCTGATGAAACATATAACTTCTACAAATCTTTCCATTTTCCAAGTCGATCCAATCCATTTGTTCGTAGAGCTATTTACTCGATCGCAGACATTTCTGGAACACCTCTAACAGAGGGACAAATAGTCAATTTTGAAAGAACTTATTGTCAACCTCTTTCAGATATGAATCTATCTGATTCAGAAGGGAAGAACATGTATCAGTATCTCAATTTCAGTTCAAACATGGGTTTGATTAACACTCCATGTTCTCTTAAATATTTACCATCCGAAAAGAGGAAAAAACAGAGTCTTTGTCTAAAGAAATGCGTTGAGAAAAGGCAGATGTATATTTAACGTTTTTATTTTTAGATCTTTTCTCAAACCTATTGCCGATACTAAGTAGCAGCCATATATTTATCTCCATTTTTCATGATATTATGCATGGATCAGATATATCATGGCGAATTCTTCAGAAAAAATTCTTGTTGGGATTAGTTACTAGTTCAAATTTGATACAAATTTATTTTTTGGGAATTGGTTGGAATGTGTTCATATCAATTAATAGGATTTTGGTTCACACGACCTGTTGCAGCAAAGGCTTGTCAAAAAGCATTTGGAACTAATCGTGTTGGTGATTTTGGTTTATTATTAGGCATTTTAGGGTTTTATTGGATAACGAGGAGTTTCGAATTTCAGGATTTATTCCAAATATTCAATAACATGATTTCTAATAATGAGGTCAATTATTTATTTGTTACTTTGTGCGCTGTTCTATTATTTGCCGTTGCGATTGCAAAATCTGCACAATTTTCCCTTCAAGATGTGGATATATTATCCAAATGGTTAACCCCGTCTATCAATCTTTTACATCAAAATTCAAACAATTCAATAGATTGGTATGAATTTTGTAAAGATGCAGTTTTTTCAGTCAGTATAGCCTCTTTGGGAATATTTATAGCATTTTTTTATATAAACCTGTTTGTTCATCTTTTCAAATTTTGGACATAATTAATTCATTTGTTAAAATGGCTCCTAAGCAAAATTTTTCTGACAAAATACAAAATGCTATATATGATTGGTCATATAATCGGGGTTACATAAATGCCTTCTATGGAACATTCTTAACTATGGGGGTGAGAAAATTGGACGAATTCACTCATTTTTTTGATAGACGAATCATTGATGGAATTCCAATTGGGGTTGGTTTTATGAGTTTTTTTTTTCTAGTAGAGGTTAATAAAGCGGTAGGGGGTGGATGTATTTCTTCTTATTTGTTCTTTTATTTTTCTTATGTATTAATATTTTTAGTAATTTATTACTTTTTAAATTTTTAATTATTCTTTAAGTCTTTAAATACGTCTAATAGAAATCCAATCCATTTCTTAAATAAAATGTGACCAATTACCCACCCAACAAAATTACTTGTTACAAATAGCAACTTGCTGTTGCATCGAAACATAAAAATGTTGACTAATCTCGCTAACATTGAACTTGGTAAAATGAAATGATTCAATAATTAAAAAATGAGATTATTCAGAAATACACATTGAATGCTGAGATTACGCATTGAATTTCTGGTAGTAGATCCATAATCAAAGAAGTGTTTGTGATTATTGCAGAAGAATGAACAAAAGATAGGGTAGAGCTAGGACATTTATTGTATGAGGTCTACCCAGTGCTAGATACAGAGGCGCATAATAGATCGATTTGAATATTATGAGCTGTCACATAATACAACCAGTTGTTGCTGATACCTTCTCACCGGCTCCTTCTTCTCCTTCTTCCATAACGTGACCTCGGAGAGGGAAGAGATAGGAGGGTCCTATGGAGAATGTGGTCAGAAATCCATAATAGAGTCCGACCACAACGACCGAATTGATTATCTTCATGCATAAGGATACTAGATTACCTAGTAGAAAAGATTTCAAAATCAACACAAACCTCCCTTTTTATTTTCCATTGCAATTTATGTATTATTATATGCTGATTTTGAAACTATAGAAAAGAAATAGAAAGAGATAGACTAGAAATGACATCTGTTATGTTAACGACACCAAAAGGATATTAAATGAATGGAATTGGGATATGGATGAAATATTATGAAATAGAGCCACTTTGAGGTTCCCTATGAAATGAGTCATGGCGGGGAGCCACCATGTTCAATAAGTGGGACGCATTAGCTATCCACTATCAGGTTGGGCAGTAAGGATCGGAGAATGACAATCACTCATTCTTAAAACCAGCGTTATTTAGAATCGGAATAGGATTCCAACTCAACACCTTTTGAGTGATATTTTGAGAAGAGTTTCTCTTTATGAAAGTTGTAAGCTGTGTTCCGGGGGGGGGGGGGGTTACTGTCTATCATTGGCCATTATGTAGAATCAGTCGCGGGACCTAAGAGGCGGTGGTTTACCATGTGGCGGATGTCAGCAGTTCAAGTCCGCTTGTCTCCAACTCGTGAACTTAGCCGATACAAAGTTATATGATAGCATATTCCGATTTGGCGGTTCGATCTACGACTTATCATTCATGGACGTTGATAAGATCCATCAATTTAGCAGCACCTTAGGATAGCATAGACTTAGAGTGAAGGGCGAGGTACAAACGAGGAAAGGCTTATGGTGGATACTTAGGCACCCAGAGACGAGGAAGGTCGTAGTAAGCGACGAAATGCTTCGGGGAGTTGAAAAAGCATAGATCCGGAGATTTCCGAATAAGTTAGCCTTTTAAACTGCTGCTGAATCCATGGGCAGGAAAGAGACAACCTGGCGATCTGAAACATGGTTTCAGAAGATGAAATGTCTATGTTTTTTCGCCCGAAGAACTAACTGGATTGTTGCGAGCGGAACGAATGGGCCGCGCTTTGGAAGAAGCAATCTGTTACCAAGCCGTCTTATTGGGAATAACAAGAACATCCATGAATACTCAAAGTTTTATATTCGAAGCTAGTTTTCAAGAAACCGCTCGAGTTTTAGCAAAAGTAGCTCTCTTGGGGCGTATTGATTGGTTGGAAGGTCTGAAAGAAAACGTTGTTCTATGGGGGATGATACATGTTCGTAGCGGTTTCAAGACACCTTCAAGCAAACCTAACAACATTTCCTTTGAAATAAAAAAAAAGAATCTATTAGAGGGTGAGATGAAATATATTTTGTTCTACCATAGAAAATTATTTGATTATTGCCTTTTTAAGAATTTCCATGATATACACAAGAACAATCAATTTTTTAGGATTTAATGATACCTAAGAGCAGATTCACCCATTTCTTTTACTTTTAAAAGGATCTGTTGGTTTTTAAGTGCAATCATTTGATTTGGTAATAGTACTAAAAAAATAACAAATAGAAAATAATATTGGCTTGGGCTGTGTATCTACGCTAATCTCTGGTAGAAGAGAAGGTTCCATCGGAAAAATTATTAATTTCAGTATACCTCTTCGCTTTTTTTTCAAAAGGGGGAGGTAGTGTGGGGAGAAATGACAAGAAGATATTGGAACATTAATTTAGAAGAGATGATGGAAGCGGGAGTTCACTTGGCCATGGTACTAGGAAATGGAATCCTAAAATGGCACCTTATATCTCTGCAAAACGTAAATGTAATCATATTACAAATTATTACAAATCTTACTAGAACTGCCCGTTATTTAATCAGAATCTTGTGATTTGGTTTTTGATGTAGCAAGTAGGGGAAAACAATTCTTAATTGTTGGCACTAAAAATAAAGAAGCTGATTCAGTAGCATGGGTTGGAATAAGGGCTCGGTGTCATTATGTTAATAAAATATGGCTCAGTTGTATGTTAACAATTTGGTCCACTACAGAAACGAGACTTCATAAGTTTAGAGACTTAAGAACTGAACAAAAAACAGGGAGACTCAACCGTCTTCCGAAAAGAGATGCGGCTATGTTGAAAAGACAATTATCTCATTTGCAAACATATCTGGGTGGGATTAAATATATGACAGGGTTACCCGATATCTGGACAACGGGTTTTCCAGCAAGCTTTACACGGAGCTCTAGAAACTCTGAATAGCTCCCGGCGAATGGCCAGTGGCCTAAAGAAACGAAAGAATCGCTTACATTTTTCATATGATCTCCTCGTATAGATAGACTAAAAAATCGAACAGAGTTCTTTTTGTATTACTTTGTCCTCCTTATATATATATATATATATATATATATATATATATATATATATATTATAGTTATAATTTCTTACTTCCTAAATTGAATAAAAAATCTATTTGATTTAGAAATCATGAATTGTCTCCTTGGTTGCACCCCTTCTTAAAATCTAAAAAATGGCCTACGAATACGAACAGGAAGGATGAAAGCGAGTTGGTATGCTAATTCCTCATCTGCAAATCATCCCTTCCCGTGGGTTATTTTCTCAATGAATATGTAATTCTAGGAATGAAACCTTTATATAATCCGAAAAAATAAATCACAAGTCCAGCACAATAAAATACGAAAAACAAATATTTTTCATATTTTGAATATTAAACAAAAGGATTAGCAAATAAAGTGCTAATGCTACAACCAGGCCATAAATTGTTAAAGCTTCCATAAAAGCTAAAAAGTACCTCGTATTTTTTCCTCCGCCTCGGGCTGTCTCGCGATACCTTCTATAGCTTGACCCGCAGCAGTACCTTGACCAACTCCAGGTCCAATAGAAGCAAGCCCTACAGCCAATCCAACAGAAATAACGGAAGCGGCATAAATCAGTTGATTCATGATAAGTTCCTCGTACAAAAAAAATGGTTAATGATACATTCAACCAATGAACTATGACGTAATTATTCCATTGCTACGATTCATACAGTCAAGTAACTACGAACTTCGAATTTAATTAAGAACATTTCTGAATCATCAAAATGACTTTGAGATCTCTTTTTTAGTTTCTCTCGATAAAGTATTTGTGAATCCATACGACTTTAGTTTTTCCGTTTATTTGTCCCGAATCGCTCTTTCAATTCTTCGACTTATTGACTTCATCCGTTTATTCAACTCACAGTCACTAGATGAGATAGAAGAACTTCTATAGATACCCCATCTACATTCATGTTCGATTAGTAGGGAAAATTAGATGTATCTTTAGCTCGTATATAACTAGTCAATATCATCACATATACATGTCTTTCTTCCATAATGTAAACCAACTATTCTTTCTTCTTTAATTCAATTTGATAAGGATGTGTCTAACCCTTGACAAGAATTAGCTTATAGCCATTCAATTCCATATACCTAGTTCGACCTCCTCTCTACGAACCATTTATGAACCTCGCCTTTTTCTCATTTATAAATGATTCTTTCCCTTCCCCCTTTTTTATCTTATCATTTTGATTATTATCTTGCAAACTAAATTGATGATAAGAGAGTCAATTGTTAAATTATGGATAAATTGATTGGGGCGAATCGTTTCATAGAAATTGATTTTATTGATCTAAGTTCATACAATTTCTTATTTATTAATATTTTTGTTTGGTCAATCGGTCCATAAAATCAACTGAAAATGAAAAGGGGAACCATTCTATAGAACATCTATTTTTTATTTAATAACATTAAATAACACGTCGTAATACCACAATACATCTTCGTAAAATTACGACTCCGAATAGTGAATATTCAGATTCGATGCCCGATCTAAACCGAATATTCGTTGACGGTAAGGTATGATTATGATATAAATGGACCAAACGGGAGGAAAAAGATCTTTGAGATCTCTTTCCTTTTTTTTTCAATTCTCCAATCTAATATCAATAATGTAATCTTTATTGTAATATTTTCTTCTATTACTCTGATCGTATATAGTGTAGTTGTATATTTTCATTTCCTAAGTTCATTTTTAGCCACGTACACATTGCCTTAGGTTAAACTAAAAAAAGGACTCTTTAGAAAACTAGTCAATGGTGGCCCTCCATGGATTCACCTATATAAGCTGTGGCTAAAGTTGCAAAATTAAGAGCTTAAATACCACTTGTAAATAATCCAAAGAACATAACGGGGATAGGAACCACTGAAGGTACTAAAGAAACAAGAACAAAAACTACTAATTCATCGACTAATATATTTCCAAAAAGTCGAAAACTAAGTGATAGGGGCTTTGTGAAATTTCTAAGATGTTAATAGGTAAAGGAATTAGAGTTGGTTTAATATATTTCCCCAAATAACCTAATCCTTTTTTGGTAAGACCCGCATAGAAATATGCCACTGACGTGAGTAAAGCCAAAGCAATAGTATATTTATATCATTCGCGGGTGCGGCTAACTCCTCATGAGGTAATTGTATGATTTTCCAAGGTAAAAGGGCGCCTAACCAAAAGAAACAAAAATAAATAGAAACATAGTTCCAATAAAAGAAACCCAAGGACCATATTCTTCTCTAATTTGAGTTTTACTCACATCTCGAATAAATTCAAGGACATATTCGAAGAAATTCTGACCGCCGGTTGGAATGATTTGTGGGTTCCGAACAGCTAGAGTGCCTAAACCTAATAAGATAGCAATTACAACCCAAGAAGTAATAAGTACTTGGCCATGGACTTGGAAACCCCTGATTTGCCAATAAAAATGTTGGCCAAATTCCACACAAGATAGATCGTGTAACCCATTTAGTGTGGTGATGAAACATGATAGAACATTCATATTGCGCTCTGACAAAAATAGAACTTTAAATAAAATTAGTTTGATTCAACCATCTCTTTCTCGACTTGACTACTTGAATCGTATATTTTGAATACCAACTAATCAAATCTTATTCCTTGTTTTTTTTTTCTCTCTTTTTTTGAGATTCAGAAATAGTAACCGATTCAATAAATTTATAAAGGTTCCGAAATGAAATAAGTTATTTATCTTATTATTAATCACGTATTTCTTTTATAGCCAGAACGGCCCTCACAAATTACAAATACTAATTTATTAAGAATTAATCAGATTGAAGATATAGCGTCATCATTCGCTGGAATCGAAATATCTGCGAGATCGGGGTCACAATTTGTATCAATTAAACAAATTGTTGGAATTCCCAATGTGATACATTCTTGAAGGGTCGTATATTCTTCGTGCTGATCAATGACGATTACAATATCGGGTAACCCTGTCATATATTTTATCCCGCCTAGATATGTTTGCAAATGAGATAATTGTCTTTCCAACATAGCCGCATCTCTTTTCAGAAGACGGTTGAGTCCCCTGTTTTTTGTTCACTTCTCATGTCTCTAAACTTATGAAGTCTCGTTTCTGTAGTGGACCAATTTGATAACATAGCGTTGAGCCATTTTTTTATTTACATAATGACACCGAGCCCTTATTGCTGGCCATGCTACTGAATCAGCTTCTTTTTTTAGTGCCAACAATTAAGAATTGATTTCCCCTACTTGCTGCATCAAAAACCAAATCACAAGCTTCTGATAAAAAATGAGCAGTTCTAGTAAGATTTGTAATATGAATACCTTTAGGTTTTGCAAAGATATAAGGTGCCATTTTAGGATTCCATTTCCTAGTATCATGGCCAAAATGAACTCCTGCTTCCATCATCTCTTCTAAATTAATGTTCCAATATCTTCTTGTCATTTCTTCCCACACTACCTCCCCCTTTTGAAATAAAAAAGCGAAGAGGTACACTGAAATAAATAATTGTTCCGATGGAACCTTCTCTTCTACCGTAGATTGGCGTAGATACATAGCCTAAGCCATTATTCTTTTCTATTTGTTATATTTTTTATTACTATTACCAAATGAAATGACTGCAACTAAAACCCAACGGATCCTTTTAAAAGATAAAAGAAAGTAAAAGAAAGGGGTGAATCTGCTCTTAGGTATCATTAAATCCTAAAAAATGATTGTTCTTGTGTATCATGAAAATTCTTTAAAAGGCAAGAATCAAATAATTTTCTATGGTAGAACAAAATATCTTTCATTTCCCCGTCTAATAGATTTTTTTTATTTGAGTTCAAAGAAAATGTTGTTAGGTTTGCTTGAAGGTGTTTGAAGCCGCTACGAATAGGTATCATCCCCCCCCCCCCACCCAGAACAACGTTTTCTTTCAGGCCTTTCAACCAATCGATACGCCCCAGGACACCTGCTTTTGTTAAAACTCGAGTGGTTTCTTGAAAACTCGCTTCAGATATGAAACTTTGAGTATTCATGGATGCTCTTGTTATTCCCAATAAGACGGCTTGGCAAATGTGGTTCACGAATCCTATTATCGTCTGGGAATCCCACTCGTTCAGGTATCCTGATTTGTTGTATTTAACTAACCCTTATATTAGCCATGTGCCTATTTGAGCAGGTACCGTTGAAGTCACCAACTAGTTGGACTATAGGATCCCGGGAATCCCGGAAAGTTTGTTATTGTTGTAATTCTTATATAAACGAGGATTCGATTGACTTAGAACACACACACCCGACGCACAATAGCTCTATTAGCTTACGATCATCGTAAACACTTAGTGTCAATCAATCAAACCTCTAAAACTCTGTAATTCTTTGTTACGTATTAATAAAACTGCTAGGCAGCAGGCTCTTCAGGCACACTACCTCACATTCTGGATTTTCCCTCGTTACATCCTCGTGTTCAATTTTACATTTCGAGCATATTGACAAGCACACTACCTCACATTCTAAGTTTGGAATACGAAATTCCTTTGTGAAGTTTTGACCAAAACAGCAACCACTACGGAGCCGAGCATCCCAACAAGCTATGGATATAATCCAAGGATCCCAGTCCAGAATCCTAGCCTAGGTAATGTGTCCAATTCAATTCCTGTCATTTCTAACCAGGGTGCTCCTTATGATGCAAGTATTCATCAAAGTATTGCTAGGGAGCTCCAGAAGTTGAAAGAGATGATATCGAATGTTGTAGGGATTCTGAAACCTATTCCTGATGTTCCTTTGGAAAGTCACAAGATCTCTAGAATTGCTTGGCCAATTTCTCAAGTGGAGATCCCGAAACGTTTCCAAACTCAAAGCATGAAGCTTTACGATGGAACTACGGATCCTGAAGAACACGTGGCACATTACAGGGAGCGTGTGGAGATGAACCCCATTCCGATAGAAATCAAAGAAGCCTGTCTATGCAAAGGCTTTGGTTCAACCTTGACAGGACCAGCCATGAAATGGCTACTGAGCATTCCTCCTAACACCATTACATCATTTTCTCATTTAGTTAACCTGTTTAATAATCAATTTTCTTGCAGCAGAACCTTTGAGAAGCTCACAGTTGACCTGTACCGAATAGTTCAGAAGCCAGATGAGCCGCTCAGAGAATACATTGCCAGATTCGGATGAGAATCCCTTGAGATTCCTAATTCTGGATATGGCAGCAGCCGTAGAAGCCTTTAAAATGGGGCTCTCTAAAGATTCACATTTTTATGATGATCTTGTCATGACTCCTTGCAGGAATCTCGACGAAGTATGCAATAGAGCCTTGAGGTTTATCTGTTTGGAAGATGACAAAAAGGTCCACCAAAGATTAGAGGTTCCTAAATATGATCATAACAATAAGAAGTCGGAATCCCCCGGGAAGCCATACAGATCTCGTCCATACTCCAAACCGAAAAATCACAAAGTCAATGCTGTAGAGCAGGATGATGACGATGAGGAATATCCTAAGGTATCTGAGTATTGTTTTTCTGTTGACATTGGTGGCCTAATGTGTGCAATGCAGGATCTTGGTGAAAAGACAAGATGGCCTAGAAAACATGATAAACAGGGATCCTGGAAAGACAAGACTAAGTGGTGTGCCTTCCACGAAGACTTCGGCCACCTAACAGATGAATGCATAGCACTCCGAAAGGAAATTAGCTATCTACTCAGCAAGGGGCATCTCAAATAACTGATAGGCAGGAAGAAGATCAAAACTCAGGAAGCCGAGCTAGAATTAATTTTTCAAGGTGAGAATACCTGGACTCTGCTCTAGCAGAGTTTTACTTACATAATATACCAGATGCTGCTGGTCTTGATGGTCTTTTACCAGGACCGCACTAACTGAGCTTCCGGACGCGGTAAGATATAAATATAGCGGCTCCATCCTCTGGTTTCATCAGCAACGGGGCTGCTGATAGGTAGTCTTTCAGGCGTCTCAGGGCTTCTTCCTGCTTCTCACTGCATTCGAAACTCTTATTTTTCCTCAGGATATCGTAGAAATCCTTACTTTTTTTGAGGGTCTTGAAATGAACCTGTTGAGTGCTGCGATTCTTCTCGTCAATCTTTGTACCTCTTTCACGTTTGATGGGGACTTCAAATTTAGGATTGCTTTATTATGCTCTGGACTTGCTTTGATCCCTCTTTCGGTAACCATGTATCCTAAGAATTTTCCAGCTCGCACCCCGAAGTGGCATTTGGAGGGGTTGAGCCTCATGTTATACTGGTCAAGGATGTCATAGGCAGTTTGGAGATTCCTGACATGATCTTCCGCTTTCTTGGATTTCACCACCATGTCATCTATGTAGACTTCCATTGTGTCCCCCAGTTGCTCTTTAAACATCATATTGACGAGTCTCTGGTAGGTAGCACCTGCATTTCTGAAACCAAAAGGCATAGCAGTATAACAATAGATACATGTTGGAGTCATAAAAGCTGTATGCTCCTGGTCACATGGTTCCATCTGAATTTGTTGGAATCCTGCTGAGGCGTCCATGAAAGTGAGCATCTCGTGACTGGCTGTGGCATCCACTATTGCATCGATATGGGTAAGCGGGAAAGGATCCTTAGGGCAGGCCTTATTTAAGTCTGTGTAATCAACACAGACTCTCCACTTTCCATTCTTCTTCTGAACCACCACCACATTGGCAAGCCACCTAGGATATTTGACTTCTCTAATCATCTTGGTTTTGAGAAGCTTGTTAACTTCCTCCTGGATGATTTTTTATTTGGGAAAACCCGGAAAAATAAATAAATAGAACAAACAAGTACAAGAGCACACACAAAACCATTAGGTTGGACAATTCCCAACCTTAACAGTTAAGTGAGTATGGAAGCACCAAATAACAACCTTAAAGACAAGCAAGTGATACTAAAGCCCACCAAATCCAATAATCCAAGTACATGAAAACTTTCCAAAAAACCTTTGCATCCTTATACCACCAGCCCATCTTGTTAATTTCAATCTGCACTAAGCGAGGCCCAAATTTACAACCCAGTAGCCCAAAAACCAAAACCCAATAATCACAATAACAGTCCAACAAGAAAATCCACAACACAGGCCCAACTTCAAACCCAATCATAGACCAATAATCGCCTGGCTTTCCTTCTAACCAGACTCGAGTTCGACCCAACTCCTCCCCATGTTCTATATAACCATTTCAGCCACCCAAACACACTAGCCCCGTAAACACAAACCAAAAAATGCATCAAGCTGAACCTCTTATAACTCCTGTCATGCAACCCTTCCAGTCCCAGTTTCACAACTTTGATATACCAAATACCACCAACAGCAACAATTAAAAGCTTAAGCCCCATACTCAAATTCTTTATTCCCACATACCATTGAATTACCGAACCAGTTCCACCACAAGTCTCATACAAACTGCTCAACCGCACAACCAAAATTACCCAACATTCACTATTCAAGTGCTGAGTCTTTGTTAAATCTCCTGTGCCATTAACACTACAGTTTCCATCCCAATCATTCATGCATCTAATTCTTATAAGAGGTCATCCTATCTCAACACCAAAAGTTATCATCTTCCATCAACCAATACACCCAAAATTCTCTAACATTGCAGCACTCATCACCAAATCAACTAAGACATCCTCAACAAAACAAAGAGGAAATAGTCTCCAAACTTGTAACCAAGCATATCCCTCAAGTAAAGAGGATATAGTATAATTGGAACCCAGCAACCTTTCAATCTTAAAATTACCAAAAATGATCACTTTCCAGCCAGCTTTCCCACCCCTTAGTAAAATGACAGCACCTAAAGCCAAACCAGTAAAAGCAGCGCTGTCACAACTGTCACAACAGTAAATAAATCCCTCACTACCACTTCTAAACCAACTTGTCCATAAAACCATGACATTCCAAACCTTCATCTTTCCTCTGTCATAGATCTTGCCAGAATAAACAGATACAACCCAAAACAGAAATCAAGAAAAGGCAACAAGAAAATAGATAAAATTATTCTGTGGCACTGTAGGTCCAGATAAAGCAACTAATCACGATATTTTAATCTAGTACAAGTGCGGAATCCTTGTACAAGACCGATTCAAGAATAAAGATGAAGAGAACACAAGAATACGATGATTAAACAATAAAAACTTGAACTTGCACACAAGATGAACTTGTCGGGTACAACTCAGAAAATCGTAAACACACTTCTCTTGGGTTTACGATCGTAATCACTTTGGATCGTAAACACCTTGGCTCCTCCTCTCAGAATTGTAAACTCCAGCAACCTCAAATGAGGAGGTCTTGAGGGGTTTATATAGCCACCCCATTGGGTTTACTATTGGGCCCCTTGTGGATCATAAACCCAATAGTAAACCCAAGCCCAATCATAAACTAGCCTAAATACAATAATCAAACTAGCCTATGATCCTAATTAAACCCTCTAAGCCCAACCCAACTTATTTAATATTACAAGCCTCATAATCTAGCCTCTACAATCTTCCCCTAGGCTTGTGATATTAAATGTCTTCAATCTTTGAAATTCTTCTTCTTGACTGGCTGGCATAGATGTTGATGAAGATTCTTTCCGCAGAAATCTTCATTGGGTTTCATAACGGGCACTTGGGACTTCCTCTCGATCAGCATCAGCTTGAACTTATTGAAATGAACAAGTTAATGAGAGGAGGATTCTCATTGACTTGCTTCTCTTGAAAGAATTGGTTCTTGCAGAATCTTCAGTAACTGTCTTGAATCTTCAAAACAATTAGAGGTTAAATTTTGAAAAACCTCTAACTGTGAAGACCTTGATTGTTGAACTTCAAACTTCATGAACTCTGACTGCTCTCTGTATCATTTTCTTTTTCAAAGATTTGACTTGAAATCTTCAGCTTCCCCTAAACTTGTGAGCATTTTCTTTGAAAAACTTTTGAAGCTTTTGAAAACTTGAAAAGACACCAACAACTTCCCCTGAACAGTTGCTTTTCAGATGGAAGTCTTGTCCGGCTGGTTCTTTAACTTGAGCAGTAGCAACATCTTTCTACCATCAACCTGTCTGACACACATTTGAAAAAAAATATACACTACCAGACATGTGATGACTGGTCTTTGGGTTAGGAGATAATTATCATCTGTTCAGTTGATTCAAATTAACATAATTTTAACGAAAAACCCTAATATAGATTACGGGTTTTCTATAAAACATCCCCTGAACCCAAGACCTCTAAAGACTTCCCCTTAGCTGATTACTTCCCCTCAGCTAAGGACTTCCCCTGAGATAATACATATTATCCTCGAGTTCCCTTCGGATACTATGTATTATGGAAGTCTTTTCATTAGATAATAAGTATCATCCTCGAGTTCCCTTCGGATAATACTTATTATCCTCCCTCCTTCCCCTAAAAATTTGTCAAGATCTGACGGAGGAAGTCGTTTCCATTAGATAATAAGTATCATCCTCGAGTTCCCTTCGGATAATACTTATTATCCCATACTCCTTCCCCTAAAAATTTGTCAAGATCTGTCGGGGGCATATTGTCATGCATTAAAACCCATGAAAAAAACAAATTTTGACTTCTCAAATCAACCTGGCCAAGACGAAAACACACCAAAAAGAACTTAACGACTCACACACGAAAGATAAAGAACAAATACTTACCAAACCAAACATGAGAAAGTTTACAAGGGATCAAACCGTATGAATCTGACTGAGGAACCCTTTTCAGCTTCAGTTACTCAACTAGTCCAGGTGATTGCCGGTATGTTTGTCCGCTTTAAACTCAAACCCGTTTAATCCCAACCGAATGCGTCATGTTTAATATAGTACAATATTACCATCATGTTTAATTGTACCCACACCCAGGCGTACATAGCAAAACCTACCCAACCTCAGAGTTTATTGAGGATTCACAAACCCCCAACTTGAGGAACCATGCACTACGGCTAAGACTACCACTTATTTTCATTAACCATCAGTTGGTGATCAGGTCGGCCGCTAAGCACGCAAAGAAGACCAATTGAGTGATTATTTTTCATTTTCTTTTCTTTTTCTTTTTCTTTTTCTTTTCTTTTTCATTTCTTTTTCATATCTTTTTCTTTTTATTATGTGGTGTAGTCATTACAGCAGAGACATGGCGTGTGAGAGAGTGAATACTAGGTATAATTACCACTCTCAACCCATTTTTGCCGGGACTCAGTTTTTTAAACCATGCAACCTGGGATGGAAACTAAACATATATAACTTTTAAGTTCACTGCACTTTCATTGGAGGTCATAAGTTTAGGTCGAGCCTACCGAGCATATCACCGTGGAGCTTGCCTTTCACTTCCGCCTTACGCGTGTCAGCCATCTCCAACCCGGTCATTCAATTTACTTCCCCTAAACTTCTCAAAAACAAGTCACAAACAATTAAAAATTGAAAAGCACACTATTTTTTTTAGGGGTCAACATTTTCATCTTCTTTACATTTCTTCCCCTTGCTTTTTGATTTTTAATGTCACAATCTTGTGAACATCATTTTTCAGTTTTTTTTTTAAATAATAAAAATTAAACACATAAACACACTAACTAACAACAAAACACAAAATTTTGAAGATATCTAGCCAAGCTAACTTTCAAAGTATTGACTTGAAAATTTTAGAAAATTGGGTTTCATGACATGCACACTTCATTGCATTTGAAGTCAAACACTTAATCATTCAAGTGAAAATTTTAAGAAAAAGATTTGACCCAAAACACCCTTTACCACTTCATCAAACAAACAACCAAGTTAAGAACAGTACCTTTCATGCTGAATTTTACCTTTTACCTCTCAAAGAGACATATCCTCCAATGTATAACTTACTTGTGAAGATTTGAAGATACGTCTCCTAAAATGTGCCTGGAACACTCACTTATCAACAAACAAATTAATAATAAAAATGTTAATGATAATCCTCCTTGACTGTTCCTGCACATAGTGAGAGATTAGTTAGCCATTGGTACCCAGGCCATTGTTTTTCTGGGTACACCTGAGGAATCAATAAAAGATACTTCTTGTAAGAACATCCCCTTTGAGAAATCAGGAATTTGGGATGGAGCTGCTTTGATTTTTGGTTTCCAAGTTCCAGGTGATTTAACATTTGTTTTAGTCACCTTTGGAGTTGTGACCTTAGGTATTTCAACCTTCTTCGTTTTGGATTCATTTTTCAAAACAGTTTTTGTTTTAGTCACCTTTTGAGTTGTGACTTTAGGTATTTCAACCTTCTTCGTTTTAGATTCATTTTTTAAAACAGTTTTAGTTGCCTTGGGAGGGGTAACTTTGGGTTTTTCAAGTTTTGATTGCTTTGAAAATGGTTTCATCACCTTTTTCTAAAAATTTTGGTAACTTGGAAAGCTGTTGTTTTGATTTAAAGATTTTCTTTCAGCTTTGGCAGCACCCCAATGTTGATCAGAGGGTTTAACCTTAGGAGTAACAGTCTTCATTGCCTTAGGTTTTTGCACCATCATCGGCTTAGACTTCACAGACTCCTGAGATGTAACCCTTTGAGTGTTCGGATAATAGGGTTCATAGGGGCGATAAAGACAGTTTCTAGCAATATGACCAGCGATACCACAAATAAAGCAAGTCTGCTTCTTTAGATAGAAGTCAGACGTGTACCCATTTGACTTTGGTGGCTGATATGGAGCTGGTTTGCTCTGTGTCTGCTTCTTTGGTCCATTTGCTGATCCAAGATTGACTCTTGGCTGGTTCCTCGAAGCCTGTGTCGAACCTGTCTTAATCGTCTTTGTGCTTCCTTGATTCTTTGACGTTGAAGCACCATTCTTGCAATTACAACAACAACTGCATGATCCAACTGAAGAAATGGGAGACACAACTACTCCCTTTAGTTTTTCATTCTTCACTCCAGCTGTTTGCTTCATACTCGGATGCTTAATGGTGATCTTTGGCTTCTCAACTTTAGCTTCACTGATCACTCCATCAGTTAGTCCCTTGAACTTGGAGGAGAAGGATGGTAAGTCATACCCAACATCTGGTTCTTGGTCAAACATAGATCCAGATGTCATAAAGATCTTCCCCTCAGGCCGTGTTGTCAAGATCACCTTTTCCCTTTTGACTTCGTCAACAACCTTGAAGCATGGGGTTTCAATTTTAAGGTATGGTTTCAACTCTACCCCAACATCATCAGACTTGGAATTATGACACCTGTTGTATTCTCGGCACTCAGCATCATTGTCTGATATATCCTTTACCCTCCCTTCACCATAAGTCATGCTTGCTTCATTATCAATTTCTTCTTGAGTCAATGGTGTAGTTCCAACCAAGACACTATCAATAGGAGGAGCAGCTTCTTTATAATCAGACTTGGTTCGTTCAACTTGTTCCTCACTAAGAAGTATTCCTATAATGTCTCTGGGAACTGGTGGAGGAATGATGCTGTTTGCAGACAGAGATTTATCAGACTTTTCTGACCCACACCCAGTTTTATCTTTCCCAACTTGGCCGGTCACAACGGCATGTGACAATTCCTTTCCAGCATCGAGCATTCTTTTGCTTCTCATTTGATTCATATCAAGTTTTACTTGCAACTCATTTTTCTTATGTGTGAGCTCATTTACCTGCTTCCTAAGCTCAGCTATTTCTAACTTAGCGTCGTCATACAGATAAGCGTTCTCAGTTGCTAGTTTTTGATATTTCACTATGTCTAGTTTCTGAGCTTTTACCTTATCCTCATTCTTTTGCCATCTACCCTTGAATGAACTCCTCTCGCATTTTGTCTCAAACAATTCTGACTGAAGATTTTTACACATTTGTCTAAGTTCAGGAATTATCCGAGCACAAGTAGGATTGGGGCATATCTCAGCATCTTCGTCCTCAAGTATATTCTTTTCTTCAACCACTGAACACATTTTCTTACTTTAGGTAAGCAGCTTCTGAAAATCTTGAAAAATCGGCAAGAACGGCAAACTCGGCAAAAGTACTATTCAAAGAATAGTGTTAAAAACTTAAAACTGAAAAATGGAGGCCTTCGGAGTGGAATTTGGGGGTCAAAACGAGCTCCCCTAGACATTAGTCTGGGGTAAATCTGGGGCTTGTTGTCACGAACGTCGTGTTCAAATTTGAGCTTCTAACTCCAAACGAGTCAAAAGTTACGCCCGTTTTCGTGAAAGTGTGAAATAGTGACTTTTTGCCGCAAAAGAAGAGTTTCCGATCAAAACCACCTGATTACGATCGGAAATGCACGATTACGATCGTGAAAGCTGTTTACGATAAAACTCAAAGTCGTAAACTCACTAACCGCCTTAAAAAGTCGTAAACTCGATTACGATGGGTGATTACGATCCCGATAGTCGTAAACACTTGATTCCGACCAGAAAATGTCGTAAACACCTTTTATGATCCTGCAAAGTCACAAACACGATTACGACTATCAAGTACAATCGTAAACTGTTTTTGCCGGGTCGTAAACACGCCAAAGCTTCAACCTTGATGTCGTAAACAGCAGATCTTCAACAGAAACCCAGAAAGTGCAGTCGTAATCACCAAAACTCGAAGAACACAGCAGCAGCAACAGTCGTAAACCCTGAACACCTTCAAATCTTCAACCAAACTCGAACAAAAACCCAAAAAACACTTGAATCAATATCGTGAGAGCCTCGAATCTAAGATTCTTAGCTCTGATACCAATTGTAGGTCCAGATAAAGCAACTAATCACGATATTTTAATCTAGTACAAGTGCGGAATCCTTGTACAAGACCGATTCAAGAATAAAGATGAAGAGAACACAAGAATACGATGATTAAACAATAAAAACTTGAACTTGCACACAAGATGAACTTGTCGGGTACAACTCAGAAAATCGTAAACACACTTCTCTTGGGTTTACGATCGTAATCACTTTGGATCGTAAACACCTTGGCTCCTCCTCTCAGAATTGTAAACTCCAGCAACCTCAAATGAGGAGGTCTTGAGGGGTTTATATAGCCACCCCATTGGGTTTACTATTGGGCCCCTTGTGGATCATAAACCCAATAGTAAACCCAAGCCCAATCATAAACTAGCCTAAATACAATAATCAAACTAGCCTATGATCCTAATTAAACCCTCTAAGCCCAACCCAACTTATTTAATATTACAAGCCTCATAATCTAGCCTCTACAGGCACCAACAACCTCTCTGTCTTTAAACACCAATACATAGGGCAATTGCAACAATCATCAAGCATAATGGCCTCTTCCAATCACCAACTCTCCACCAGAATAAAATCCCCATGCCCCCCACCCCACCTCCAAATGGAGGCAAGACTCAAAAGATAAAAAATGTAAAAGGCAGACACAAGAAAGACAATTGGGTTTTGGTACCAATGGTAAGTGCTAAAAATATAAAGATATGGGGAGGAAAATAATGTCCTAAACCACTTGGTACCATCCATCCATATCACTCCAGGGCTGATGCATGTCGCATGCCATCCAAAACCTATCCACCAATTAATAAGAGCAGATCTGGTCACAAGCCAAATTTGACCCAAATGACCAGCAGAATTGATACAGAAATGTAAGTGCCACAAGACACAAAGCAAAACCAAACCAAACAGAACTGAAAGAATAAAGGAAGGTGTACATATACACCAGATGACTACCCTAGCTTTATAGTGCAACCCAACATCATATAAAAGGACCCTGCATTTCCCACCACCCCAGATCCTAATACTATTAAGGTCACACTCCTCCTCCACTCCTCCCTTAAGAATTTCACCATACCACTCACACACTCCCCCCCCCCTCTAATGAAGCCAAAGAAAGTGCATTGTGTGCAAGATGTACCAGTCACCCCCCCCCCCCTAAATCCCTCCCCAAATCTGACCATAGTGCTTGGAGCCCAACCTTTCCACCACCTTCCATCCCAATAAATCCCCCATCCCACAAATTATAGACAAAAGACCACAGTGATTTACAAAAATAACTGGCCCAACCCATACCATACATATGAGATCCCCAAACCCTCGTAACATCAGAAATGCATGCTATCATTGGAGAGAAAATGGGGCAGAGACTTCCAAACCTCATCCGCTTGCATAACCTGAGCAGAATATTTCACAATAGTACTTTTCAGCTTGAGTCTAACTGAATCATTGATCAAATGCTCAATAGCCTCCAAATTCCTTCTTTTTCCTTGAAATAACCTTAGGTTCCTTTCTTGCCAATTAAAGTAAACAGTGGCAGCAATGGTTAGCTTCCTAATCACATTCCATATAGATTTCTTTAAAGGCAGATTACCAAGGTAATCCTTAACATCATTCCAGTTGTTAGGGGCATCCATCATTCTAGCCTTAAGCTTGGCCCTTCTCCATAATTCCCCTGGAAAACTACATGTGAAAAACAAATGCTTATGACTATCAGGCTGAGAATTACAGAAAGCACATTTCCTCTCCCCACTCCCACTCCACTTATCCAGCCTATCTTGTGTCAGTAACTTATATTGAGCAGCCATCCACAAAACAAAAGCATGCCTTGGAATTCTTTGGGCAAACCAAACATTAGCAGCCCAATATACTTCAGGTTTATGGCTTAACAAATCATCATAACACACAGAAGTACTGAAATTCACCAGATCACCATCCTTACTAATCCACCAAAGCTTATCCTCCATCCCATTCCTAATTTCAGGACATTGGATAGAATTTAACAGAGGATATTTGCTATACCATTCCATAGGCCATTTCCACCCATTACCATCCACAATATCAGAAACAGTGGAGTCATCTCTAAACCCAGCCCTTATAATGTCTCTATTTGAAATATACAAGTCTAATGGCCCCATTTCATGCTATCTGTCATGCCAGGCATTAACCTTAGTCCTATTCCCAATCTCAAACAACATATGTATTCTTATCAGCTTTCTACAATCAAGAATTTTCCTCCAGGCCCAACTGCAACCATTTTTTGGCTTTAATGTCCAAAAGTTCCTATCCTCCATAAGGTATAGTCTGACCCATTTAACCCAAATGGAATTTCTACCAGAAACCAAATTCCAAATATGTTTAGTAACAAGAGCAGAATTGATAATCTTAAGAGATTTGACCCCCAACCCACCATTTTTCCATTTTTGACACACATTGTCCCATTTAACTCTGACTTTACCCCTAGCATTAGTTTCATGATCCCACAGAAACCTTCTCATCATTCCTTCAATCTCATTCAACACATTAGCCGGCAGTATGAACATAGAAGTCCAATAGATGCAAATAGAAGATAGAACAGACTTAACCAACTGCAGCCTACCAGCAAATGATAGAAACTTATTTTTCCAGTTATCCAACCTCTTTCTCACTTTTTCAATTAGCATAATGCAGTCTTTATAGTACATCCTACTAGAAAGAAGGGGAACACCAAGATACCTAACAGGAAGAGAGCCAGGATTGAAAGGCATAATAGCATCCAACACTCTCTTGGTACTCTCAGCAACACTACCATAGAAAATAGTACTTTTTAGCTGATTAGGAACCAAACCAGAAGCCCTACTGAACTCAGTCAATGCATTCCTAAGAATTTGCACAGATTTGTTATCAGCCCTACAGAACAACATCAAATCATCAGTAAAACAGAGGTGTGTTAGATGAATTTTCTCACATTTCCAATGATATTGAAAATCATTGTTGCCCCTCCTGATATGTCTTTTGATAATTAAAGTCAGCACCTCCATGACCAATGTAAAAAGATAAGGTGACAGAGGATCACCCTGTCTCAAACCTCTTAAACCCTTAAAGAACCCATGTTGTTGTCCCTCAAAGTTAATAGAGAAAGAAGCAGTATTCAGGCACTCCATGATCCAACCAACCATAATCCTGGGAAACCCAAAGTATCCTAAAATAGATTTCATGAAATCAAGGTCCACAGTGTCATAGGCTTTTTGAATATCTATCTTGTAAGCCACCTTTCCACTCCCTCCCTTTCTATTATACTGCCTAACAAGCTCCTGAGCAAGAAGAATGTTATCACTAATCTGCCTTCTAGGAATGAATGCACTTTGATTCACATCCACAACTGAACCAAGCACCCCCTTTATTCTGTTGCAGAGAATTTTACTAATACACTTGTATATAACATTACAACATGCAATGGGCCTAAAGTCAGTAACACAAGAGGGATTGCTAACCTTAGGGACAGAGATATGGAAGTGTTATTGACTTCTTTAGAAGTTTCCCATTGTTGAAGAATTCCAAACAGCATCACACACATCATTTTTCACAACTCCCCACGCAGCCTTAAAATTTTTGCAGTGAACCCATCCGGCCCAGGGGCTTTATCATCATCAATACTCATCAGAGCATCTTTAATTTCAGCTCTAGTCACAGGACATATCATAGCATCAGCAGCCTCAAGAGGAATAGTGTTGACAAAGAGAGATTTAGGGTCAGAAATTTCCACCATAGAGCCCTTTCTTCCTAGAAAATTACTAAAATGCTTAACAAATGCTTCAGCAATTTGATCACTATAATACTCCTCACCATCAGCATCTTTAATCATGATTATCTTTCTTCTTTCCTTTCTCTCTTTGACAGCAGCATGAAAAAACTTAGTGCTGTAATGGACCTGGCTCGCCACATCTTCTCAACCAGGATCTTCCACCATTTCTCTTTGGATTCTTTCCAACTCAAACCTAAGCTTCTCAGCCCTCTCAAACAGATTACCATGACAAAGATTCAGTTTCCTCAAAGGAGTCTTAAGACCCTTTAATTTAGAGACCAGCTGAAACATTTTAAAACCCATAAATTTCTTCTGCCACCCCTCAGCAACAATTTCTTGAAATTCTGGCTTTCTTGTTAAGTAGTTCATGAATCTAAAAGCCTTACCCTTTTGCTTACCTCTATCACCAAACTGCAGCAACATTGGAGAGTGGTCAGATGAATAAAAAGGCAAGAATTCCACAACAACTTTCTCAAAGTTAACATTGAAATTTTGATTGGCAATCACTCTGTCAAGCTTCTTATTTTTGGGTAAAGGGTTACCCCGGTGATTTGTATTATAAACAAAACATTCAACGTACAAGTAGTAGAGTGAAATCCCTACTAGTTCTCTAAGGGGCATACCCCTTCAGAGTGAAAACAAAATAAAAAACACACCCAGCAAACTACTGGTAAGAACCCTAATCACAACAAAACAAAGTAAAAGACATTAGCCTCCATCATCAAACACCGAAGTTCCCAGATTTCTCCAGATGATCATGACATTTCTATCCCTGTAACCAGGTTTGCACTTTAACCCCATTAACTTGTACCGAACGTCAGATAAGATATCCCCCACTACCATATTTGGCCTTCGAGGTTTATTACCATGAAATCGATTATTTCTTTCCCTCCACACATGATAGACAGCAGCCGACAATGAAAGCTTACAGATGACATTAGACAATGCCTTTGACTTCAAATTCGCTACACTCCAGTCGACCAATACGGACCAGTTACTCGGCATAAGAAGCGGATACCACAACCAGTCTTTGGCTTACTGGTCCAAGTGAACTTCATTCCATGATACCCACAATCACTTAGCCCACAAGAAGAGAGACGGTCCCTGAATTGAGTGATAGAGGAATTCATCTTAGAGTTGATAAATGTAGACTCAGCAGGGTGAAGAATTATATTGAAATCCCCCATGCAAACCCATGGTAACTCTTTAATCATTTGACTATGACACACAAGGTCAAGCCATAACAGCTTTCTTTTGACAGGAGTAATATGCCCATAGATAAAAGAGCAAAGAAAGCTCTCCTTACCCTCAAGTGAATTAACCACACAATGCATAGCCTGATCATTCTTGTCTATAACCTGAACATCAGCCTTAGTAGAGTCCCAACCAACTATTATTCTGGCCCATTCCCTACAACAATCCACATTAGAGGCCCACTTCCAATGGCTATTAACTTGTTTGGTAACCAAGTCAATTTTGCTTGAACCTAATCTAGATTCAATGACACCACAAATCCAAATACCATTCTCCCTCAACACTTTTTTGACCAAAACAATCCTATCCAGATTGTTCAACCCTCTAACATTCCAGGCAAGAATCTTCATTTCAAAGATTCCTCATGAGACCCACATACCTTCAATTCATTCTCCTGCTCCACATTATTTTCCATTAAGTCATCTTACATCTCACAAACTTCCTCAGCATTCCTTTCATCCTCAAGAATACATTGCATGCCAGCATCAAACCCATTTTTATTACATAAGATCGTAAACACTTTTCTCTGAGAAAAACTCCATGCACTTCTTCTTTCAAAGGGAGGGACGAGCTTATTAGTCACATAAACAACTACCTCACCCTTCTCCTCCTCAGACAAACTTTTATAATAACTTTCCAAAGCTGTAGTAAGAACTTTTGATTTATTGACAGGAATAAACTCCTCATTAGGCTGGAATATGGAGTTACTATGTGTAGCATTAGTAATATCAGTTGTGATATCCTCCAGCACGTTGAAAGAATTATAAGTCTTTAGAGGAACAGACTTATCAGGAGGAACTGAATTCCTGCTCTGCAACTGACCCTTATCAACAATCATTCAGTCACAATGCTTTTTCTCCTCCTGCACTTTATCACTTTTGATTGGTTTACCATTCCCCTGAATTCCCCTTATACCCAATTTTTGGTCCACCTTTTTCTCCTCACCATTACTCCCATTATTAGTAGCCTTAGTCTGTACCAAACTACTGTTAACCTCCACCTTCTTCTGGTTAGCCTGATTACCCACAGGTGTTCTACAAGCAGATACTTTGCCACTACTGACTTTTTGCCATTCCTGTTGACTAGATCTCATAGCAGAACTACTAGAACAATTAACTGCATGCCCTTTATTTCCCTTTCCATTGTTCCCCTCATGATTCTTTAAGTTAGACTTCCTATTGCCAGAATTCTTTTTGTTAACTACTACTTGAAAACCCTCATCATCAACCCAGGCTTTCGAGCACCTGACCACTTGTTATTATCAACTCTCCCCACATTACTATCAGTATTAGAGGTCACAGGTTTAATACTAGCAGGAACAATTACAGCAACATTGCTAGGAGCATTAACAGGGGGATCACTCATAGCAGCAATGTTAACATCCTCCTGGGCAATAACAGGATCACTTGCTACTCTTAGAGATTGGTTCCACACCATTAACAACCTTTTCTCTTTCCAACACCTCCTCTTCGGTCAACATTCTGTTTAGACAAGTCTCAAAAGTATGGCCATAAACAAGACAATGATGACAGCTAACTGGAAGTTTAGAGAACTCAATATGAATATCTATGCTCTTTTGAAATCCATACTCATCCACAGGATAAAAAGCCTTCACAAAACAAGGATAAGCTTCATGAACAGGAACCTCAATCAAAACTCTGGCAAAGCTTGCATTCTCCTTCTTATTACATTTCTCAGCAGTGATGCTGTCAAAAGTGATGGCTTGCCCAAGAAACTAGCTATACTGCAAATACTCTCCACATTCCACATTTCCAGTGGGAGGCCATGAAATGTAACCTAGTTAGGAACCACCTTAGGCTCAACTTTTTCCAATACCATACCTGCCTCCCAATGATGAACACACAAAGGAATACTTCTGATAGCCCAAGGTCCAGATTTTAAGACATTCATAGGACCATTCTCATCTTTAAACTTGAAGTAAAAAATCCCTATACCATTTGTAGTAACTTCCTCAATCCCAAAAGACTTCCACATTTTAGAGATATGAAATCTAACCCACCCAATCATACACATAGTACCAATAAAATACCCATACAGATGATTTTTATATATTTTCCTAGTTTGTTCAATAAACTTGGGTTTATAATCATGACTTTTCACCACTAGGAAGAATAGCAGGAGGAATAAACTTCACCTCCTTCAACTCCTGATCAACCTCGTCACTCTGTACCACATTAGCATATGACTGCTTTTGTTCCTTCTTTTGCTCCACCTCTTTCCTTATCCTCTCTTCCTTGGCAAGTTGCTTTCTTAAAAAATATTCCACATCCCCATTAGGAGCATGTTTAACAGCAAACACAGCAGCAGCATCAAAGGGGAGATTCTTGAACGCCTCACATTTAGTTTCATCAACATGGCCAGCTTTAATTTTCACTATCATCTCCCTTTGAAGCTTTTTTGCTTTGGCCAATTGATTATGTTGCTCAATTAAAATTTCCCTCATACTTTTCTTGACTCTCCTGACATGATCATATTTGATTAAAGGAATTGAGTCAGCACCCTTAGCGCTACTCGCCTCTATTGCATTCTGTACCACAATAACATCAGAATCCAGATGAGCAGGAGGGCTGTAATCAGGAGATACATCAGCTTTCCCCAAATTGAAAGTAACACAAGTGAGAGAAGAGGAAATCAGATCATCACGGTAGTAGCCAACCTATCCAACTTAGATTTAGTATGGCTAAGGCTAACCATCCTTCTTCCTAAACCAGCATCAATGTAAACTGAATTCTTACCCTCACCATTTGAAACATACTCTCTAAGTTTCTTATCATTACCAGCCTTAAAGTCAACAGGAATCACATCAAGAAATCTGTTCTGAAGATCAAACAAATGCTTTTCTGTATAGTCCATTTTCCTTTTAATCTTAACTGCCATTTTCCTTAGAATAGAAGTAGAGTAAAATTTGAACAATGCAGTTAGAACAGGAGCATCTTCATTAAAAAGACTTTCACAAGAGAATTCTGTCCCATAAAAAAAATGCTACTATATTTCATATGAACATGCCTATTGACCCAGCAAGACTCAACAGGTACAATAGTTTCAAAATTGTTACCAGTAATGGAAATACATTTAGCAGCCACAAGCAAGATAAAAACTCCAAAGTTACCTTCCATGTAACTAGCAATATCCTTTAACAGGTTCATATTACTCAAATAACCAAGATATCTAGCAACAAATTCTAACTCATCCTGATGCAAAACAATAAACTCCACCATTGACTTCATAAACACAGGGTCAGTATTTTTTAAACTGAAAAAATCCTCCATAGCCTCATCAACCTCTTCTTTTGAAGCAGAAATTGAGCCCAATCCCTTATTCATAATAGCCATAGTATTCTCAGACCCCTGATCCATTAACTTAGCTTTACGCGCAGCCAAATTGCAGTTCATAACATCAGTGACAAACAACTGAGCCCTAATCTCAATTTTGAACTTGCCATTCTCACATCGAGGGATTTCAACCATGCTATTTCCTTTCCAGTCATCTCTCAAATCAGATTTACACATTCGCACAAATTCAGTACTAGAGGATGAAGGTAAGTTGTCGATTACCTCATTAACTTCAGAACCATTGTAATCAGAGATATCGGCTTTCAAATTGTTGATACCTGATATGTGCGTCGTGTGAAGTATCAAGCAAGATGAAGATCAAGTCAAACTAGGTCTGGCCGATCTAGGTCCGAACCTGAAGTTCGGACTGACCGAACCTGAGGTTCGGCTGAAGCTCGGCCAGCTGGGTATAAATATACGTTTGGTCTTTGTAACTGGGGGAGGCTGAGCGTGCAAATTCTGTTAAGTGTGTGTTTCTGAGTGTGTATTCTCTGTGTCTATTTCTGAGTGTTTGCTGATTGTAATTGTTCTTCTTTGATCAATAAATCAATCGGTTAATTACGTTTCGATGTCCGATTAGCTAGATCGAGTAGACGATCTGATGCTCACGCATTTTCAAGTGGTATCACAGCTTTCTGGTTCACTCTACTGATCTGTGGTTGCTATTTCTGGATTTTTGAAGCGTTTTTGAAGTTTCTCGAGTTTGTTTTTGTGATTTTCATCATTTCTATCGAATGTTTGGTGTTAAGCTTGCTTGCAAATCATTTTCTATCTGTTTTTCAAACTCACAGTAACAAGTTTCGTCAAAATCAGTCCATTTTCGCGCGTTTTCGGAAAATGTGTTCGAAGTTCGGAGTTCTCTATTCAGGCTCGGAGTAACTGCTCCGAACTTTAAGTTCGGTCAGCGTTCGGTGAGAGTTCGGACAAAGTTCGGAGTTCACAGGTGGTTCGGAGATAGATCGGAGTTGTTTAGGAGTTCGGCTTGTTGATTCTGATTCGGAGCAGGTTCGGACATAGTTCGGACGTTTGATTTAGGTTCGGACAGAGTTCGGAGGTTGGTGATAGGATTGGAGCAGGTTCGGCCAGCAGATTCAAATTTTCAACGATGTCGGATTTTCGCAAAGTGCCATGCAAACCATGCTAAATTTTGACAATGAAATTGGAACAAGTCAGAAAGTTCCCAAATTATTAAAACTTGAAGATTATCAAAATTGGAAGAAGCGATTTTCTACTTATATTAGCACAAATGACATTGATTTATGGATTCCAATTCGAAAGTTGTATGAACGACCAATGGAAGATGGAGATCTTAAAGAAATTCAAGACTTCGATGGTGATGAAAGAAAAAGTTATGAGCTTGAAAAGAAAGTTTATGGTTATCTTACTATGGCTTTACCTACTGAATTGCTTCATCAATTTAGTACTTGCAAGAAATCTAAGCAATTGTGGGATGCCTTATCCGCAAGATGTGAAGGAAATGCTGATTATAAGAAGAGTCGAAAGAAAGTCTTGAACAAAGAATTTGATAACTTTCAAAATTATGACAATGAAAACATTACTGCTCTAGTTTCAAGATTTTCACATTTGATTAGTGAATTGAAGGTTGTTGGAATTGAAAAATCTGATGCAGATTTAAAGGAAAAGATCATGGAAGCATTACCTGAAAAGTGGGAAAATTATGTTTTGTTACTCACTCATGACAATGATTATTCTGCAATGACATTTCACGAGCTTACTGGAAAACTTCATGCTCGAGAAATGGAAATGTTAAACTCAAAGAAGTCAACAGCTACCTTGCAACATCCTGAGTTGTATCATGGTGAAAATAGTGCAAGCATGAGTGCAAAGTCTAAGCCAAATCAGAATACAGCACCAAGTGTTGCTTTTATAGCTGGAGCTTCAGGAAATTCTGATAATAATTCTTCAAGAGGTTGCAATTTTACAATTCCAAATTTTTCAAGTCAAAATGCTTTTTCAGCAGAATCAACCGATGATTGTGCCAAAATGATTTCTGCATTGATTTCATCATCCTTTGGATTGATTCTAAAAAATGTTGCTGATGCAAAGTTAACCAGTGAGGATCTTGATGCTCTTGATGATGATCAACTAACCGAATTGGATGTATCTTGGCAATATGCTATGTTGTGTCAAAGATCTAAAAGATTCTTTAAGAAGCATGGAAGGAATATTTCTGGTGATAAGTTGGGTTTTGACAAGTCCAAATTAAAGTGTTATAAATGTTCACAACTTGGACATTTTGCTAAAGATTGTCATCAGGCACATGCAAATAAGTCTGTTGTTCCTATATCACCAAAGCCTGGTTTTACTCAACCATCTACTAGTAACACAAGCAAGACCACTGCTTTGATTGCTCAAAATGATGGTGTATATGATTGGGGTCAACAGTTTGGGTATGATTCATCTGCATTGATAGTTACGCATGATCAACAAGAAGATTTTTGTTCAGAAACTAGTTCCGATACTAGTTCAATTCCAAGTTCTTATAAATCTGCTGAAAATTTAGAGAGTTTGATGAAAGAAAATGCTTTGTTGATGAATAAAGTTCAACAACTGTCTGAGGCGTTTGATGTGATTAATTCAGAGTTGGAGATTTCTAAAGATCATGGCAAGAAGTTGATTTTAAAGAATGAGTATTTGACCATGGAAATCCAAACATTGAATGAGGTTTTGGAAGTTTTGAAGCAAGATACAAAGAATGTTGAAATTTCAAAGACTAAGATTTGTGAAGAACGGGATGAGTTGGTGAAAGATGTAAAGAAATGGAAGGATGAAGCTGAAGATACAGCTGCTGATTTTCAGAATTTGTTTGATAAATCAAAAGTCAAACTTGATCTGCTTACAAAGAATGTTGAAGAGTCCACTGCTAAGATTGAAGCATATCAAGTTGACATGGGAAAGTTATTGGAGGAGAAGCGGGAGTTAGTTCGTGTCAATAAAGTTCAAGCCGCGAATTTGGAGATTCAGAAACGCAACGAGGTTAAATTGAAGAAGGAATTACATGAGGGACTTGATAACTTGCGTTTGCAAAAGTTTGAAACTCATAAGGTGGCAAAGCGATTGATTGCTAAAGAAAAAGAATATGCTGAGGCTCAACAGAAAATTTCTGATCTGAAGGTTCAAGTTCTTGATGCTAATCGTTTGCTTAATAATGTTTCAAATTCTCAAGTCTTCACAAGCTTTTTAGCTAATGATGAAAATTTTGAGAAGATGTTTGATAAGACTGCTTCACCCCCTGCTCATATCAAAGAAGCTGTCAAAGAAGTGAAGGAACAAATTGAAGAATTTTATTATTCAAAAGTTTCGTCATCTACTGCTGAGGATGCGAAAATTGTGCCGAAGAAGAAGAACTGGAAGAATAAGAAGAAGAAGGAAACGAAATCTGAGGTTTCTCCTGCACCAAAGTTTGTATCTGGTTCATCATCTGCTGATAATGAGAAGTCGGCTATTTCTAGTGACAAGATTCTGTCTCAACCTGAGTTTGATGAAAAGATTTTTTATGACCAAAAGAATGTCATTGAAGTAAAAGCTGAATTTTCTCGATTGGCTAAGAATGGTCATTCTTCACCTGAGGAGAAAATTTCTGGAAAGCATGAAGGATTGGGTTTTCACAGGATGAAAAACAACGCTGAAAAGGTTCAAGCATCTTTATCTCCAGATTTGAAGAAATTAAAAATAAAACAAGTGAAGAAGGAAGTTTTTCAAGCTGATAAAATTCAACCCGAACGTTTTTACAAACTCAAGGGTTTGGATCAATTATTTTCAGACAAAGAATTTCCACTTCATTGTGTTGATGCTCGGAAGATTGCTGAGGTCTTTGTGAAAGCAACTATTTCTTCTGAAAGTACTCAATCTCTAAGCCCTACATCTAAATGGGTACATGATCACAGGTATCAGGTATATGATTCTCATTCTTATCATGTTAGAGATATTCATGTGTGTTCTTCGCAGGTATATCACCAATGGGATAAAACGAAAAGAATTTGTTATATTTGTCGTCGTCCAGGACATATGGCAAAAGATTGTCCATCACCTGCTGCTTCACCCCATAGATTTCACATGAAATCAGTTTTTTGGTAAATCTGCCACACCAAAGTTCTTTGATGAACAAGGCAGAGTTTTTGATGAAATTAAACATACATTCTTTCATAAACAGAAACGTTTTGTTCCCATGTTTACAAAGGTTCAAAGTGTAGGTTCATCATCACAGTCACCTGTGATTGTTTCATCAAAATCTGAATTACCAAAACAACAACTATGGAAACCTAAGGTGGTTTCTAAACAAAACAAGGACACCGGTCGACCAGAAGCGATTCGCTTCGGGTCATTTTTGGACTAATTAGTTTAACCAGTGTGCAGGTACTTCTCGAAGACCTATCGACGATTGCAACGTTGTTGATGGAGGAGTATTCTGTTTAATTTAAATGTTCATGATAAATCTTTCTAAAATTTTCTAAAATTGCATCGTATTCGTGTTGATTGATCACTTTTCTTTGTTTACAAAGTTTTTTCTCAAAAACCCAAAAATAGAGTCTTTGTTTTTGTGTAAAATGAAAATCCAAAAATAGTGTTTTCATTTTAAGGGGGAGAATTGTAAGTAAGGGGGAGTAATTGAAAAATGCAGGTTATGGGGAGACTGTGTATACATGCCAAATATATAATGAAGGGTGAATACATGCCAAATATATAAATTGTGAGAAATTGATCATTGGGAAATGATGGTACGTTGGCTTATGTGTCTGACTCAGGAATAGAGTAGATGAAAGGGCCATAAGATCATTGTTTGATATGCTTGGTAGACTCGGTAAATCAGAAAGTATTCAGATGTGATATTCACTAAATACTAATGCTTGACCATGTGAATAACATCTTGATGCATATTTCATGACACAAAAAGAAAAATAAGTGTGAAAGTCAAAATGAGAAGTCACTGTGTATAAATGTGTTCATTTTGCAAAGATTTAAACTTGTTTGATTTTCTTTATTTTGTCAAACGATCGGACTTTCTCTGCGTATCGAAAGATCGACCTGATTGTTTTTCGTTTGACGTTCTGCTTTATTTTCTTTGGTTTTTCGTATAACTCATCGGACTTTCTCTGCGTGTACGGGAGTACCGACCTGATTGTTGGGTTATACAATTTCAACTTGTTTTTTATTTTCTTATTTTGTTAAGTCCGAGGCCTTATCTGTGTATCGAAAGATCGACCTTAAGGTAGACGATTTAACGTTCTTATTTCTGTTTACATGGAACACAGTTGACTATATCATAAAAATATTATGCGTTGTGATAAATCACAAATGCTGTCACACAAAAAGGAAAGAAAAGAAAAGCTGAAAATGTCTGATTATGTCAGATAGTGTGGGATACACTGGTCAAAGCAAATTTAATCAATACCTTAACATATCCAAATGTTATGAGTATGATTCTGCCTGAGTTTAAGTTGGACAAATTATACCAGCAATCGGCATGACTTTTGTGCTTCGATTAATCAAAATTGAAGTGCAGTTCAGTGCGTTATGTTCAATATGATCCCATATAGTGATCTTTCTCAAACCAAAAATAGTGTTTGATTCTGTGTTGCAATTTCATTTCATTTCAAAAAAGAACAAAAAGATTTTCGGTGTGTTTTAGCATAAACTGTCTAAAAGTCAAAAAGATTTTGTTTCTGCTTTATTTTCGATCTGATCATCACGTGATACAAATCATTTTCAAAATCATATCTTGGAGTCTCGAAGAGACGTTTTGCGCCAAGATTATTTTAAATATTTGAACAGGTTGCTATGTGCAAGATATCACTACTTCAAGTCTTCTGAAGCTGTTGATAAAAGATTAGAGATACTCTACAATGTTATCAGATCAAGCTACGATCGAGTTGAGGAGGAGTTCGTTTGAAGATTCATTTCATTGAACGAACATATTCTACACTTGAGGGAGAGCTTGTTTGAAGATACAACGTTGATGTTTTTGAAGGGATACTGCACATGACGAGGGGGAGTTTGTTGATACATGATATGTGCGTCGTGTGAAGTATCAAGCAAGATCAAGATCAAGTCAAACTAGGTCTGGCCGATCTAGGTCCGAACCTGAAGTTCGGACTGACCGAACCTGAGGTTCGGCCGAAGCTCGGCCAGCTGGGTATAAATATACGTTTGGTCTTTGTAACTGGGGGAGGCTGAGCGTGCAAATCCTGTTGAGTGTGTGTTTCTGAGTGTGTATTCTCTGTGTCTATTTCTGAGTGTTTGTTGATTGTAATTGTTCTTCTTTGATCAATAAATCAATCGGTTAATTACGTTTCGATGTCTGATTAGCTAGATCGAGTAGACGATCCGATGCTCACGCATTTTCACAAATCTGTACTAATCGGGTACTTAATAATTGCAGAATCATTTACGTCACACAACCTATTCATTACCGTATCCGACACATTAGTTGCATTAATTGAAGCCTCCATTAATGTCGGATCTAGATTTCGATCCTGTTCAGCAGCGCTAGACACCTCCTTCAATGTCGAATTGAACAATTTTTGGAAATTCAGTGGAACATAGACCTTTGAACACAACCCCTCATCACCGAGATCAAGCATATCAGCAGATTGGACCACAAGGAGTGGATCCAATCGGGATGAATCCATGGAAACATAATCAATAAACGGATTTGGCCGCTAACAATACTCGTACCCTACCAATATCTCAGCCGATTAAAAACCAGCGATTAAAGGTAGAAATCACAGGATTGCTAGGTGCTAATCACAATCTAGAGATCGATTCAGGATGAAGAACAAGGAAATCACCAAAATCGCCAAGCCCCTAAACACGTATTTTGGTTACCTACATGTACGGTTTTTTTGCTTAACTTATTGGTTATATACACACCTTATTGAGACGCATTGGTCCCAACTGACCCATTGCCCTTAAAGACGACTTATTAGTTCACCATTGGTCCTAAACATAACTTATTGGTTATATACACTCCTTATTGGGACTCATTTTTCCCAATTGACCCCCATTGCCCTAAACACACCTTACTGGGCCATCATTGGTCCTAAACACAACTTATTGGTTATATACACACCTTATTCAGACTCATTGGTCCCAACTGACCCGCATTGCCCCTAAAAACACCTTATTGCTCCATCATTGGTCCTAAACACAACTTATTAGTTATATACATAGCTTAATGGGACTCAGTGGTCCCAACTGACCCTCGTTGCCCTTAAACACACCTTTTTGGTCCATTGCACAACTTATTGGTTATATACAAACCTTATTGAGACTCATTCGTCCCAACTGACCCATTGCCCTTAAACACACCTTATTAGTTCATCATTGGTCCTAAACACAACTTATTGGTTATATACACCCCTTATTGGGACTCATTGTTCCCTACTGACCCCCATTGCCCCAAAACACACCTTATTGGGCCATCATTGGTCCTAAACACAACTTATTGGTTATATACACACCTTATTGAGACTCATTGGTCCCAACTAAGCCATTGCCCATAAACACACTTTATTAGTCCATCATTGGTCCTAAACACAACTTATTGGTTTTATACACTCCTTATTTGGACTCATTTTTCCCAACTGACCCCCATTGCCCTAGACACACCCTATTGGGCCATCATTGGTCCTAAACACAACTTATTGGTTATATACACACCTTATTCAGACTCATTGGTCCCAACTGACCCGCATTGCCCCTAAAAACACCTTATTGCTCCATCATTGGTCCTAAACACAACTTATTAGTTATATACATAGCTTAATGGGACTCAGTGGTCCCAACTGACCCTCGTTGCCCTTAAACACACCTTTTTGGTCCATTGCACAACTTATTGGTTATATACAAACCTTATTGAGACTCATTCATCCCAACTGACCCATTGCCCTTAAACACACCTTATTAGTTCATCATTGGTCCTAAACACAACTTATTGGTTATATACACCCCTTATTGGGACTCATTGTTCCCTACTGACCCCCATTGCCCCTAAACACACCTTATTGGCCCATCATTGGTCCTAAACACAACTTATTGGTTATATACACACCTTATTGAGACTCATTGGTCCCAACTAAGCCATTGCCCATAAACACACCTTATTAGTCCATCATTGGTCCTAAACACAACTTATTGGTTTTATACACACCTTATTGGGACTCAATGGTCCCAACTGACCCTCATTGCACCTAAACACACCTTCTTTGTCCTATGCACAACTTATTTGTTATATACACACCTTATTGATTATATACACACCTTATTGGACTCATTGGTCCCAACTGACCCTCATTTCCCCTAAACAAACCTTATTGGGCCATCATTGGTCCTAACAACAACTTATTGGTGATATACACACCTTATTGAGACTCATTGGTCCCAACTTACGCTCATTGCCCCTAAACACACCTTATTGGTCTATCATTGGTCTTAAACACAACTTATTGGTTATTTACACACCTTATTTGACTCATTGGTCCCAACTGACACGCATTGCCCCTAAACACACCTTATTAGGCCATCATTGGTACTAATCACACCTTATTAGGCCATCATTGGTACTAAACACACCTTATTGGGCCATCATTGGTCCTAAACACAATTTATTGGTTATATACACTCCTTATTGGGACTCATTGTTCCCAACTGACCCCCATTGCCGCTAAACACACCTTATTGGGCCATCATTGGTCCTAAACGCAACTTATTGTTTATATACACACCTTATTCAGACTCATTGGTCCCAACTGACCCTCATTGCCCCTAAAAACACCTTATTGCTCCATTATTGGTCCTAAACACAACTTATTAGTTATATACATAGCTTAATGGGACTCACTGGTCCCAACTGACCCTCGTTGCCCTTAAACACACCTTTTTGGTCCTATTCACAACTTATTGGTTATATACACCCCATATTGGCACTCATTGGACCAACTAACCTTCATTGCCCCAAAACAGACCTTATTAGGCCATCATTGGTCCTAAACACAACTTATTGGCTATATACACACCTTATTGAGACTCATTGGTCCCAACTGACCCACATTGCCCCTTAACACACCTTATTGGTCCATCATTGGTCCTAAACCCAACTTATTGGTTATATACACAGTTTAGTGGGACTCAGTGGTCCCAACTGATCCTCGTTGCCCCTAAACACACCTTTTTGGTCCTATGCACAACTTATTTGTTATATACACAACTTATTGATTATATACACACCTTATTGGACTCATTGGTCCCAACTGACCCTCATTTCCCCTAAACAAACCTTATTGGGCCATCATTGGTCCTAACAACAACTTATTGGTGATATACACACCTTATTGAGACTCATTGGTCCCAACTTACGCTCATTGCCCCTAAACACACCTTATTGGTCTATCATTGGTCTTAAACACAACTTATTGGTTATTTACACACCCTATTTGACTCATTGGTCCCAACTGACACGCATTGCCCCTAAACACACCTTATTAGGCCATCATTGGTACTAATCACACCTTATTGGGCCATCATTGGTACTAAACACACCTTATTGGGCCATCATTGGTCCTAAACACAATTTATTGGTTATATACACTCCTTATTGGGACTCATTGTTCCCAACTGACCCCCATTGCCGCTAAACATACCTTATTGGGCCATCATTGGTCCTAAACACAACTTATTGGTTATATACACACCTTATTCAGACTCATTGGTCCCAACTGACCCTCATTGCCCCTAAAAACACCTTATTGCTCCATTATTGGTCCTAACCACAACTTATTAGTTATATACATAGCTTAATGGGACTCACTGGTCCCAACTGACCCTCGTTGCCCTTAAACACACCTTTTTGGTCCTATTCACAACTTATTGGTTATATACACCCCATATTGGCACTCATTGGACCAACTGACCTTCATTGCCCCAAAACAGACCTTATTGGTCCATCATTGGTCCTAAACCCAACTTATTGGTTATATACACAGTTTAGTGGGACTCAGTGGTCCCAACTGATCCTCGTTGCCCCTAAACACACATTATTAGGCCATCATTGGTCCTAAACACAACGTTTTGGTTATATACACACCTTGTTGGGACTCATTGTTCCCTACTGACCCCCATTGCCCCTAAACACACCTTATTAGGCCATTATTGGTCCTAAACACAACGTTTTGGTTATATACACACCTTATTGGGACTCATTGGTCCCAACTGACCCTCATTGCCACTAAACACACCTTATTGGGCCATCATTTGTCCTAAACACAACTTATTGGTTATATACACACCTTATTGAGACTCATTGGTCCCAACTGGACCTCATTACCCTTAAACACACCTTATTGGTCCATTATTGGTCCTAAACATAACTTATTGGTTAGGAAGTGATTTATTCACCATTAATTCCATATCTCGAGCCTGAATTCTTTGAACCAAATCATTGAAAGACAATCCTAAAAAATCCTTATCATGAGTAATCATCATCACATAATTCTCCCATTTTTCAGGCAATGCTTCCAAGATCTTTTCTTTCATATCAACCTCTTCTTTAGTAAGATTCACCAAACGCATTTCACTCATCAGATGTGCGAATCTTGCAATCAGATTGGGAATCGTTTCATTCTGATAATGCTTAAAACTATCAAACTCTTTCTTCAAAACCTTTTGGCGACTTTTCTTGTATTGGTCATTGCCTTCACATCGTTTTTCCAACGCATCCCATAGACTTTTTGATGTGTAATTACCAGCAAATTGATGCAGTAACTCTTTAGGCAATGCCATCGTTAACGTACCATACGCCTTTTTCTCAGCTTGATAAGCTTTCTTTTGTTCAGAAGACATTTTTCTTTGAAGAATAGGTTCACCAGGTTCATCTTTAGGATAAACATATTGCTCAGTGAATGCTAACCACATATCAATGTCATTCGTATCGACAAATGCTTCAAACCGTTTAACCCAACTATGATAATCTTCCAATTTGAGCAATTTGGGAACTTTCTGACTTGTTCCGATTTCATTATCATAATTCATCATTGTTTGCATCGTAGCTTGAAATGAATTTTGAATAGCCGCGAACGCTTGGAAATCGGACATTTTGAAAAACAGAACACTGTTCACTCCGAACTTCGTCCGAACCTACTACACCCTCCGAAGATGCTCCGAACTACCTCCGAACACTTAACGAACCTACTTAACGTCAAAGTACCTCCGAACCTAGTCCGAACTCTCACCGAATCAAGAAGATAGTCCGAACTCTCACGAATCGAGAAGATAGTCCGAACTATCTCCGAACAAGCTTCGAAACCTCACCGAACTCAGAACACTGACCGAGCTTACTTCGAACCTGGTGTTCGGAGCGGTTATGCCGAACTTGAAGTTCGGCCGATCGCGAAAATTCGAAAACTTCAGAAAAACTCACTGGAATCGACACCTCTCGAGCTGTGAACACTCAATCAACTGAAAACGAACAAATACATACATATTTGACGTAAATCATGAAGTTTTGAACGAGGATTTTGAGAAATGAAGATGAAAAACGAGCTTTGATAGTCAAAAACGTGAATTCGAACTCAACAACTCTGGAAAACACTGATTTCCGACTAGTAGAGAAAACCTAATGCTCTGATACCACTTGAAAGTGCATGAGCGTACGGATCTTCTACTTAGTCATAACGAAATCAATATAAACGAATAGAACACAGAGAGTAAATACAAATCTGGCTTGTATTAACCACAGAGAGTTTACACAAAGACACTTAGTAGATATGACATGAACCACTCCTCAATACTAAACAAGACAACATATTTATAGTGCTGAAATACGACCGGCCGAACCTGAGGTTCGGCCACACGTTCGGCCATGTCCGAACTCCAGGTTCGGCCTGAGTTCGGACCTCAGCATTCATGTGTGAATCAGTCTTGTATTCGATACTTCACATGACGATCAAGGACCATGTATCAACAAACTCCCCCTCGGCATGTGCAGTATCATCTTCTCTATTCAAACTTGTATCTTGTATCACAAATCAAACTCTTCCTCAATTTTGACGACGAGTTCAATCTTGAATAATTGATATTGCATCGTGTGTAATCTCTTTATCAACAAACTTCAGAAGACATGATGTTGTGATGTTCTCTTCCCACTTAGAAACCTGCCAACATAAATAATCTTGGTGCAAAATGTCTTTTCGAGACTCCAAGATATTTAGATTTTAAAAAATGACTTTGTATTTCGTGTTGATCAATAGAAAACAAAACATAAACAAAATCTATTTGACTTTTAGAAACTTTATATCAAAACACACTTAAAATCTTTTTGATATATTTCTGATAACAAAAGTAAAACAATACTGAATTAGACACTATTTTTGTCTTTTGTGAGAAAGATCACAACTTGGGATCATATTGGTCTTAACATGCTGAACTACATTTCAATTTCAATTATTGAAGCACATAGGCCATGCCGATTGCAGATATAATTTGTCCAACTTTAAACTCTGGCACAATCGTACTCATAACATCTGAATATGTTAAGGTATTGATTAAGCTTGCATTGACCAGTGTACCCCACACTATCAGACATACTCAGATATGCTTTTGCTTATCACATTTTGTGATCTCATTTGTGATCTTAATCACACAATTATTATTATCATGATATAGTCAACTGTGTTCCATGCAAAAAGAAATAAGAATGTTAAATTGTCTACCTTAAGGTCGATCTTTCGATACGCAGATAAGGCCTCAGATTTAACAAAATAAGAAAATGAAACAAGTTGAAGTTGTATAACTCAACAACAATCAGGTCGGTACTCCCGTACACGCAGAGAAAGTCCGATGAGTTATACGAAACACCAAAGAAAATAAAGCAGAACGTCAAACGAACAACGATCAGGTCGGTCTTTCGACACGCAGAGAAAGTCCGATCGTTTGACAAAATAAAGAAAATCAAACAAGTTTAAATCTTTGCAAAATGAACACATGTATACACAGTGACTTCTCATTTTATTTTTTCACATATCTTTTTCTTGATATATCATGAGATATGCATCAAGATGTTATCCACTAGGTCAAGCATTAGATTTAATGTATATCACATTTGTATACTTTCTGATTTGCCGAGCCTACCTTACACATCGATCAAATGGTCTTATGGCCTTTTCATTTACTTTATCCATGAGTCAGACACTGTCAGCCAATGTACCATCATTTCCCAATCATGTCGGATACAATTTCTCATTTTTCAATGTTTTTGACTTTTTGCATTTTTCAGTCTTTTTGTCTTTTCCAAATTTTGGTGAACCTGACGTGAAAGTGCGTGAGCGTACGGATGCCTGTTCCTACGAGCACCTTAATTTCAGGATTCTCAGGGTCTAAAAGGAATTCTTTAACATCAAGCTCCCTGTCTTCCTGTACTTCAAGTGCTCTTCTCTGTAATTGCTATCCCTTCGTTACCTTAGTGGTGTTCTTCATCGACGTGAATAATAGTTCTTGGCTTCCTAATGGTCACTTTCAATCCTCACAACTCCCCAAGGTGTAGGAAGCTTGATGCATTGATGATAAGTCTTCGTGAAAGGCACACCACTTGGTCTTATCTTTCCAGGATCCCTGCTTATCATTTTTTCTAGGCCATCTTGCTTTTTCGCCAAGATCCTGCATTGCACACATTAGGCCACCAATGTCAATAGAAAAACAATACTCAGATACCTTAGGATATTCCTCATCATCATCATCCTACTCTACAGCATTGACTTTGTGATTATCTGGTCTGGAATATGGACGGGATCTGTACGGCTTCCCGGGGGATTCCGTCTTCTTACTGTTAGGATCATATTTAGGGACCTCCAATCTTTGGTGGATCTTTTTATCATCTTCCAAATGGATAAATCTCAAGGCTCTACTGCGTACTTCATCGAGATTCTTGCAAGGAGTCATGACAAGGTCATCATAAAAACGTGAATCTTTGGAGAGACCCATTTTAAAGGCTTCTACGGCAGCTGTCATATCCAGATTAGGAATCTCAAAGGATCGTCCGAATCTGGCAAAGTATTCTCTGAGCGGTTCATCTGGCTTCTGAACTATTCGGTACAGGTCACCTGTGAGCTTCTCAAAGGTTCTGCTGCAAGAAAATTGATTGTTAAACAGGTTAACCAAATGAGAAAATGACGTAATAGTATTAGGGGGGATAATTAGTAGCCATTTCATGGCTGGTCCTGTTAAGGTTGAACCAAAGCCTTTGCACAGACAGACTTCTTTGATTTCTATCGGAATGGGGTTGATCTCCATACGCTCCCTGTAATGTGCCACGTGTTCTTCAGGATCCGTAGTTCCATCGTAAAGCTTCATGCTTTGAGTTTGAAAACATTTCGGGATCTCCACTTGAGAAATCGGCCAAGTAAATCTGGAGATCTTGTGGCTTTCCAAAGGAACCTCAGGAATAGGTTTCAGGATCCCAGGAACATTCGATATCATCTCTTTCAACTTCTGGAGCTCCCTAGCGATACTTGGATGAATACCTGCATCATAAGGAGCAACCTGGTTAGAAACGACAAGAATTGAATTAGACACATTACCTGGGCCAGGATTGTGGACTGGGATCCTAGGATTATATCCATAGCTTATTGGGATGCTCGGCTCCGTAGTCGCTGCTGCTTGCATGGGGATGAAGTCACCAACATACATATCTGAGGAGCTGGTCCTGAGGACCCCTATAGAAACATAAGGGTTAGAATTTTGATATCCTATAGGAGTTCTGGCCTGGATTCCCGGAAGAAAAAGGATATCCTTGAGATGGTGTGGCTAGGGGTCCCAACGATAGTGGAATCCAAGGATCCTTGGAGCGTGACTGCGAGGATTCTGGTGGGATGGCTCCTGTAGATTCCAACAGTACTCCCTGCATATCCAGCGGCCTGGGAAGTCATTGTAGGGGCTGTGGCGAAGCCTGGTGCCGATTTGTAATTGTAGCGAGCCGGATCTGAGGATCCTAAGGCATTAAAGTCAAGGTTCCTGGGAAATAGAGGACTTCGCTCCTCCACATGTTTCTTAGACTTCTTAAGCTCCTCAATTTCCTTCATCACCGTTTGATTGGTCTTTTCTTGTTGATCCATCTGATTTTTCACCTATTTAATCAAGGAAAACAGATCATTGTTAGTAATAAAAGGATCAACAGATTGAACCTGGGGTCCTGTGAAGACATGATAGTCAGTTTTTCTCGGCTGCTCGTCCACTTTCTTCTGACGATCATTATTTTTCTTCTGGCTTCCTGGAGTGGGAGGAAGAGAAGGAAGGGAGGACGATGTAGAGGCCGAAACATACTTTTGTTGGTTTGACATCTTTGGGATTGGAGATCAAATGGAGTGGATGAAGAATGGAATTTCCTTAAAATGAAGCACCACTTGCCCCACGGTGGGCGGCAAACTTAGAATGTGAGGTAGTGTGCTTGTCAATTTGCTTGAAATGTAAAGTTGAACACGAGGATGCAACGAGGGAAATTCCAGGATCCTTCGAGTTGCCTCTAGGAATCCTAGCAAAAAAACCTCGGGAGCCGGCCTGAAGAGCCTGCTGCCTAGCAATTTTATTGATACGAAATGAAATATTACAAGTGTTTTGGAGGTTTGATCGATCGAGCTAAGTGTTACAGAGATAATATGCTATCAGAGCTAAAGTGTGAACGAGTTGTGTGTGTTCCTAAGTCGATCAAAACCTCTATTTATATAGTTAAAAGGGAATAACCGAAAGTGCTAAAAATAAGGGATTCCATTCCCAAGTCTTTGTGAACGTTAGGAATCAGTTATGGCACATTCTTTAATGCTTGACCTGGTCTTTAGCCTTCATTTACACGTCCCTTTAAGCCTGCAATGTAATTAGGACACGTGGACAATTGAAACGGTTAGTCAGTAACTGCATTTCAGGATACCGAACCTGTCAGGATACTGAACCACTTGAGCTTCCGGCAAGGATCCTGAAATAAAATAACCAACTGTCCTATATTTTAGGGATTCTCCCCACTAAGTCAATATGAACGTTGTGGACCACTTAGTCCACGTTCTATAGTATTTGTCCGAGTCTTTAGGCTTCTTTTACACGTTTTCTTTACATGCAAGCAAATAAATACGATGAACAACATAGCGGTTAATCGATGACTATAATTTAGGATTCCCGAGCCTGTCAGGATTCTCAACCCATCTGAGGATACTAGACCACTTGAGCTTCCGCTAAGGATCCCGAAATATCAGCCCAAACAGTTAGAATGGTAATTTCATCCTACACCAAACTAGTGATAGTACGCCTCTAGTTGTATCAAGGTTGTGGTGGATACGCCGCCGGTACATCCTATATATATACACCTGAGGTACAACTAGAATTAGCACTAGGATTAGTCCCGTGCAGGTAAGTATAATGGGCCACGGTGGAAAACAAATCAGTAGCATTCATGAGTATGTATCACTTACTAATGAACAAGTTGTTTTGGTCAAAAACTTCCTAAGCAATTAGTTGATTAAACTTTGTAAGTGAGGTAGCGTGTTTGATGAATTTAATAAGGAAAATGCAAGTTTGGATGTTGACACAATGATGTAACGAGGGAAAATCCAGGAATCCCTGAGTATCCTCAAGGATCCTAGCAAAAAACCTCGGGAGCCGGCTTAAAGTGCCTGCTGCCTGAAACTTTTATATAATCAGAAATTTTTCAAGTACAAATGAAGTGAACTCGAATTCTAAGTGTTACAGAGAGTATAGAGAGTAGATATTGTGTGTAGTGTGTAAACCTAGAGCTCAATATATAAGGATTACATCGCAACTAATCCTCCTAAAAACTAGCAATTAACTCCACGTCTTCCCACTAGCCGTTAAGGTCCATTTGGTCCATGTTTCTTGTTAGTTGACCGGGTCTTTAGGACACGTGAATTATATCGGAGATAATCTGCAAAAATAAACAAAGAGGAAATAGTTGTTAGCTAAAAATAAGTTTCAGGATCCTTACAGTGAAGTGCTTGCGAGCTGCTCGGCATATCCTGAAATCCTATACCAACAAGTGCCCCCAAAGTTTTTACGGATGGCGCATGCAAGCCAGCTGTCAAGAATTTGAATTCAGATCTTATCGCTAAGTAATGATAACCCGAGAGAAATTAGTTCGGCCCAACTTCCTAGGAGAAGTTCTCGTCAGCATATTCAGCCTTAAAACCCCCTCTCTTCCTCATATCTTCGCACAACTCTTTTTCGGAAACCCTAGAGCTCCTCCGATCTTCCACAGGTCAGTTTCTTCTTCTTACTTTTGATTTTTCCTTTAACGATGAGCAAGAAGAACCTTCGCTCTAGCGCCACTGTCTCCAACAATGTGGCGCAGGGTTTTACCGATCAGGGCCTTCTTCCAGTGACGGAGGAGGAGACCTGCAACTTCGACGATCGCTGTATCGATATGTTGCAGCGATCCTCGTGCTTCCCTGACAGAACTGAATTCCATCCTTATGATGCTCGTATGAAAGCCGGTCATATCTCTTCCGACTGGGTTTGTTTCCTTTACTACCCTTTCCTTATCGGCATGACATTCCCTTTTCCCCCTTTGGTGAATGAGTTCTTTTCAGTCACTCTCTTAGCTTATTCTCAAGTCATGCCAATGATTTGGCAAATTCTTTTCTCTCTTCACCATTTGAACCAAACCCGTGATTTGAACATCGGGGTTGCTGAAATCTGCATGGTGTATCGGCTTGTCACCCATGGTAACAGTCGGTTCGTTCTGAAAACCAGAACCGGAGAAGCCCAAATGATTCCTAGGGCTTCTCACAATGATCATGATTGGAGACGCCAATTCTTCTTTGTCAAAAGGGAAAGTCTATCCGGTTGCAAGAACCATCCTACCCAATGCGTTGTCAGGGGTAGGAAGAGTTTCCTAAGCTATTCAACTCTGTAATTTCTTTTACTTGTTTCACCAATTTTTGTATTTTTTGTATTTGCAGCTCCTAAGTTTGAAGCATTGATCAAACCTTCCCAGGATTCTGCCAGGAAGCTCAAGGAACTCTACAGCATCCCAACTCCTGAAAGAAGCTACCTTCCTGAAGGTGTAGCAGGTACTTGTAGGAACTTGTTTTTATTTTGTTTCAGACTACATCTTGTTGTCTTATGAAACTTATCTCTAATTGTCTCTGATGAAGCTCCAGGATCAGCCTCCAAACTTCTCTTTCCAGGACCTCAAGCTCCTAATTGCCAAGAAGGAAAAGACTGAGGAAACCAGCAGCAAGTCCCCTCAAGACGTTTCAGCTGCCAAAATTCCGGCCTCCCAGCACTCGGTCCAAGACTTCATCTGCCAAGATGCGCAAGGCTTCGGACACCACCATCAATGTGGACAATTTCAACGGCCTTCCTCCTGTTGCAGCGGCTAACAAGCTGCTCTCTCTGCAAGCTGTGGTGAACATTTTAAGTGCATACAGATAATAGAGAAGCATGTTAGAATTAAAGATACAATACTCCCCTGATTGGTTCTGATCCACTTTGATTTGATGCAGGGTATTGACAAGCTGAGCTATGAAGTCATCGAGCTCGAAGGCAAACTGGAAGCAGCTGAGTAGAAGCTCGAGTCCTCTAAGCTTAAACTTGATGAAGCCTTGCTCCGCATCGAGCAGATGGGTAAGATAGTTTCCAGCAAGAATCACTACCATGAGAAGCAGCTCAAGGAACAAGAGGTTGCTGCTGCCGAAGCCTTGAACCTGGCCGATCAAAATGCCAAGTCCTCAGCTGCCATCAGTGTGCTTGAGTGCATGATTGAGATGGCCAAAAGTGCACAGGCTGAAGGTCTCACTACAGAGAGCTGGCCAGTCAAGGATTGGGAGGTGAGCCTTAAAAGGTTGATGGCTGAGAAGGATGAAGCTGCTGGGAAGGTGGTTAAGGAGACTGAGCCGGAGGTCATGGTGGCGAACAGGGAAGTTGGTGGCGATAAGAACAAGGGCAAGGTCAAGGAGGTGGCAGCTGGTGAGGAGAAAGTAGGCGATGAAGGCAATCTTGACTAGGTCAGAGCCCACATTTTTTGGTTGTTCTGTTTAGTGGTTGATGTTTTTAAAATAATGGTTGTGGTGAAACAGGTACAATGGTACTTTAACTTTTGGAAGCTTGGATGGAGGGACCTTGAGTTTCAAGGCGAAGTCCAAGCTCCTTAGACAATATGGTTGGCCTCAGGTGGAGGGATCTTGGGTCCCAAGACGAAGCCTGGGGTCAACTTCTTTAATTACCTGCGTATATATAATCTAGTAGTATTTTGATCATCATGGTGTGTTGTTCGCATTTTGATTATGTTGCAAATTCTGGAAAATAGTTTAATAAGGATCTTGTAGGATACTCAGTAGCATTACTTAGTTTAAAAACATAAAAATTTAGAAAACCTGTCAAATTAACAAACCATGATGCTAGCCAATACCCAATTAGTAATAAAAATGTATAATATCTGCATTACCATGTCACCTGGTCAAGAATACTCCAACTGTTGAGATGGTCAAGATCCTTGATCCTTAAGATAGACTTGGTGAAATCCTGGTAAAACTGAAAATAAATCTTGAGTACTTAGGAATGAGTCAAATAGGGGTCAAGCCCATCTTAATTCTTTGAGGCACAAAATGTCCTGTAAATCTTTGGTCTAAGCCAACTGGGATCAAGCCCTTAAAACTTGAGAGACACGAAAGTGCCTAAACCTTAGTTAATGTGGAAACATTAAAAGCCTTTGTTAAACTGAGGTCAAGCTCAAATTTACTTGGGACTAAGCCAACTGGGGTCAAGCCCTAAAAACTTGAGAGACACGAAGGTGTCTAAACCTTTGTTGACATGAAAATGTCAAAACCCTTTGGACCTTTTTAGGATGACACGTCTGCCACCTGTTTTTGAGATGCACTCTATGGTCAACAATGATGAAATTATCAGCCACCTGTAGATGGATTGGTCGCACCACCTTGAACCATAGGCCACCATCGTGCGCTCCTGGCGAGGGTCATGCGCTCCGGGAGATTCCCATTAGTGAACGAGAAGGTGAAAACCTCCTAAACCTTTGACTGCATTCAGAATGCTTTAGACTTAGAAGAGGTGATCAGCCTCTAGCTTATGACAGGATGCTTGAAACTTCTGCAAAACACTCAAGGCTTGGTGAGGGGTGGGTGTTAGCTTGGCTAACACCCCTCTGATGCCTAAGTCAGTAACCATTTCATAAAGATAATAATATGAAATTGAAATAAGAATCAATGTAATACCTGAAGTTTTCGAAGCTTAAACAAGGATTCTTGGAGATGCTTAGAGGATCCAGAGGGTACTTACATAAAATATGATTTTAGATGAGTTGCGTTCCAGGCTCTTGGGAGAAACTCACCTTCCATAGTAGCCAATCTATATGCCCCCTTTCCAGCTTCTGAATCAATTAAGTAAGGACCTTCCCACTTAGGTGCAAGTTTCCCATCAGCTGGATTGGTAGTATTCTGAAAAGCTTTTCTTAGTACCAAGTCTCCTACTTGAAACCTTCTGATTCTGAGATTCTTATTGTAAGACTTAGCCATCCTTTGTTGGTATGCCTCCATTCTGAACTTAGCAATATCTCTGATTTCGTCAACCGTTTCAAGATCTTCAAGGAGCTTCTGATTATTAGTCTTAGGATGTTGGCAACTTATTCTAGCAGTTGGCATCACCATTTCAGTAGGGATCACAGCTTCTGAACCAAACACTAAGGAGAATGGTGTCTGCCTAGTAGCACTTTTGGAAGTTGTTCTATCAGCCCATAATACAAATGGGAGCTCTTCAGCCCATTTTCCCTTTTTAGCTCCTAGCTTCTTCTTAAGGTTGTTGTTGATGATCTTATTACTTGATTCTGCTTGACCATTAGCTTGTGGATGTACAGGAGTTGAAGTCACCATCTTGATCCCCCATGCCTCGCAAAAACTAGTTGTTCTTCTGCCAATAAACTGAGACCCATTGTCGCATACTATTTCTGATTGGATTCCAAATCTTGTTAGGATATTCCTTTTAATGAAGGAGATCACCTCCTTTTCTCTGACTTGAGCGAATGCTTCAGCTTCAATCCATTTAGAGAAATAATCCGTCATTGCCAGCATGAAGACCTTTCCTCCTGGTGTTATAGGCAGCTTACCAACTATGTCCATGCCCCACTTCATAAATGGCCATGGGGATGATATCGAGTGGAGCGGCTCAGCAGGCTGATGGAGGATATTGCTATGCCCTTGACATGCATCACATTTTTGAACATAAGACATTGCATCTTTCTTCATAGTGGGCCAGTAGTATCCAGTTCTTAATACTTTAGAAAACAGTGATCTGCTCCCGGCGTGATTGCCACAATCTCCCTCATGAATATACCTGGAGTACTGCAAGTGGTTCAGGCTGCTCTAGGCATCTCAAGTACGGACCTGCAAGGGATCTCTTGTATAAGATACCATTTATTATTGAATATGGGATTACCTTTGTTCGGAAGACCCTGGGATTCTCGTTCTTGGGGATTTCTCCTTCTTGGATAAACTTCTTGATAGGATATGTCCAGGATCCTTGAGGATCCTAAGGATCCATCGTTTCTTGATCTTGATCTGCTGTGACATCATTAACTTCCTGTTCTTCAATTGCCGGAGTTAGGATATGAGTTATGGGGATATTGACACCTTCTGGGATCCTTAGAGACGATGCTAAGTTTGCCAAAGCATCAGCTTCTGTATTTTCTTCTCTAGGCACCTGTGATATGCTGCAATTTTCAAAAGATGATGCTAATTTTTTGACAAGGTCTAAATATTTGGTTAGTCGTTCGCCTTTCACTGCATAAGATCCATTAAATTAGTTAGTTAATAATAAGGAGTCAATAAAAACTTGAATGTGTTGGATACCCATATCTTTAGCAAGTTGTAATCCCGCAATTAAAGCCTCATACTCGGCTTCATTATTAGTAGCCTTGAATTCACAATGTATAAATAGAGGTATAATGTCCCCCTGTGGCGATTTTAGCAGTGCACCCAATCCTGTTCCTCTGAAGTTAGAAGCTCCGTCTGTGTATAGTGTTCAGCTGCCTGAAGCTTCCTGGAGCTGCTTGACTTCCAGTTCAACCTCCGGCAGTATGTCGCTGCTGAAATCAACCACAAAGTCTGTAAGAGCTTGAGACTTTATCGGTGTTCTTGGTTCATATACAATGTCATAGGCACTTAGTTTAACTGCCCATTTCGCCATTATTCCCGACATTTCTGGCTTTTTCAAGACACACTTAATAGGATAGTTAGTTTTTACATAAATAACATGAGTTTCAAAATAATGCCTTAACTTCTGAGAAGCCATAACAAGAGCTAAGATTAATTTTTCTAAATAAGAATACCTGGTTTCAGCATCCAATAGTGTTTTTCTTACATAATATACCGGATGCTGTTGTCCTTCATGATCTTTAACGAGTACAACACTTGTTGAGCTGCCCGAGACTGCTAAGTATAAGGATAGTGGCTCCCCCTTGACTGGCTGCATCAGTAGTGGAGCAGATGACAAGTATTCTTTCAAGGAGTTCAGAGCAGCTTCATGCTTCTCGCCCCATTCGAACTTTTTGTTCTTCTTCAATATATCATAGAATTCTTTGCTTTTTTCAGAAGATCTCGATATGAATTTGTTAAGTGCTGCTACTCTTCCAGTCAGTCTCTGAACCTCTTTGACATTTGTTGGAGATTTTAAGTTCATGATCGCTTGGATTTGCTCAGGGTTGGCTTCTATTCCTCTTTCAGTAACCATATAGCCTAAGAACTTGTCAGCTCTTACACCAAAATGGCATTTGGCAGGGTGTAACTTCATGTTGAATTGGTCCAGGATGTCAAAAGCAGCTTCAAGATCCTTAGGATGATCCTTGGCTTTTTTGGATTTCACCACCATATCATCTATGTATACCTCCATGGTGTCCCCCAGCTGGTCTTTGAACATCATATTGACAAGCCTCTGGTATGTGGCACCTGCATTTCGTAAACCAAAGGGCATAGCAATATAACAATAAATACCTGTGGGTGTCATGAAGGTTGTGTCTTCTTGGTCTGACGGCTCCATCTGAATCTGTTAGAAGCCTGAAGATGCATCCATAAAAGTTAACATCTCATGCCCAGCAGTTGCGTCCACCATCGAATCAATGTGTGGTAAGGGGAATGGATCCTTGGGACAGGCCTTATTCGGGTCTGTATAATCCACACATACCCTCCATTTGCCATTCTTTTTCTGAACTACCACCACATTAGCCAGCCATCGAGGATATTGGACTTCTCTGATCATCTTTGATTTAAGCAGCCTATCAACTTCTTCTTGGATTATGATGTTTCTCTCAGGAGCGAACTTTCTTCTTTTTTGATGTATGAGCATGAAAGATTCATGTATACCAAGTTTATGTGTAATAATATCTTTAGATATACCTGTCATGTCCTCGTGTTTCCATGCGAATGTTGTAATTCTAGATTTCAGGAGGCTCACGAGCTGCTCTTCGGTATCCTCAAGAATATTAGTTCCTACCAGCACTTTGATTTGAGGATCCTTAGGATTTAGCTGAACTTCGTTGATCTCTAATTCCTTTGTCATTTGAATCCTTCGTGCTGGTCCCTTTAATTGCTATGCCGGCCTGGGCTTAATGGTATTCTTCATTGCGGAAGTGTAGCAATCTTTGGCTTCTTGTTAATCACTCAAAATTGTAACAACTCCCCAAGGTGTGGGAAGTTTCACACACTGATGATAAGTGGACGGGAGTGCTTTCATATCACGGATCCATGGCCTTCCCAAGATGACGTTACAACAAGGGAGGGAATCAATTAGGCAGAATTTCTGCATGGAGTTGACCCCTTCGATGTACACAGGAAGCCTGATGTCTCCAACTGTATGTTTGGTTTCTCCGTTGAATCCAACTTAGACCGAGGATCTCGGGATAATTTCCTCTTCTGGAATGCTCATCTTCTTCAGCACATCTAACTGAATGGTGTTGACCGAGCTGCCGTTGTCTATTAGGATCCTGCGAACATAATGGTTAGCAATACACAATGTAATTACCAGACTGTCGTGGTGAGGATCCTGGATATCCAGCTTATCAGTTTTGTCAAAGGAAATGACTTTGTCTTCAGTCAGCATTGCGTTCATTTTTGGTCGGTTGCCTTGATCCATTTTGGCTTCTCTAGCGTATCTTTTAGCTAAGGAGAAGGAAGCTCCACATATATCGGATCCTCCCAAGATGAAGTTGATCACCTTGGCGTTTGCTAGTGGTGACTGTGCTCTTTTAGGCAGCTCAGCAGCATCCTGAGTTTTGCTTTTCTTTCTGCCAAACAATTCCTTGAGATGCCCCTTGCTGAGTAGGTGACTGATTTCTTTTCGAGGAGCTATGCAATCTTCTGTTAAGTGCCCAAAGTCTTCATGGTATGCACACCACTTAGACTTATCTTTCCAAGATCCCTGCTTCTCGGACTTCCTTGGCCACCTGGCTTTATCACCTAAATCCTGCAAGGCACATAACAGACCACTTATATCAACTGAAAAACAATAATCGGATACCTTAGGGAAGTCTTCTTCGTCCTCTTCATCCTCAGCTGCATTGACTCTAAGATTATCATTCCTGTAATAAGGTTTAGGTCGTTGTTGCTTTCCAGGAGAATCCGTCTTTCTACCTGAGGATTCAGGTTTAGACACATAACTTCTTTTCTGGACTTTCTTATCATCTTCCAACCTGATGAATCTCAATGCCCTTGTTCTAACTTCATCAAGGTTCCTGCAAGGAGTCATAACTAAGTCATCATAAAAGCGGGAATCCCTTCTAAGTCCCATTTTGAAAGCTTCTAAAGCAGCTGCCATATCCAAGTTGGGGATATCCAAAGCTTCTCGACCAAATCTGGCCACATAGTCCCTGAGGGATTCATCAGATTTCTGAATTATTCTGTATAAGTCGCCTGTGAGCTTCTCAAAGCTTCTACTGCAAGAAAACTGGTTATTAAATAGGTTAACTAAGTGCGGAAAAGAAGTAATGGTATTAGGAGGGATATTGAGCAGCCATTTCAAGGCTGGCCCTGTTAGCGTTGAGCCGAAACCCTTGCAAAGGTAGGCTTCTTTGATGTTTACTGGGATGGGGTTGATTTCCATCCATTCCCTGTATTGTGCCACATGCTCATCAGGGTTTGTAGTCCCATCGTAGAGTTTCATGTTGGGAGTTTGAAATCTTTTCGGAATCTCCACATCACAAATGGGCCATGCAAACCTAGAGACTCTGTGACTGCCTACTGGCACTTCAGGAATTAGCCTGATTACACCGGGAACACTTGAGATCATGTCCTTTAGCCTCAAGCTCCCTGGCTATAGTTGGGTTGATACCTGCATCATGCACAGCTCCTTGGTTAGGGTTAGTATAAATATTATCAAAGTTGTTACCAGCCCAGGGAATATGAGGATGGATCTGGGGTCCAAATGCAGTATCTCTAAGGATAGTCGGCTCAGTCATGGTTTCCACTTGCATGGGGATGAAATCTCCCTCATGCATCTCTTGAGATGAACCTGGGAACATGCCTGAAGAGACAGAAGGGTTAGAAAATAAGGATCCTTGGGGATCCTGAGCAGCTCGGATGCGGCTCGGATATTCCGGGAGTGGTTGAGTTGAAGATCCTCGTAGCACTTGAGTAGTAGGTGCCCCTAACTGCTGGCTCCGAGGCTCTTGAAAGTTTGACGTCATAAACCGCTGAAGTTGAGGTACAGGTTGTTGTGTTGAGACTCTCGGCATCTGCGGACTTGAAAATCCGGCCGGTTGCTGGCTGGAGCACCTTGGCGGCTGCTGACTTCCATATCCTCTGTAGTAAGATTCTGGGGGCTGCTCGGAATAGAATCTGGAGTATTCCAGATCTATCACCCTGGAAGTCTTCTGATGCTGAGAACCCGAGAATCCTGCAGTAGTAGCCATTGTAACACCTGATTTTGGAGCAGTAGAGGGATTTGCATTATGTTTTGGCTGCTCCGATATTTCCGGAGAGTCAAAACCGAGTGATTTCGGTATCAAAAGGTTGGTTCCATCCACTGGTTTCTTTGATTTCTTCAATTCCATGATCTCCTTCATCATTTTCTCGTTGGTTTTGGCTTGCTCATCCACGTGAGTCTTCATTTTCCTGATCAAAACATACAAATCGTTATTAGAAATAGCAGGGTCAGTAGACATACCTTGAGACCCAGTAAAAGTGGGATATTCCATTCTTTTAGCATCGGTGTTAGGTGTTTTCTTTGACATTAGAGGAATAACGGTGCTAACAGTCGGTTTGGTGGGTGGAATAGATTTTGAAGTAATCTTTGGTTGAGTCGACATTTTCAAAAATTAACAGTAGGAAGGAGATCAAGGCTCTTAACGAATACAAACACCACTTGCCCCACGGTGGGCGCCAAATTGTTTTGGTCAAAAACTTCCTAAGCAATTAGTTGATCAAACTTTGTAAGTGAGGTAGCGTGTTTGATGAATTTAATAAGGAAAATGCAAGTTAGGATGTTGACACAATGATGTAACGAGGGAAAAATCCAGGAATCCCTAAGTATCCTCAAGGATCCTAGCAAAAACCTCGGGAGGGCTTAATGTGCCTGCTGCCTGAAACTTTTATATAATTAGAAAGTGTTAAAGTACAAATGAAGTGAGCTCGAATTCTAAGTGTTATAGGGAGTATAGAGAGCAGATATTGTGTGTAGTGTGTAAACCTAGAGCTTAATATATAAGGATTACATCACAACTAATCCTCCTAAAAACTAGCAACTAACTCCACGTCTTCCCACTAGCCGTTAAGGTCCATTTGGTCCACGTTTCTTGTTAGTTGACCGGGTCTTTAGGAGACGTGAATTATATCGGAGATAATCTGCAAAATTAAACAAAGAGGAAATAGTTGTTAGCTAAAAATAAATTTCAGGATCCTTACAGTGAAGTGCTTGCGAGCTGTTCGGCATATCCTGAAATCCGAAACCAACACAAGTGAGGGACTGTTGAGGTCCAGAAGTAAAGTTCAAATCTTGAAGTAGGTAGATAAATGTTTAACGTGCGCAGAAGGTTAAAGCCGTAGCAGAAGCTTCGTAATAAATTTCAAACTTGAGGAATATCAAAGCATATCCCATTGAAGTTCGTATATAGCTAAACATTTATGACACCACCTAGATAATATGAGATTAATTAAAGGAAGTGTTCCTTTATTTTGAGAGATGTATTCTCCCAAAGCGTCATCTAGATCGTTCGTTATAAAAATTCTTGCTTAGAAGAATTAGTATCCATTATAGAAATACGGCCCACATTCTAAAGTGGAACGAAATATTGTGGATAGAATAGTCAATGTATTACCTTATAGGTAATAGAGATAAATGGTAGATTGTCATAGAGAGTTTGTTAGGATATTAAAATCGTAGCCTGGGAACCAGGTGGTTCATATGATAAGGATGCATTAGGTGCATGAGAAAAGGTAAAGATCTCATTGTAAGTTAAGTCACAGTTTGAGCAAGTTTCGAGGACGAAACCTTATTTAAGGGGGGGGGGGGGGCAGAGTTGTAACACCCCAAAATTTCATGATTTAAGTTACGTGTGCTATATGTGTTAAGTAGCTAAAACGTATATTGATATAGTTTATGGGTTGGTAAATGGAAAACGATAACGATCTGCAAATGCTATGCGTGTTTATGTTATAGATACGTATGATACATGTGTTAGATAGCCAAACGTGATGAAACGTATGAAGAATGCATGTTTACATATTAACGGGTAATGAACTGATAAAAGGTAGGGTTATATGAATAATACACGTGTTGATTGATGAAATGAAATAAATATGTGGTTTATAACTATGACAATTGATATATACATGATATTAAAATGAAATGCGTGTTTAGAAGTTGATATGATAGAAATAAATGATAACCGGAGGAAAATACCTTTACGTGATTGTGTTGTGTTAGATATATGTGTAAGTTTATACATATATATATTCTAATGGCTTAAATGCATGTGAAATATTCATTTAATGAATATATACGTGGGAATACGTTTTAGAATAGTTAAACATGTGAAAAATAAATAAGAAGGTATCCTTACATAAAAAGGATTGTTAAAAATAAATAAATACGTAACGTATACAAATATTATACGTGTTTATATTTATTATACACATCCCGAGGCTTAGAAAGTATTATAATTATATCCTAACATGAGTTAGAACATGAAATGATAAGTATATGAAAGTAGAAGGGCTAAAACGTAACTTACATACGTCAAAATTCACCAATCGACACCAAAGGTCCCGTCACCTTATGTATCATATGGCCACGTTACAATATCAGTGGCTGAAGCCACCTAGAAGCGTGGCTAAAGGGTACCAATATTTATTGTTGTAATCAAAGAATTCTTCCGGAAGGCGTGCCAAAGGGTCCCAACAGCCACATGTGTTTGTTTAACGTGGCCTTTGGTATTATATGGTCACATATATTTGTGTTTTAGCCACATACATTATAAAAATACGTGGCCAAAGGGTTGCTGAAATCATACATTTTGTCCCAATACACGTGGCCAAAGGGTGGCAACGGCCACGTTAAAATATCAAAAGCGTGGCGTTTGGTATTATATGGTCACGTATATTTGTGTTTTAGCCACATATGTTATAAAAAACGTGTCCAAATGGGTTGCTGAAATCATACATTTTGTCCCAATACGTGTGGCCAAAGGGTGACAACGGCCACGTTAAAATACCAAAAGCGTGGCCTTTGGTATTATATGGTCACGTATATTTGTGTTTTAGCCACATATGTAATAAAAAACGTGGCCAAATGGGTTGCTGAAATCATACATTTTGTCCCAATACGCGTGGCTAACGGTTGGCAACGTCCATGTTAAAATATCAAAAGCGTGACATTTGGTATTATATGGTCACGTATATTTGTGTTTTAGCCACATATATTTCGAAAAAAAAAAGTGGCCAAAGGGTAGTTGAAATCAGATATTTTGTCCCAATAAGCGTGGCCAAATGGTGGCATCCGCCACATTTAAATATAAAAAGTGTGGCCTTTGGTATTATATGGTCACGTATATTTGTATTTTAGCCACATATATTTGGAAAAAGAAAGTGGCCAAAGGGTAGTTTAAATCAGATATTTTGTCCCACTACGTGTGGCCAAAGGGTGGCAACGGCCACGTTAAAATATAAAAGTGTGGCATTTGGTATTATATATATGGTCACATATATTTTCTTAATTACAATTAATTATACTGCATATTAATTAATATAGAGAAACCTTAAAATCATATTATAATTAAAAATTAATGTACATACACTAATCAAATGTTGTTCAAAAAAATAACATACACTAATCAAAGTTTAATTTCTATAATAATAATTAATTATTATAATTTCTTGTCCGTGCTCATCTGCTGCTTCTAGTGGATCCGTTTACTAAGTTTTCTGTTTGTCAGATCTTGACTCAGCTGGTTTGGTGTTAAGTACAATTTCGACATCTTTTTCGGATCATTATTTACCTGGACACATGACAAATAAAACCGATCAGATATATATATAGTTAATTAATTAGCGGATACGATTAATTAATATAGTAATTACTTGTGGTTGTTCTAGTACTTTTTGAACTGTAGAATGATCAAGCGGATGTGATTTATCTGACTTGTTATTAGAATGAAGGATCATTCGGTTCATCGCCCATGCAATAATATATTTAGTTTTAACCTCCGAAAGCGTTGTTTTATCATCTAATGGGAATGGTAAAAATGTTGCACCCTTTTTGACCTTATAAGCTACAATTCTACGGCAGCCAGGAGGTAATGGACTTCCATGAATTTTCTCATCTTTTTCTTTTGGTAATAATTCAGCCATTCCCACGACGTTCAGTGGATTCCCCTCCATGTGCAACGTCGCAGTTTGGCACCCCTGATCAGAAATGACATAATAGAATATATATATTAACAATTAACTAATTAAAGTCAAAAATAGAATAAAAAAATTTGTGGTATCTATATCTATATTAAACACCAGTTTTTGCTATCTAGGTGGCACATTTTAAGGTGTCCACGTAGGATTGTAATTCTTTTAAAATTGAGCCATGTAAGCTTTTGCTTATGTATCAAATTGTTAGAGTTTAGAATTAAAAAAATCTCCTAATGTGTCTAAAAGTGTCGCGGATCTTTAACCCAAAGTGGGGATCCATTTTTTTTCCAACCTAAAGTATTTAAGGTGAGCCTTATGCACGTTCATCATTCTAAACCCTAGCATCTCCCTTCATCTCCGCTGAAGTTAAGAAATCCACTCCGCCCTCCGCCACTACATTGCATCTTCGAATCCACCCTCTGACGCTGAAGTCTATTTTGTTGCTCCGCCACTGCACTCCGTCTTTGCCTTTGGTTTCTCCGATTTCAGAATCAACAACATCAATTAACAGGGGTATGTAGGCTTTAATTAATCGCTACTCTTTGTAACCCCAAAAGTGCTCGCTTTGTCCCTTTCATCGCAGGTCTCAGTGAAAAGACAGTTTAGTAGTTATGACTATGGCAGTGGCAAATCGTTAAGGTAATTTTGACTCCTCTGTTGTGTTTTACGTAATTGTTCGAGGTTAGTGTGAAGCTTCTGTTTAGATACACACATTACTATAAACGAAATTGATTGTCTCTATCAAAGATTTTTTTTTCTTGCAGTCATTTAGAAACTTTGTTGTGGTTTGTTACTTATTTGCATTTAATTTCATCTAATTTGAGGTTATTGGCTGCATTTAATCCTATAAATTAGTTATGCTTTGAATCGGGTTTCTCGTTGGGTGTTGTAATATTAAATAGTTTGAGGCTAGATTATGAGGCTTGTAATATTAAATAGTTTGGGCTGGGCTTAGTGGGTTTCATTAGATTAGTAGCCTAGTTTTATTATTATGTTTAGGCTAGTTTACTATTGGATATGGGCATGGGCTTGGGTTTATGATTAGGGTTTAAGAGCCCAATAGTAAACTCATGGGATGGCTATATAAACCCCATGAGTTTACTATTCAAAGGTTGCTGGTTTACGATTGAGAGGGAGGCAGCCAGAGGTGTTTACGATCACTAGTGTTCACGATCGTAAACCTGAGAGAGAGGTGTTTACGATTTCTTATCTTGTACCCGACAAGTTCATCTTGTGTGCAAAGATCAAGCTTTTATTGTTTAATCATCGTTTTCTTGTGTTCTCTTCATCTTTATTCTTGAATCGGTCTTGTACAAGGATTCCGCACTTGTACTAGATTAAAATATCGTGATTAGTTATTGTTTCTGGACCTACAATTGGTATCAGAGCCAAGAATCAGTGATTCGAGGCTCACACGATATTGAATCAAGCTGTTTTCTGGGTTAAAGTTCGGGTTTTTGAAGTGTTTGAAAGTGTTCTTCGAGTTCACGATTGATCTGCTGGTGTTCTTGTGTGTTTACGACATTTTTCTGGGTTTGGTTGAAGGTTTACGACTGCATTTCTTGAAGATATTCATCGGAATCGTGTTTACGACCTGGAGGTTTGAGTTTACGATTGTACTTGGTCGTAATCAAGGGTTTACGACATTTTCTTACCGGAAACGTGAATCGTAATCAGTGTTTACGATTTATTTCGATCGGATTCGGCGTTTACGATCCAGTTCAATCGGAATCGAGAGTTTACGATCAGGTGTTTACGACCCGGTGGTGTTTACGATCGGGAACAGTGATTACGATCGGAAACTCTTCTTTTTCAGCAAAAAGTCAGTTTTTCACACTTTCATGGAAACGGACGTAACTTTTGACTCGTTTGGAGTTAGAGGCTCAAATTTGAACACGACGTTCGTGACACCGAGCCCTAGAATTACCCTAGACTAACGTCCAGGGGAGCTCGTTTGGACCCCCAAATTCCACTCCGAAGGCCTCCGTTTTTTAGTTTTAAGTTTCTGACACTATTCTTTGAATAGTGATTTTGCCGATTTTGCCGTGTTTGCTGATTTTTCAAAATTTTCAGAAGCTGCATAAGGAGTTCAGTGGTTGAAGAAAAGAATATAGTTGAGGACAAAGATGATTTCACAGATGAAGTTGACAAAACTGAGATATGTCCCAATCCCACTTGTGCTCGTATAATTCCTGGACTTAGGAAAATTTCTAAAAATTATCAGATAGAATTATTTGAGACAAAATGCGAGAGGAGTTCTTTTAAGGGTAGATTGCAAAAGAATGAGGAGAAGGTAAAAGCTCAGAAACGAGACATTGAGAAATATCAGAAGCTTGCAATGGAGAAGACTATCTTATATGATCGGGCTAGGATTGAGATATCTGAGCTTACACAGAAATTAACTGAACTGTAACAAAAATTTGATGAGTTGCAGGTCAAGTATGATTGCAATCAGGAAAGAAACAAAAGAATGCTCGATGCTGGAAAGGAATTGTCACATGCTGTTGTGACTGGTCAAGTTGGGAAAGATAAAACTGGGTGTGGGTCGGAAAAGTCTGATAAGTCTCTGTCTGCAAACAACATCATTCCTCCACCAGTTCCCAGAGACATTGTAGGAATACTTCTTAGTGAGGATCAAGTTGAACGAACCAAATCTGATTATAAAGAAGCTGCTCCTCCTATTGATAGTGTCTTGGTTGGAACTACATCATTGACTCAAGAAGAAATTGATAATGAAGCAAACATGACTTATGGTGAAGGGAGAGTAAAGGATATATCAGACAATGATGCTGAGTGCCAGAAATATGACAGATGTCACAACTCTAAGTCTGATGAAGCTGGGATAGAGTTGAAACCATACCCTAAAATTGAAACCCCATGCTTCAAAGTAATTGACGAAGTCAAAAGGGAAAAGGTGATCTTGACGACACGGCCTGAGGGGAAGATCTTTATGACATCTGGATCAATGTTTGACCAAGAACCAGATGTAGGATATGAATTACCATCCTTCTCCTCCAAGTTCAAGGGAATAACCGATGGAGTGATAAGTGAACCTAAAGTTGAGAGGCCAAATATCACCATTAAGCATCCGAGTATGAAACCAACAGCTGGAGTGAAGAATGAAAAACTCAAGAGAGTAGATGTGTCTCCTATTTCTTCAGTTGGATCATGCAGCTGTAGTTGTAATTGCAAGAATGGTCCTTCAACGTCAAAGAATCAAGGAAGCACAAAGACAGTAAAGATAGGTTCGACACAGGCTTCGACAAACTAGCAGAGAGTCAAATCTGAAGCTACAGTCAAATCAAAGAAGCACACACAAGGCAAACCAGCTCCATATCAGCCACCAAAGAAAAATGGGTACACGTCTGACTTCTATCTAAAGAAGCAGACTTGCTTTAATTGTGGCATCGCTAGTCATATTGCTAGGAACTGTCTTTATCGCCCCTATGAACCCTATTTTCCGAAAAGTCAAAGGGTTTCATCTCAGGAGTCTGTAAAGTCTAAGCCAATGATGGTGCAAACACCTAAGGCAAGGAAGACTGTTGCTCCTAAGGTTAAACCCTCTGATCAACATTGGGGCGCTGCCAAAGTTGAAAGAAAATCTTTAAATCAAAACAACAGCTTTCCAAGTTACCAAAATTTCCAAAAACAGGTGAAGAAACCATTTTCAAAACAAACAAAGTCTGAAAAACCCAAGGTTACCCCTCCCAAGGTAACTAAAACTGTTTTGAAAAATGATTCTAAAATGAAGAAGGTTGAAATACCTAAAGTCACAACTCCAAAAGTGACTAAAACAAATGTTAAATCACCTGGAACTTGGAAACCAAAAATCAAGGCAGCTCCATCACAACTTCCTGATTTCTCAAAGGGGATGTTCTTACAAGAAGTATCCTTTATTGATTCCTCAGGTGTACCCAGAAAAACAATGGCCTGGGTACCAATGGCTAACTAATCTCTCACTCTGTGCAGGAACGATCAAGGAGGATTATCACTAACGTTTTTATTACTAATTTGTTTGTTGATAAGTGATTGTTCCAGGCACAGTTTAGGAGACATATCTTCATGTCATGTCAAGTAATCTATAAATGGAAGGTATGTCTCATTGAGAGGTAAAAGGTCAAAATCAGCATGTAAGGTACTGTTCTTAACTTGGTTGTTTGAATGATGAGGCAACAAAGGGTCTTTTGAGTCAAACCTATTTCATTAAAGTTTCAATTAAGTTGTTGATTGATTATATGTTTGACTTCAAATGCAATGAAGTGTGCATGTCATGAAACCCAATTTTCTAAAATTTTCAAATCAATACTTTGAAAGTTAGCTTGGCCAGATATCTTCCAAATTTTGTGTTTTGTTCTTTTAAGTGTGTTTTTGTGTTTTATTTTCTATTTATATAAAAAAAAAAAACTGAAAAATGATGTTCACAAGATTGTGACATTAAAAATCAAAAAGCAAGGGGAAGAAATGTAAAGATGAAGAAAAAGTTGACCCCTCAAAAATAGTGTGCTTTTCAATTTTTTATTGTTTGTGTCTTGTTTTTGAGAAGTTTAGGGGAAGTAAAATGAATGTCCGGGTTGGAGATGGCTGACACGCGTAAGGCGGAAGTGAAAGGCAAGCTCCACGGTGATATGCTCGGTAGGCTCGACCTAAACTTATGACCTCCAATGAAAGTGCAGTGAACTTAAAAGATATATATGCTTAGTTTCCCATCCCAGGTTGCATGGTTTAAAAGACTGAGTCCCGGCAAAAATGGGTTGAGAGTGGTAATTACCTAGTATTCACTCTCTCACACGCCATGTCTCTGCTGTCATGACTACACCACATAATAAAAAGAAATGAAAAAGAAATAAAAAAATGAATGAAAATGAAAAAGAAAAGAGAATATATAATCAATCAGTTGGTCTTATTTGCGTGCTTAGCGGCCGACCTAATCACCAACTGATGGTTAATGAAAATAAGTGGTAGTCATAGCCGTGGGGCATGGTTCCTCAAGTTGGGGGTTTGTGAATCCTCAATAAACTCTGAGGTTGGGTAGGTTTTGCTGTGTACGCTTGGGTGTGGGGACAATTAAACATGACGGTAATAATGTACTATATTAAGCATGACGCATTCGGTTGGGATTAAACGGGTTTGAGTTTAAAGCGGACAAACATACCGGCAATCACCTGGACTAGTCGAGTAACTGAAGCTGAAAAGGGTTCCTCAGTCAGATTCATACGCTTTGATCCCTTATAAACTTTCTCATGTTTGGTTTGGTAAGTATTTGTTTAGTTTATATCTTTCGTGTGTGAGTCGTTAAGTTCTTTTTGGTGTGTTTTCGTCTTGGCCAGGTTGATTTGAGAAGTCAAAATGTGTTTTTCATGGGTTTTAATGCATGACAATATGCCCCCGACAGATCTTGACAAATTTTTAGGGGAAGGAGTATGGGGTAATAAGTATTATCCGAAGGGAACTCGAGGATGATACTTATTATCTAATGGAAAAGACTTCCTCTGTCAGATCTTGACAAATTTTTAGGGGAAGGAGGGAGGATAATAAGTATTATCCGAAGGGAACTCGAGGATGATACTTATTATCTAATGAAAAGACTTCCATAATACATAGTATCTGAAGGGAACTCGAAGATAATATGTATTATCTCAGGGGAAGTCCTTAGCTGAGGGGAAGTTATCAGCTAAGGGGAAGTCTTTAGAGGTCTTGGGTTCAGGGGAAGTTTTATAGAAAACCCGTAATCTATATTAGGGTTTTTGGTTAAAATTATGTTAATTTGAAACAACTGAACAGATGATAATTACCTCCTAACCCAAAGACCAGTCATCAAATGTCTGGTGGAGTATATTTTTTCAAATGTGTGTCAGACAGGTTGATGATAGAAAGATGTTGCTACTGCTCAAGTTAAAGAACCAGCCGGACAAGACTTCCATCTGAATAAGCAACTGTTCAGGGGAAGTTGTTGGTGTCTTTATAAGTTTTCAAAAGCTTCAAAAGTTTTTTCAAAGAAAATGATCACAAGTTTAGGGGAAGCTGAAGATTTCAAGTCAAATCTTTGAAAAAGAAAATGATACAGAGAGCAGTCGGAGATCATGAAGTTTGAAGATCAACAATCAAGTTCTCCAAAGTTAGGAGGTTTTCAAAATTTACCCTCTAATTTTTGGAGATTCAAGACAGTTACCGAAGATTCAGCAAGACCCAGTTCTTTCAAAAGAAGCAAGTCATTGAGAATCCTCCATCTCATTAACTTGTTCATTTCAAGAAGTTCGAGCTGATGCTGATCAAGAGGAAGTCCCAAGTGCCCTTTATGAAACCCAATGAAGATTTCTGCGGAAAGAATCTTCATCAGCATCTTTGCCAGCCAGTCAAGAAGAAGATTTTCAAAGATCGAAGACATTTAATATCACAAGCCTAGGGGAAGATTGTAGAGGCTAGATTATGAGGCTTGTAATATTAAATAGTTTGGGCTGGGCTTAGTGGGTTTCATTAGATTAGTAGGCTAGTTTTATTATTATGTTTAGGCTAGTTTACTATTGGATATGGGCATGGGCTTGGGTTTATGATTAGGGTTTAAGAGCCCAATAGTAAACTCATGGGATGGCTATATAAACCCCATGAGTTTACTATTCATAGGTTGCTGGTTTACGATTGAGAGGGAGGCAGCCAGAGGTGTTTACGATCACTAGTGTTCACGATCGTAAACCTGAGAGAGAGGTGTTTACGATTTCTTATCTTGTACCCGACAAGTTCATCTTGTGTGCAAAGATCAAGCTTTTATTGTTTAATCATCGTTTTCTTGTGTTCTCTTCATCTTTATTCTTGAATCGGTCTTGTACAAGGATTCCGCACTTGTACTAGATTAAAATATCGTGATTAGTTATTGTTTCTGGACCTACAAAGGTTATCCCCTTTTAAATTCTAACCAAGGCAGAATTTAGCAATCAAGGTACTAATTATTAACCAATGTTCTAGTTCGGGACGTCTCCTAAACTACTCCTTAGATGAAAACCCTAAAGCTAACACCTTTAGATGCATTACCCGACCCGAAAGACATTCGTAGGCAACACAAACACCAATCAATAACCAAAACCCTAATTGGAATATGCAAACGCAACAATCATAGAAAATTAAAGGAATTGCAATAGACTATCAATACATCACACGATCGTCATAATCAAGGAAAAGTCGAAAACATTAACAACTCATCAATTGGTCTAGATGGTACAAGAAAATTAGCCAATCACAACCAACATGTCTGAGGTTATAATAAGAACAGTAATATCAATCAGTAGCATGATCTGGTCTAATAAAAACGGAAGTTAAATCGAAGTAATAAGAACCCGGGGAAGCGAATGGGAGTCGAATGCTTCAATCCTATGGCTTCAATCTCGATTTCCTGCTCCAGAATCGTCTCCTAGCTCTCTGAGTTACGGCAGAAGTGAAGTTATTCAACTGGAAATCCCGCATTGTATTTATAATTGAAAATTTAGGGTTTTCCGGAATTTTGACCTCCAAGCATATCGCTTGGAGGACCCTTGACCATCAGGCGATACGCGTTAGGCCTAATGGAGACAAAATAGTCGGGTCAACGCGCGGAGCACCGCCTTTGACTTTCTTGCAGCAAGCGTATCGCTTGCTTCTTCAGGATCACTAGGCCATACGCCTAGTGCTCAAACTTCAACACTTTTCTTCTTTTTGATCTTCAATTCTTCTCCAATGCTCGTTTTCTCCAAGATCTGCACCAAAACTGCAAAATAAACGTAAAACACAACCTAGGACTCTAGTACTCATAAACAACTAAAAACCTACGAATTGACTTAAAAGACTCACAAAACGACTCAAAAAACGTAAAGGAAAACCTATGTGTTTTGCAACACATCAAATATCCTCCCACTTAACCTTTTTTCGTCCCCGAAAAAACCTGCAAATGGAATCATAACCTGAGTAATTGGCTTCCAACCTTTTCAATTTCATCAATTTCAATTCAATTAGCCTACTTACATTCCAGTAGCGATTATCGGTATTTCGATCCGATTAAACCCAACCACCAACCTCTGAGCCCCCAAGGTGTTTATAATTTACCGAATATATTTCAATCTGCCTATGTGTCCCACTCTAGAAAGATCAAGTTTAACCTAATCCCGAATCATATTCAGTCCGAATATAGGGTAATAAAGATATAACTTTTTAATTTTTCCCACCCCCCTTAAATCAGATACAAAGATGTCCGAAGAATGACAGAATTAAATGGAATGTGAAGTGTTGAGCATTTATTTTCTAATCTACCATATTTTTTTCTTTTTTTCTCATTTTTCATTTTTTTTCTTTAATTGGTCAATTTTAACTAATATTACCAACGAACATCATCAGAGGTACTCTTTTTGAGATGCTATCCCCAAAATCATACGTGAGTATTTTACCCGCGAGATCCAGGACATCATCAGAGGCACTTAGCACGAGATACTATCCTTAGCTCGTACATGAGTATTCTGCCCCTTCATCTCTAAAAATATTAACCAATTTATTCCTAATATGCTCTTGATGGAAAAATGGGGCGCCGTTATTTCTTGGATTTGCTTTCGCAAAAAGATCATAACGTGTCAGGTATTCTAAGGACATAGAAGTATCTGGCCTAAAGGGGTCTCTTTCCTCCTAATCCACAGTTTTAGTATTCCTATCACTCCTAAAATGGGAACCTACTAACAGACTGATTAATTACATATTTATACAACAGATAAACACAATGGGATATTTAATCTTTACTAAGTCAGCTAGGCCTACCAATACAACACTAACCGGTAATGCTTTCAACTTTTAATTACATTTATCATTTAAGCCCTTAATCAGACAGCCAATCCTCGGTTTTACCTATCATCTTCCATTTTAAACTGCAGATTTAATCAGAAACATTTTTTCAATTTTTTGCAGTGTTTTTTTTTTCAAGTAGACTCACACTTTAATCAAACACAATAAGACTGGCTCAACTAACGAGACACGACACGTAGTCTCCCCATCCCCACACTTGAAACTCACATTGTCCCTAATGTGAACCGAGAAACAACGACACAAACAAATAAAATACAAGGAAAGAAACAAAAAATGGAACAGACTCCCCTGATTGAATCGGCATGAATGAAAAGAGTCCTGTTCCTCGCTCTCCAATTCGAACATGATATCGAAACTCTCTAACTCCAGAAGTGCATAAAAAACATCATCACAGACGAAAGCGGCGACTAACAACTCGAATTCTAACAACCAAGGCAAACCAAAATCACAGCAGCATATATATATATATATCAAACAAACCACCCAACCGGTTAACCCCGTACAAATTCCCAAGTATCAGAATATTAGAATATTAGTACAGACCATGATGATAAAAACAAAAATAAAGAAAAAGTACAAGGATGTGAAATAACCGATCAAAATGGTTGCTGCTGTCAAAATACTGCATCCAACTCCCTACTCCTCAGCATCATCATCAGAATCATCAGGCTCGTCATCTCTAGCCTCAGGCTCAAGGAAGAAATCAGGCACCTCGAACCCCTGAGCAATGAACAAACTCCTAATAGCCTGATCCTGTAAATCCATCCTCATAATCATCTCATCCCTAACCGCCTCTAATGTCAATGGCTCAGCTCTCGGTACCCTAACGGGTCTAACAACCGGAGGCCTCTCAGCCCTCTGCGCAATCCTCCTCCTCGCAGGAGCGCCAACCTCAACCCATCTCGGTGGATCATCAAAAGGACAAAAACCAGCCTTCCGCATACGCATATCCAACAAACTGTACGGCAATATCGGTGGTCCAGCGGTCAAATGCGAAGGCCTATACCTCTCTAACTGTTGATACATAGTCCTGATCGTCATGTGAAGTATCGAATACAAGATGGATCACACAAGATAGCTGAGGTCCGAACTCCCAGCGAACCTGGAGTTCGGACAGCTCCTAGCTTGTGGCCGAACCTGAGGTTCGGCCAGTCGTATTTCAGCTTGTATAAATAGTTCATCTTGTATAGGATTGAGTAGCTTCCGTGTCATATTCTCTAAGTGTACTCTGTGGTTCTCTTAGTGGTTAATACAAGTCTTTTGTATTTACTCTCTGCGTTTTACTTGTTTACATTGATTTCATATCGACTAAGTAGAAGATCCATACGCTCACGCACTTTCAAGTGGTATCAGAGCATTTGGTTTGCTCTACTAGTCGGAAATCGTTGTTTTTTCGGAGTTTTGAGTTCAAATTCATGTTTTTGAGAAAAAAAGTATCGTTTTTGAGTTCGTTTGATCATCTCGAGTGTGCTTCTCATCAAAAATTCATTCCTAATTCATTTCTATCGAGTTTATTTGAATCTCTGTCGAAAATTCCAGTCAAAAACGTTGAAAATCGAGAAAATGGCATCGAGTGAATTCTGTCTCGTTTGAGGTTCGGACTCGTTCGGCCTAACCGCTCCGAACTCAAGGTTCGGACGAAGTTCGGTGAGCGTTCGGCGTTTTTCTTTGTTTCGGTGAGAGTTCGATTACAGATCGGTCAACGTTCGGACAACGTTCGGTCTTTGTTACTCCGAAGGTCAGTTTCGGTGAGAGCTCGGCGAGTTTGTGTTTCGGACTAGGTTCGGACTAGGTTCGGTGAACGTTCGGAGGAGGTTCGGATAAGGTTCGGCGTGAACAGTAACCTGTTTTTTGAAAATGTCTGATTTTCAAGCGTTCGCAGCTATTCAAAATTCGGTTCAAGCTACGATGCAAACGATGATGAACTATGATAATGAAATCGGAACAAGTCAGAAAGTTCCCAAATTGCTAAAATTGGAAGATTATCATAGTTGGGTTAAACGGTTTGAAGCATTTGTCGATACAAATGACATTGATATGTGGTTAGCGTTCACTGAGCAATATGTTTATCCTAAAGATGAAACTAGTGAACCTATTCTTCAAAGAAAAATGTCTTCTGAACAAAAGAAAGCTTATCAAGCTGAGAAAAAGGCGTATGGTACGTTAACGATGGCATTGCCTAAAGAGCTACTGCATCAATTTGCTGGTAATTACACATCAAAAAGTCTATGGGATGCATTGGAAAAACGATGTGAAGGCAATGACCAATACAAGAAAAGTCGACAAAAGGTTTTAAAGAAAGAGTTTGATAGTTTTAAGCATTATCAAAATGAAACGATTCCCAATCTGATTGCAAGATTTGCTCATCTGATGAGTGAAATGCGTTTGGTGAATCTTACTAAAGAAGAGGTTGATATGAAAGAAAAGATTTTGGAAGCATTGCCTGAAAAATGGGAAAATTATGTATTGATGATTACTCATGATAAAGATTTTTCTGGATTGTCTTTCAATGATTTGGTTCAAAGACTTCAGGCTCGGGATATGGAATTAATGGTGAATAAATCACTTCCTACTCAAATTCAGAATCCTGCAGTGTATCATGGTGAAAATGACTCTACAATGAATGCTGGGAAGTCTACTAGTCTTAGTTCTGCTCCTCCTACAGCATTTCTAGCAGGTAAATCTGAAATTCCAAGTTATTCTTCTGCTGGTTGTACTGTGTCATTTCCAAGTTCTTCAGCTCAAAGTGCATTGTCTGTTCAAACTGTCGTTGATTATAATGCGTTGATGTCTGCATTGGTATCTTCATACTTTGGTGTTATCACTGGTGCTGTGTGTAATGCTGAGTTAGCAAATGAAGATTATGATCAGATTGATTATGATCATTTGGAGGAAATGGATCTGAATTGGCAATATGCTATGTTAGTTCATAGAACGAAGAAATTTTTTAATAGAACTGGTAAGAAGAGACTTAATCAGGAAGGAAAGATAGGATTGGACAAATCTAAGGTGAAATGTTATAAGTGTTCAGTTTATGGTCACTTTGCTCGAGAATGTCCAAGTTCTACAGAAAGTAAATTGAAAACTGGTCAGCATGCACATTTAGTTTTTCATCCATCCGATAAAGCTGAAAAGGTTGATCAGAAATCTGCTACTCTTGCTTATGATTGGACTAATACATTTATGCATCCGGATGGGTTTGCCTGGAATGCCGATTCAGAAGTTAAAAAGAATCATACTCCAATCTCAATTGCTTTAACTGTTCAACATGCTGATGATGAAAGTTTTTTAACAAAGTCTGATACTTCTTCTAGTATATCTTTGGTACAAGAAGAATTACCTAAAGTCTCTACAAGTTCAAAGGTTGAAGAGTTTGAATGTTTCAAATGTAAGAATTTTCTCCAGGAGATTGCAAGTCTTGAACAAGATTGTCAAATGACAACTGAAGAAATTGTGGTGTTAAAGAAAGAGTTGGACGAGTTTCAAAAGAAATATTATGCATTAGTTCATATTCATGAAGATGTTTTGAAGGAAAAGGCTCAATTGGCTGAAGAGTGTGAGAAAGCCAAAGCTGAAGCGTTAGATGCAGCTCAAGATTTTGAGAATCTGTTTGAGAAGAGTTATCCGATTCAACAAAAATATGAAGAGGCTACTGCTCTTATAGCAACAACTGCTGTTACCATTGAGAAGCTTCAAAACAAGATCTCCATGCTTCAAGATGAGAATGTTCTGTATAGAGACAAGAATGAAGTATTAACAAAGGATGTTGAGATCTATAAGCAGAAGCGAGAAAGTGTTCTTCAAGAACTGTTTGCAGAGTGTGAGATCAGAAAGTTACAGACTTATGAATATGATGATCTCAATGCAAAGTTCATCAAGTCATAACAAGAAGTGTTTGAAGGTCAACAGAAAATTAATGACTTGAAATTGGAGATTTTGGAGTTGAAACGACAAGTTAAGAATTGAAAACTGTCACCAACATTGCTTAATTTCTTATACAAGCAGGATCAGAGTTCAGAAAGTTCTAAGCAGGATAATGTTCACTCGGTACCTCAACCAGTGGATTTAATTGAAGTTACTGCTGCTCAGATTGATCCAAAAGATGACTTGCTTGATTATTCCAAGTTTGCCACTCCATCCAAGAAGAACAAGTCCAAATCTAAAAAGAAGGAGAAGCCTTTGGGTGAAGCTCCCAAATTTGTTTCAAAGTCTGTTTTGTTAGAAAATGAAAAGGTTTTTGATAAGGTTTTTTCAAGTTCTTCATCTGCAACCGAAGAAGAGAAAGTTTTGATTGAAAAGAACAAGCTGAGGGATATCAAAGCCAAATTCACTAGTGATGCTAAGTCAAGAGAAGCATCAAGTTCTTCTTCAGGTTTTTCAAAGACTCATGGATCTAAACATACAGGTTTGGGTTTTGTTGTGAAGGAAGTTCCAGTTGCAGTGAAGAAACCAATGAAGGTTGATAACACTGAGAAAGCTAAGGTTACAAAGAAATCACCAATTCCGAAGGAATTTACTTATTATTCTGGATCATCATCATCTTCAAGGAGTCCATCTCCTAGGTATGACTCTTCTGATGGTTTCTTTGATAACTTTCATTCTGAACATTCTTCTGACTCTCAAAATTCAAAAAAAATTTCAAACATTTTTAGAGAGCGACTTTGTTATGTATGTCGTCAACCGGGACATCTCGCTGCTGAGTGTCCGACGACTGCATATATTCACAAAACTGCCAAATATGTGGATAATAATGGTCAAATTTTTGATGAACCATGGTCTCCAACGCACAAATCAACTCGTAATTCGTCTTGGTCCAAACCAAGTGCGTCTGTTGAATCTGATTCAGGTTCTGATAAAAAATTCAAACTTTTACAAATCTGGAAACCAAAAGTTGTTTCCAAGGCCAACAAGGACTTTGTGGAAGACACCGGGCGACCCGACGATATTGACTCGGGTCGATCCCAACGCGACTAATGTTTTATTTGGTGTCAAGCAGGTGTTTCAGGAAGACCTTCGGTGATTGAAAAATTGCTGATTGTGAAATATCTGTTATAATCATATTTGGTTCAAAAGGCTAAACTGCTAGTATTCGTGTTGGTTGGTCAATTTTTCTTGTTTTTACTCCGTCGCATTCTGAGGGGGAGTTTGCTTTTGCAAAAATACAAAAATAGTGTGTTGTTTTTCAAATCGTAAAAATGAAAATCTATACAAAGAGTTGTCATTTTTAGGGGGAGAAATTTGGAAAAGACAAAAACAATGAAAAATGCAAAAATTCAAAAACATTGAAAAATGAGAAATTGTATCCGACATGATTGGGAAATGATGGTACATTGGCTAACAGTGTCTGACTCATGGATAAAGTAGATGAAAAGGCCATAAGACCATTTGATCGATGTGTAAGATAGGCTCAGCAAATCAGAAAGTATATAAATATGATATACACTAAATCTAAATCTGATGTTTGACCTAGTGGACAACATCTTGATGCATACCTCATGATATATCAAGAAAAAGATATGTGAAAAATAAAATGAGAAGTCACTGTGTATACATGTGTTCATTTTGCAAAGATTTAAACTTGTTTGATTTTCTTTATTTTGTCAAACGATCGGACTTTCCCTGCGTGTCGAAAGACCGACCTGATTGTTGTTCGTTTGACGTTCTGCTTTATTTTGTTTGGTGTTTCGTATAACTCATCGGACTTTCTCTGCGTATACGGGAGTACCGACCTGATTGTTGTTGAGTTATACAACTTCAACTTGTTTTATTTTTTTTTATTTTGTTAAATCCGAGGTCTTATCTGCGTATTGAAAGATCGACCTTAAGGTAGACGATTTAACATTCTTATTTCTTTTTGCATGGAACACAGTTGACTATATCATGGTTACAATCATTGTGTGATTACAATCACTAACGAGATCACAAAATGTGATAAGCAAAAGCATATCTGAGTATGTCTGATAGTGTGGGGTACACTGGTCAATGCAAATCTGATAAATACCTTAACATATCCAGATGTTATGAGTATGATTGTGCCAGAGTTTAATGTTGGACAAATTATATCTGCAATCGGCATGGCTTATGTGCTACAATAATCGAAATTGAAGTATAGTTCAGCATGTAATGACCAATATGATCCCAAGTTGTGATCTTTCTCATAAAAAGACAAAAATAGTGTTTAATTCTGTAATGTCTTTACTTTTCTTATCAGAAAATACCAAAAAGATTTTAGGTGTGTTTTGATATAAAGTTACTAAAAGCCAAAAATATTTTGTTTCTATTTTGTTTTCGATTGATCAACACGAAATACAATATCAAGTTTCAATATCAAACTATCTTGGAGTCTCTAAGAGACATTTTGCACCAAGATTATTTATGTTGGCAGGTTTCTAAGTGGGAAGAGAACTTCACAACTTCAAGTCTTCTGAAGTTTGTTAACTTCACAACTTCAAGTCTTCTGAAGTTTGTTGATAAAGAGATTACACACGATGCAATATCAAGTATTCAAGATTAAGCTCATCGTCAAGATCGAGGAAGAGTTTAATTGAAGATACAAGATACAAGTTTGAATAGAGAAGATGATACTGCACATGTCGAGGGGGAGTTTGTTGATACATAGTCCTGATCGTCATGTGAAGTATCGAATACAAGATGGATCACACAAGATAGTTGAGGTCCGAACTCCCAGCGAACCTGGAGTTCGGACAACTCCGAGCTTGTGGCCGAACCTGAGGTTCGGCCAGTCGTATTTCAGCTTGTATAAATAGTTCATCTTGTATAGGATTGAGTAGCCTTCGTGTCATATTCTCTAAGTGTACTCTGTGGTTCTCTCAGTGGTTAATACAAGTCTTTTGTATTTACTCTCTGCGTTTTACTTGTTTACATTGATTTCATATCGACTAAGTAGAAGATCCATACGCTCACGCACTTTCACTAACACACCCAAATGATCAGCCAACCTACCAATATACGGGCCCAGATCCAGCCTCGCATCCGGCCCACCCTTGCGGGGCCGGGCCACTACCTGAATGAAAACCATAGCGAGGTTGGTCGGGTGGCTCTCCACCAACGACCTCAAGCAAAACAAATCCAACATATTGATCTTCACAGCCCCAGCATGCCTACCGATGAGTGAACACGCCAAAATCCTATGGCATACCTCAAAAACGGATCCCTAATCGCTGAAGCAACTAAACCAGCCGTGTACGGCGCATCAGAAATAGTCTCCCAAAAAGCTCGCAAGTGACCATCAACAACATAAAACTCTTTAGCCTTCTTGGCCGTCCCTCTCAAACTCCTCCTAAACTCAGATGTAGCAACCTCCTCCTGTGTATAAAAGCCTAAAGCTACGGCAAACTGAGGTACACTCATCTCAAACAATCTCCTACCCAGAGCAAATGAAACACAAACCGGGGAATCAAACTCCTTGATATCATACTTCCATGTCGAATGGAACTCCACGGTCAGCTCCCGGTACTGGGGTCCATCACAAGCTAAAACCTGTCTCCATCGCTCAATAGCTGCTCCAGACTAGCCCTCGCTCCCATCCTATCCAGAAGATCCCAATCGAATGTCCTATGCTGGAGCAAGTCTAGGCGCACGAATGTCTCACATCTCTCTCCCTCATAAGTACCCTCGAACTGTAGCATGGTATGGTCCTCAATCCAACGCTCCTCAACCGGAGGCAACTCCACCTCATAGTCCGGTAACACCTCCTGTGCCAAATATCGGATCCTCGGCCTGTTATGGATGGTCTTTGTCGTCTTTTGCTTCTTTCTCGACCCACTACCAGAAGCATCCATACCTGCAAAACAGATTCAACAGTGATATCCAAGCAACCAACAAGCACAACCTATTATAATTTTTTTATTTTTTTTAGAATTAACTGAAAGAGAAACTGAATTAAAAACTAAAAACAAATTACTTGAAATAAAAAGAAAAAGAAAAGAACAAAAAATTTTGAGAAAAAACGGGCATGACCCGTTCGTTTATAGAGCAAAACCAGTTCTTCACAAAACCTATCAAAATGTATAAATTCAACCACACCAACACAAATCCCAACTTTCGTCCAACATGAACTAATGACGAATATATAGATATGTCATTCAAGCCTAATTCATCAAATAAACGTGGTAAATCAAACCCAAACTCAACCAAAACCCGACCGATGGGCAACCCGCAACAAACGATTAATCACTGTCTATTAACATCAACAAAAGCAAGGTTGCCCCAAAAATAAATCATCAGAAGAATGAAGGAAAATCAGGCATGGGATCTTCATCAACTCATACAATGTCTAAACCAAACCAAGAAAACTGAAACTCCTATCAAATGTGGCTAACATTAATTTCATTCTCATCAATTAAACCACAGTTACGTACCAATAACATACCCCAACCCAGCAAAACAACTGAAAATTAAGCAACATAATAATGCGTAACAGCAAGAAAACCCAAAAATAAAAAGTAACTAAACAAATGCAAACTGAAGCAAAGAATATGGAACAATATGCAACAGGGGAAACAAGAATAACGTATCTGGAATCGCGGATTGCTAAAAAAAATATGAAATGAAGGATGAGCCTCGGTTCTGCAACAGCAGCAGCGGCTCGCCGGAGCTCGAACAGTGGCAGCAATGATGGGTAAAACGATGGTCGGCGGCTAATGCGGATGGCGAGGGAGGTGGCGATTGGTTACGGTGGTGGTTGTTTGTCACGAAAGAGAGCGGAGGTGGTGGGTGGTTGTCACAGAAGAGAGCGGGGGGTGGTGCATGGTTGCGAGAGGGCGGCGGTGAGTAGAAGTGGCGGTGGGTAGAGGGCGGCGGATGGTTGGGGCGCCGGTGATGGCTGGAAACGGGGTTAGTGGTTAATCGGCGAGGGTGGAGGTGGTAGGTAGAAGGCGGCGGCAGTGGTGGATGATTTGGGCGCCGGTAGGTGGGAGTGGTAGCGGAGGGTAGTGGGGAAATTAGGGTTTGGAGTTGGGGCAAATGGGGACAGAGGGGGTTTAAAACCGAGATATTTTTTTTCTCGGACGGTGACCTGCAAGCGTATCGCTTGCAGATAGAACAACAGGAGGCGATACGCTTACAGGCCTAAGGCGATTTCTTGACCCCCTTTCCCAAGCGTATCGCCTGGAGAAAGGCTCAACCCAGGCGATAAGCCTGGAACCAGATTTCCAGGGAATTTTTGAGATTTTCCATACTTAGTCAATTTTTTCATGTTTTCAAAAACTTCCATCACCCTGATTTTTAAAGTCCTGCAATTTTATACTAACCAAGACATACCTGGGACTCCATTTCCGCATGAATTCGAGCTTCTAGCAGTCTTCAATTCCCTGAAACATGAACAAACATACAAACGCAAAAACCGAAAAACACGAAAGACGAAAAACACAAACACACGAAATTAATAAAAACAAACATGCAACCATTATACATACTCTACAACTCGGATTTTCACCGAGTACTTACCTCCTCACTCATTCTTCATCAATGTTGTGGAGAACCAAGTTCTCCTCATCCATCTCAACCGGTCCTCCTATGTAGTGCTTTAATCTATGACCGTTCACCTTCCAAACTCCACTATCCGACTCTAACTGAACTGTTCCATAAGGGAACACCTCCTTCACAACATAAGGTCCTCTAAACCGGGATTTCAACTTACCTGGAAAAAGTCTAAGACGCGAATCATATAGCAAAACTCTATCCCCACATTTAAACTCTTTCCTACCTTTCAACTTACTATCATGTACGCCTTTGTGCGTTCCTTATATCCCCAAGACCTCTCATACGCCTCATTCCTAAGCTCCTCTTTGGAGAAACCGGCTCTTAGCCGCCTTGGCTAAATCAAGATTAATCGATCGAATAGCCCAATAGGCTTTGTGTTCCAACTCAACCGGCAAATGACACCTTTCCCATAAACCATCATGAAGGGTGTGGTTCCTATGGGTGTTTTGAAAGCAGTAGGGAAAGCCCATAACACGTCATCTAAATTATTGGACCAATCCTTGCGATTAGCTCCGACAGTTTTCTCCAAAATCCTCTTCACCCCTCTGTTAGCATTCTCCACTTGACCGCTCATTTGTGGATGATAAGCGGTCGATGTCCTATGATTCACTCCATATCTAGCTAACACCTTCTCCATTTAGGCATTGCAAGAATGTGTACCCCTATCACTAATCAACACCTTAGGGGTTCCAAACCTAGTAAATAATGTCCTCAAGAATCTCACTACCACTCGTGCATCATTAGTAGGCAAGGCTTGAGCCTCAACCCACTTAGAGACATAGTCAATCGCAACGAGGATGTACCGATTCCCCCGGGATTCGGGGAATGGACTCATGAAATCGATGCCCCAAATATCAAACACTTCAACTCCTTGGATAGGGTGTTGGGGCATCTCATTCCGGAATGAGATGTTACCTGCTCTCTGACACACATCACACTTCCTAACTAACTCGTGAGCATCCTTAAACAATGTCGGCCAATAAAAACCTGAATCTAACACTTTCTTAGCAGTTTAGGTAGGGCCAAAATGTCCGCCTACTAAACCCTCACGACAATGCTTAAGAATCTCTAACCCCTCCCCACGACTCACACATCTCCTAAAAGAACCATATATCCCAATCCGGAACAAATAAGGACTATCCCAAATATAATGCTTAGAATCGTTAAGGAATTTCCTCCTCTGTTGGGCCGTCAAATCATCTAAAATCGTACCATGAGCCAAGTAATTAGCTATATCAGAAAACCATGGCATGCCCTGTTCCTCAGCACTCGTTACTCCTACAAACTCCTCACTAGCAACCATCACACTCTCTAACGGGAATGTATCTCCTATGCTCTCCTCACTCAACCTCTCTCTCTCGGGGTCCTCAAGGCGCGAGAAGTGGTCGGCCGCTATGTTTTCCGCCCCCTTCTTATCTCTAATCTCTATATCAAACTCAGATAACAAAAGAATCCACCTAATCAGACGAGGTTTCGCATCCTTCTTCGCAAACAAGTATCGTAATGCAGCGTGGTCGGTGTAAACAATGGTTTTGGAAAGAACGAGGTAGGAACGGAATTTGTCGAATGTGTAAACAACGGCGAGAAGCTCCTTTTCTGTGGTCGTGTAATTCTCCTAAGCGTTGTCTAAAGTCTTACTCGCGTAGTAAATGGGATGGAAGTGTTTGTCCCTACGTTGCCCTAAAACTGCCCCTACCGCAAAATCACTAGCGTCACACATAAGCTCAAACGGTAAACTCCAATCGGGGGCTATCAGAATAGGCGCACTCACCAACCTCTCCTTCAGAAACTCAAAAGCCTTCAAACAACTCTCATCAAACTCAAAAGCAACATCCTTTTCTAAGAGACGGGTCATGGGTCTAGTGATTTTGGAGAAATCCTTAATGAACCTACGATAGAACCCTGCGTGACCTAAGAAACTCCTAACTGATTTGACATTAGTGGGTGGTGGAAGTTTGCTAATCGTCTCAATCTTAGCTCTATCGACCTCAATACCTGCATGAGAAATTTTATGACCTAAAAGTATCCCCTCAGTGACCATGAAATGACATTTCTCCCAATTAAGCATCAATTTGTCTCTATGCACCTGGCTAGCATCCTCTCTAAATCACCTAAACACTGATCGAAAGAACTCCCGAAAACAGAAAAATCGTCCATAAATACCTCCATGGAAGTCTCGATCATGTCCTGAAAGATGGCCACCATACACCTCTGAAATGTGGCCGGAGCGTTACATAACCCGAATGGCATACGGCGATACGCGAAGGTACCGTACGGGCATGTGAAGGTGGTTTTCTCCTGATCCTCGGGTGCAATAGGAATCTGGAAATAACCGGAAAATCCGTCGAGGAAACAGTAGTACTGTTGACCCGACAAACGCTCCAACATCTGATCGATAAAGGGTAATGGGAAGTGGTCTTTCCTAGTGGCATCGTTAAGCTTACGGTAGTCTATACACACATGCCATCCTGTGACAGTCCTACTCGGGATCAACTCATGTTTCTCATTCATCACAACCGTCATACCTCCCTTCTTCGGAACTACCTGAACCGGGCTGACACATGTAGAATCGGAAATCGGGTAAATCAATCCCGCGTCCAGTAGTTTGAGAACTTCCTTCTTCACAACCTCCTGCATGTTCGGATTTAGTCGCCTCTGAGGTTGGACCACATGTTTATACTCATCCTCCATGAGTATGCGATGCGTGCAAAACAAATGGCTTATACCCTTGATATCGGACAATCTCCACGTAATCGCCTGCTTGTGCGCTCGCAGGACCTGTATCAACTTCCTCTTCTCCTCCTCTGTTAAAGTGGCAGAAATAATGACGGGTAAACTGGACTCACCCTCTAATAATGCGTACTCTAGATGGGACGGTAACTCCTTAAGCTCTAAGACCGGCTGCTCCTCTAAAGACGGTTTCTCTCCTAACTCCTCAACTCCGCTAACCTCAAAAACCTCAGAACTCTCATCTACTACCTCAGTCGAGACATGCTCCTGGTGAGCCTCATCATCGACCCCCCGGTCCTCACTCACCGGGGTCTCACTCTCACTCCTAACCAAATCTGCTCCAAAAATGTAGTCAAGGCACCGATCCATATGAGATATGAAAGTACCAATGAAGTAAACAGAATCATCCTGGCCTACAGAATATTTCATGGACTGCATGATATCGAATGTGATCGTCTCATCCCCTACACGAAGTGTAATCTTCCCGTCATAGACATCGATCAATGCCTTGGCGGTGCGCAAAAAGGGGCGTCCTAGGATGAGTGGACATTTTTCATCTACCTCCATGTCCATGATCACAAAATCCACGGGGAACACAAATCTATCAACCTTCACCAACAAATTCTCCACAACTCCCCGTGGATTTTTAACGGATCGATCCGCTAAGGAGATGCTCATGCGCGTAGGGATCGGATCTCCGAGGCCTAGCTTCGTAAATCGAATAGGGCATCAGATTGATGCTAGCGCCTAGATCCGCCAACGCGTGGTTCACAGTCGAGCTACCTAACAGACACGGGATCGTGAAAATGCCCGGATCAGTCAGTTTCTCCGGTAGCTTGTTCTGGACCACCGCCGAACATCGTTCATCGAGAGTAACGGTCGTGAGCGTCTCCAGCTTTTTCTTATTGGATAGAAGATCCTTTAAGAATTTAGCATATTTGGGCATTTGCTGGAGCGCCTCAACGAATGGAAGATTGATTTTGAGCTGTTTGAACATGTCAAGAAACTGACCGTACACTCTCGCATATTTCTGTTGGATGAGACGGACAGGGTAGGGGACTCGCCTCAAATCCTCAGCGGTTATCTCCTTTGGCTCGAACTTCTTTTTCTTCTTCTCTGTTTCCTCAGGTGCAGAAGACTCGGAGGTTGGCACTGTACTTGCTAGGACTAGCCTCAGGTGTGCCCTCCCATCCGGAGTCTCAATCTCGATCTCCTCATCCACCGGCTCTTCCTCCTGTGCCGGTGGGTCTTGCTCTCCGTCTCTACCACTACGTGTTGTCACAAGCTTAAGGGTCGCACTAGGGTTAGTTTGTGTACTACCAGAAAATGATCCCCCCTTACTTACCAACTCAGAAACCTGTTTTCCTATGTCTCCTACGGAACACTGTAAATCTAAAAAGGCCAACTGTTGGTTCCTAAAAAGTGTGTCGTGTTCCTTCAACTTCTGCTGCGTCTCCTGATCTCGTGTCGCGACCTGATTTAGCAATTGCATTTGCGCAGCCATCATATCCTCAATCTTCTTCATACTTGACCCTGCCCTGCATCACCCCCATTTTCCTAGTTTTGACGCGATTGAAAACCCAAAGGGTTCGCGCCACCCCGCCAACCAGAATTTGGGTTGGTTTTCCACCCCGACTGAAAAGAGTTACCGAACTGGTTTCGATTAGAAATGAAATCCACCTGCTCCTGGGTGGCAAGTGGGCAGTCGATGGTGTCATGTCCTCCACGACATAACTCACATTTAGCCTGCTGTTGGAGTTTAAGGTCGTTGATTTGTTTTTGTAGAGCATCAAACTGAGCTTGAGCAGCAGTGTCAGAACTCACGTGGTGAACTCCCCGAGATGTAGAAAGTGAAGATTTCATTGGAGCTAAAGTGGCCCTACGATCACCGGGGTTCTGCTGCTCAGCTAAGGCAAAACTCTCATACAGGTTCTTTTTTTTGGGTAAGGGTTACCCCGGTGATTATATTGATACCCAAACAAATAAGTACAAGTAGTGAGGTGAATCCTCACTAGTTCATACATGGGACAGGCCCCAGTATGTAACACAAAAGACAAACAAGTGAAACATAACCAAAGGAAAACAACCAAGACACCACTAATCTAACCAACTAGGACACAGCTAGAAAAGGATCCCCCAAAAATCAGCCACCGTCATCAAACACAAAGGCTTCATGACGGCTCCAAAACCGAGACCAAAATAAACTAAGGGCAGAACTCATTTGAAGAAACCACGTTTAAGTAAAGGAGTGCTTGCTCCTTTGGTAGAAGAAGTAGATGCAGCACCAGAAGCCATAAATTTACCTGTTTCACTAGTATCATCTAACACATCTTCCACCATATCCTCATACCTATCATATCCATCATAACCATCATAGTCATATCCCATATAGTCATGCTCACCCATATCCTCAAAAGTCTTAAAAGAGTTACTAGTATGCACCTGAGAGGTAGAGGCAGCAGCTTTACCCGAGGAATGAGGCCCAGAAACAGAAAGATTTTTCTTATCAATCTTTGTAACTTCAGGGGCATCATCCATAGAACTCTTCCCTTTATCTTTAACCGGTCTATACTCAAATTTAGGCTTTTGGCCTTTCAGATGAAACACAGGTTTATGACCATCTTTTTTCCTAATGACCTTAGTGAAACCATCATCATCAACAACCGGATCACGAACAGGGTTAGTTACAATGCGTTTAGGACAAGACTTGAGCTCATGCCCGAACACACAACATGTAGTACACCGCGGAGGTTTCCATTCATATTCAACTTTGATGTTCTCCTTTATGTACATATCACCATTAATGTCAGGGACAGCAACAGTAAGGCATTCCTTGAAATCCGTATCCGCTGATATTTCTATAAGAGCACGTGCAAAACTACTACGGCCCCAGTTATTAAGGCACATGGAAGCAGTACACGAATCAAGAACTTTGGGCTTACCAATTTTCGAAAAAAGCATACTAAGACCATCATCAGTATAAGACCATCATACAGGTTCTTGCAATCCTCAATACCCAGCTTCTCCATCATTTGACCCCTTGCAGAAATGTTGAATTGTTTTTGCGTTTCGTAGGTGAGATCGTTCTAGAATTTTTCGATGATTGCCCAATTGGTCAGACCATGTTGGGGGCACTTGCTCAAAAGAGTGTTAAAGCGCTCGTACGCAAGATAGTATGGCTCGTCAGGGTCCATGCGAAAAGAGTGAATTTGCTCCCTCATACGTGCGGCTTTCGAGGGGCGAATGATACTTTTTCGGGAATTTTTGTTGGAGATCGGCCCAAGTGGCAATCGAGTTTGCGGGAAGGGTTTCAAGCCACTGGGCAGCACGGGCGGTGAGCAAAAATGGGAATAAGCGAAGGTAGACAGTTTCTGGCTGAACGCCATTGAGACCAAAAGTGGGACAAATACGCACGAATCGAGATAAATGGGTGGGTGCGTCCTCCTCGACTAGGCTGTGGAATTGAATGGTTTGGGTCAGGGTGTTCAGAACATGAGATGGAATTCGCCAGTTGGCAGTGTTAGTAATGATGGTGGGTGTAATGGAAAACCTAGCATCTATGACTCCGTCACTAACTATTTCATGAACAGTACGTGCAGCAGCCATATCTAAATTGGGGAATGGAATGGGCTGAAGTAAACGAGAAACGGTTTTAGGGGTGTGTACCTTGCTATCGCGAATGGTCTTGAGACGCTCACGAAGCTCATGAATGCGCTCGTGAATATCTCTCTCGGGTTCGGACGTAGCAGAAAATTCAAGCGATCCTTTGGAACGGGTATGGGGCATAAACTAGAAAAACACACAAGAAAAATAATTAAACCAAATTTAACTAAGGCACACAAAATAAAGCAGAAAACAGAGTAAAGACACAATTAAAACCTAAGGCAAAAGTAATTAAAATTAAATTAACTAAGCACGCAAAGAAAAAGAAAAACACACAATTAATCCTAAATCTAAAAATCAAAGTTAATTTCGCTATTACCAAGTGTCCCCGGCAACGGCGCCAAAAACTTGATTTGCAAAAATCGATCCTATAAAAATAAACTAAATTATCCTAGACCTAAACACACTATATTAAACCCAATTAACCTAAAACTAGACCGACTCAACAGGCAAGCGAACCTATCGAATGTAGAATAGCTATCGGTAAACCGGGGTCGAACCCTAGAGACACTAAAAAAAAACAAAATTAACTAAGAAAAATAAATTACTGATTAATTGATGAAAATTGGTTTTTGATTTGAAGAAGCTATTAACTAATTAAATTAACTAAAATTAACTAAGCTAAAATTAACTAAATTATTAAAACTTACTAAAACGGGAAACTGCTAAAAATGGAAATTACTAAAATTGGAAAGTTAACCAACAACTCAAAGCCTAGAGACGAAAACCAGATATGATACGAAATACCACCTGGACCTAGAATCCTAGTTAATGCTAACGACTTCCCTTGACTATTACAATTATTACTAAATCATATTCTAAAGATGCAACCTATAAGAAACCTGCGAGCCCCCGAAATCCTCTCCGAACGTAACTGATAAGAATCCTAGCGGTTGGAAAACGCTCACTGATTTGTTAGTTCACCTTTTGAGTACATCCTAACCGATAATTCTACCGCTCAATTAATTGGTTCACCTTTTGAGTATTTCCCAATTCAATTACCCTAACCACCCGCGAAACTAATCTAAGTCACCTTAAGGTAATAGGAACTACCTTTAACTACTATGAAAGTCACAACTTAGCAGATTAATTAACTAATCTAGGGGACTTCCTTTTGAGACAATCCTGATCTAGACAATTAACCAACCCAACTAGTCGACAAGGTTATCCCATTTTAAGTTCTAACCAAGGCAGAATATAGCAATCAAGGTACTAATTATTAACCAATGTTCTAGTTCGGGACGTCTCCTAAACTATTCCTTAGATGAAAACCCTAAAGCTAACACCTTTATATGCATTACCCGACCCGAAAGACATTCGTAGGCAACACAAACACCAATCAATAACCAAAACCCTAATTGAAATATGCAACGCAACAATCACAGAAAATTAAAGGAATTGCAATAGACTATCAATACATCACACAATCGTTATAATCAAGGAAAAGTCGAAAACATTAACTAGTCATCAATTGGTCTAGATGGTACAAGAAAATTAGCCAATCACAACCAACATGTCTGAGGTTATAATAAGAACAGTAATATCAATCAGTAGCATGATCTGGTCTAATAAAAACGGAAGTTAAATCGAAGTAATAAGAACCCGGGGAAGCGAATGGGAGTCGAATGCTTCAATCCTGTGGCTCCAATGGCTTCAATCTCGATTTCCTACTCCAGAACCGTCTCCTAGCTCTCTGAGTTACGGCAAAAGTGAAGTTATCTGACTGGAAACCCCGCATTGTATTTATAATTGAAATTTAGGGTTTTTCGGAATTTTGACCTCCAAGCGTATCGCTTGGAGGACCCTTGACCATCAGGCGATACGCGTTAGGCCTAATGGAGACAAAATAGTCGGGTCAACGCGCGGAGCACCGCCTTTGACTTTCTTGCAGCAAGCGTATCGCTTGCTTCTTCAGGATTACTAGGCGATACGCCTAGTGCTCAATCTTCAGCACTTTTCTTCTTTTTGATCTTCAATTCTTCTCCAATGCTCGTTTTCTCCAAGATCTGCACCAAAACTACAAAATAAACGTAAAACACAACCTAGGATTCTAGTACTCATAAACAACTAAAAACCTACGTAAATTGACTCAAAAGACTCACAAAACGACTCAAAAACGTAAAGGAAAACCTACGTGTTTTGAAACACATCAAAGGTTAACAGGTCATACCGGGTTGATAATGTTCTGTTTGTTACAACACGTGATATATATGAAGTTAAATGTTAGAATGTTGAAAATAAGATACATCTCGGGTTACTAAATCAATCATCTTTAATCAGGTTTCTTCATCCACTAATGCAAAAAAGATTATGCTGATGACTTTCTAGAGACAAGTAAGTTCATTATCATTTTCATAGGGTGTTTAAATGTACATTTTTAAAGTGATTATTTGATTATTATGTCGTGAAGTTTCTATTCTAGAATCCAATTTTGGTGTCCTGAAATAATTTAGGTGTTGTTTGTTGCTATTAATGTAGAGGCCTTCTCTGATTTAATGTTTGATTAACGAATGGTTCCCTGTCAAGATTAAGTTAAATGATGTAAAGTCCTCCTCTGATTCAATATTTGATTCTGAGGGTGTTTTGGATTTGATATCCAAACTACTTGTCTGATTAAGTTAATATTTGAAACTGTTTATTTCAAGAACCCATTAAACAAATAAAACGTCTTGATGAAGGATCGCATATACACCACTCAACTCTAAAAAAAACAAATGAATCAATGAAATTTATTGCAGACATCTAGGCTAAAATGTAATCAGATTCTGATTTTATTCTAAATGTGTCGAATATGACCGGAATCGTGTATTATATTCAGAAAAATAGCTTTATGGTTATTTGACTTTTTAATTTGCTTATGTCCATTATTTTAAGTGTGTATGTGTGTTAGAACAGATGTAATGTATTTTAGATCAGATGTAGCATCCAACTCAGTTTGTTGTGATAATTTGTCTTCAATTATGAATACAGTAGTGAACTTTTTTCCCTTAGCATTCAGTTTCGTCAGTTGCTTTATGTTAACAGTGTGTGGGCTGATATTTCGGGATCCTTGGCGGAAGCTCATGTGGTCCAGTAGCCTCAGACGAGTTGAGAATCCTGACAGGCTCGGGGACCAGGTCAAGCATTAAAGAACGTGCTATATAAATAGAAGTTTTGATCGACTTAGGAACACACACAACTCGTTCACACTTTAGCTCTGATAGCATATTATCTCTGTAACACTTTGCTTGATCGATCGAACCTCCAAAACACTTGTAATATTTCATTTCGTATCAATAAAATTGCTAGGCAGCAGGCTCTTCAGGCTGGCTCCTGGGGTTTTTTTGCAAGGATTCCTAGAGGCAACTCGAAGGATCCTGGATTTTTCCCTCGTTACATCCTCGTGTTCAACTATACATTTCGAGCAACTTGACAAGCACACTACCTCATATTCTAAGTTTGGAATACGAGATTCTTTTGTGAATTTTTGACCAAAACAATTTGGCGCCCACCGTGGGGCAAGTGGTGCTTCATTCTAAGGAAATTCCATTCTTCATACACTCCATTTGATCTCCAATCCCAAAGATATCAAACCATCAAAAGTCTGTTTCGGCCTCTACATCGTCCTCCCTTCCTCCTCTTCCTCCCGCTCCAGGAAGCCAGAAGAAAAATAATGATCGTCAAAAGAAAGTGGACGAGCAGCCGAGAAAAACTGACTATCTTGTCTTCACAGGACCCTAGGTTCAATCTGTTGATCATGTTATTACTAACAATGATCTGTTTTCCTTGATTAAACAGGTGAAAAATCAGATGGATCAGCAAGAAAAGACCAATAAAACGGTGATGAAGGAAATTGAGGAGCTTAAGAAGTCTAAGAAACCTGTGGAGGAGCGAAGTCCTCTATTTCTTAGGAATCTTGACTTCAATGCCTTATGATTCTTAGATCCGGCTCGCTACAATTACAAATCAGCACCAGGCTTCGCCACAGCCCCTACAATGACTTCCCAGGCCGCTGGATATGCAGGGAGTACTGCTGGACTCTCAGGATCCGTCCCACCACAATCCTCGTAGTCGCGCTCCAAGGATCCTTGGATTCTACTATCTTGGGACCCCTAGCCACACCATCTCAAGGATATCCTTTTTCTGCCGGGAATCCAGGCCAGAACACCCAAGGATATCAACATTCTAACCCTTCTGTTTCTGCAGGGGTCCTTAGGACCAGCTCCTCAGATGTGCATGTTGGTGACTTCATCCCCATGCAAGCAGCAGCCACTATGGAGCCAAGCATCCCAACAAGCTATGGATATAATCCCAGGATCCTAGTCCAGAATCCTGGCCCAGGTAATGTGTCCAATTCAATTCCTGTCGTTTCTAACCAGGGTGCTCCTTATGATGCAAGTATTCATCCAAGTATCGCTAGGGAGCTCCAGAAGTTGAAAGAGATGATATCGAATGTTCAAGGGATCCTGAAACCTATTCCTGAGGTTCCTTTGGAAAGCCACAAGATCTCCATATTTACTTGGCCGATTTCTCAAGTGGAGATCCCAAGGATATGAACATTCTAACCCTTCTGTTTCTACAGGGGTCCTCAGGACCAGCTCCTTAGATGTGCATGTTGGTGACTTCATCCCCATGCAAGAAGCAGCCACTACGGAGCCGAGCATCCCAACAAGCTATGGATATAATCCCAGGATCCCAGACCAGAATCTTGGCCCAGGTAATGTGTCCAATTCAATTCCTGTCGTTTCTAACCAGGGTGCTCCTTATGATGTAGGTATTCATCCAAGTATTGCTAGGGAGCTCCAGAAGTTGAAAGAGATGATATCGAATGTTCCAGGGATCCTGAAACCTATTCCTGAGGTTCCTTTGGAAAGCCACAAGATCTCCAGATTTACTTTGCCGATTTCTCAAGTGGAGATCCCGAAACGTTTTCAAACTCCAAGCATGAAGCTTTACGATGGAACTACGGATCCTGAAGAACACGTGGCACATTACAGGGAGCGTATGGAGATCAACCACATTCCGATAGAAATTAAAGAAGCCTATCTGTGCAAAGGCTTTGGTTCAACCTTGACAGGACCAGCCATGAAATGGCTACTAAGCATCCCCCCCCCAATACAATTACGTCATTTTCTCATTTGGTTAACCTGTTTAACAGTCAATTTTCTTGAAGCAGAACGTTTGAGAAGCTCACAGGTGACCTATACAGAATAGTTCAGAAGCCAAATGAGCCGCTCAGAGAATACATTGCCAGATTAGGACGAGAATCCCTTGAGATTCCTAATCTGGATATGGCAGCAACCGTAGAAGCCTTTAAAATGGGGCTCTCCAAAGATTCACGTTACTATGATGATCTTGTCATGAATCCTTGCAGGAATCTCGATGAAGTACGCAGTAGAGCCTTGAGATTTATCCGTTTCGAAGATGATAAAAAGTTCCACCAAAGATTGGAGGTCCCTAAATATGATCCTAACAGTAAGAAGGCGGAATCCCTCGGGAAGCCGTACAGATCCCATCCATATTCCAAACCAGATAATCACAAAGTCAATGTTGTAGAGGAGGATGATGATGATGAGGAATATCCTAAGGTATCTGAGTATTGTTTTTCTGTTGAAATTGGTGGCCTAATGTGTGCAATGCAGGATCTTGGCGAAAAAGCAAGATGGCCTAGAAAAAATGATAAGCAGGGATCCTGGAAAGACAAGACCAAGTGGTGTGCCTTTCACGAAGACTTTGGCCACCTAATAGACGAGTGCATAGCGGTCCGAAGGAAATTAGCTATCTACTCAATAAGGGGCATCTTAAAGAGTTGATAGGCAGAAAGAAAGGTCAAGACTCAGGAAGCCGACAAAGTGCCTCAGAGAGCAGCTTCTCCACCCCAGGATGCTCAAATAATCAACTTCATCTCAGAAGTCTCAGACATCTGCGGCACTTCATATTCCTCAGCCAAGAAGCATGATAAGGAATCTAAATCTGAACAGGGTGACAGGCCTGTCCGGACGTCCACCCTAACTCAAGAAAAACTCATATCCTTTGATGAGAGCGACCGTTCTCATGTTCAGGATCCTCACCATTTTGTCCGCAGGATTCTGATTGATAATGGAAGCTAACCATTTTGTCCGCAGGATTCTGATTGATAATGGAAGCTTAGTAAACATAATCCGTCTTGATGTGCTCAAGAAGATGGGGATCCCAAAAACTGAGATAGTTGCAAGATCCTCAGTCCTAGTCAGCTTTAGCGGTGAAACTAGAAGCACCGCTGGGGATATCAGGTTGGCAGTATACATAGAAAGGGTAAACTCTATGCAAAAGTTTTGTGTTATAGATTCTCTTTCTTGTTGCAATATAATTCTTGGCAGGCCATGGATACATGAGATGAAAGCGGTCCCTTCAACTTATCATCAATGCATCAAGCTTCCTACACCTTGGGGAGTTGTGAGGATTGAAAGTGACCAGCAGGAAGCCAAGAACTGTTATTCAACGTCGATGAAGTACAACCGCTAAGGTAACGAAGGGATACAATTACAGAAAAGAGCACTTGAAGTACAGGAAGACATGGAGCTTGATGTTAAGGAAGTCCTTTTAGACCTTGAGAATCCTGAAATCAAGGTGCTCGTAGGAACAGGCATCCGAGCGAATATTGAACAAAAATTAGTTCAGCTTCTCCAAGAAAGAACTTCAACTTTCGCCTGGAAACATGAAGACATGACAGGTATCCCTAAACATGTTATTACTCATAAACATGGTTTAGATCCTTCTTTCAGACCTATACAGCAAAAAAGAAGGAAGTTCGCCCGAGAGAAGAATATAATCATCCAGGAGGAAGTTGACAAGCTTCTCAAAACCAAGATGATTAGAGAAGTCAAATATCCTAGGTGGCTAGGAAATGTGGTGGTGGTTCAGAAGAAGAATGGAAAGTGGAAAGTCTGTGTTGATTACACAGACTTAAATAAGGCCTGCCCTAAGGATCCTTTCCCGCTTCCCCATATCGATGCAATGGTGGATGCCATAGCCGGTCACGAGATTCTCACTTTCATGGACGCCTTAGCAGGATTCCAACAAATTCAGATGGAACCATGTGACCAGGAGCATACAGCTTTTTATGACTCCAACAGGTATCTATTGTTATACTCCTATGCCTTTTGGTTTGAAAAATGTAGGTGCTACCTACCAGAGACTCGGTAATATGATGTTTAAAGAGCAACTGGGGGACACAATGGAAGTCTACATAGATGACATGGTGGTGAAATCTAAGAAAGCAGAAGATCATGTCAAGAATCTCCAAACTGCCTTTGACATCCTTGACCAGTATAACATGAAGCTCAATCCCTCCAAATGCCACTTCGGGGTGCGAGCTGGAAAATTCTTAGGATACATGGTTACCGAAAGAGGGGTTGAAGCAAGTCCAGAGCAGATTAAAGCAATCCTAAATTTGAAGTCCCTATCAAACGTGAAAGAGGTACAAAGATTGAAGGGAAGAATCGCAGCACTCAACGAGTTCATTTCAAGATCCTCAGAAAAAAGTAAGGATTTCTACGATATCCTGAGGAAAAATAAGAGTTTCGAATGGACTGAGAAGCATGAAGAAGCCCTGAGACACCTGAAAGACTACCTATCAGCAGCCCCGTTGCTGATGAAACCAGAGGATGGGGAGCCGCTATATTTATGTCTTGCCGTTTCCAGAAGCTCAGTTAGTGCGAACCTGGTAAAAGACCATACAGGTCAGCAGCATCCGGTATATTATGTAAGTAAAACTATGCTAGACGCAGAGTCCAGGTATTCTCATCTTGAAAAATTAATTCTAGCTCTTATAATGGCTTCCACTAAACTTAGACATTATTTCAAAACTCATGTTATAGTTGTAAAATCTAAGTATCATATTAAGGCAGTTCTCAGGAAGCCGGAAATGTCAGGTAGGATGGCTAAGTGGGCAGTCAAGCTGAGCGCCTACGACATCAAATATGAGCCAAGGACAGTAATCAAGTCCCAAGCCTTGGCTGACTTTGTGGCTGATTTCAGCAGTGACATAGAACCAGAAGTTGAGAAGGAAGTCCAGCAACTTGAGAAGCTCGAAGAATACTGGATCCTTTACACTGATGGATCCTCAAATGTTGGAGGAACAGGGTTGGGCATCCTGCTAAAATTGCCACAGGGGGGATATTATACCATTATCCATATCTTGTGAATTCCAGGCTACCAACAATGAAGCTGAATATGAAGCTTTGATTGCTGGGTTACAATTAGCTAGAGATATGGGCATCCAGTGCATTCAAGTATTCGTTGATTCTCTTTTATTAACTAACCGCTTTGGAAGAAGCAATCTGTTGTTGTTTTGGTCAAAAATTCATAAAGGAATTTCGTATTCCAAACTTAGAATGTGAGGTAGTGTGCTTGTCAATATGCTCGAAATGTAAAATTGAACACGAGGATGTAAAGAGGGAAAATCCAGAATCCTTTTGAGTTTCCTCTAGGAATCCTGGCAAAAAACCTCGGGAGCCGGCCTGAAGAGCCTGTTGCCTAGCAGTTTTATTAATACGAAACAAAGAATTACAGAGTTTTGGAGGTTTGATCGATTGACACTAAGTGTTTACAATGATCGTAAGCTAACAGAGTTTTGGAGGTTTGATAGATTCTGAAGAAGGAAAAGGGGCATATCGCTTGGTAAACATGGAAGGAGAACCCCTACCAAGAGCCTGGAATGCCATACACCTCAAAGCTTATTTTATGTAGGAATCCCTTTGGAATCCTATTAGAATCCCAAGGATTCTTTCTGTGAGATACTACAAGGTACATATTCCAATCCAATTTCAATATTATTCTTATTATTTTCATCATATGATACTGACTTAAGCAACGAAGCGGTGTTAGCTAAGCTAACACCCACCCTCACCAAGCGTTGAGTGTTTTGCAGATTTTGAGAATCCTAAATACTTTGGGTATATCCCCAGTTAGAGGCTGATCACCTCTCCTCCGTTTAAGGTATCCTGCATACCTCCTAAGGTTTGAGAGGATATCACCTCTCCTACTTTTGGGTAATTGCCAGTAGCGCACGACCCTCGCTAGGAGCGCACGTTATCCACCAGTATGCTCAAGATGGTCGGACCAGTCCATCCGAGAGGTGGCTGACAATCTTGTCATTGTAGGCTGCTGGGCGGATTCTTAAGTTTTTTAACACTTACGTGTTAACTAAGGTTTAAAACGTCTTCAGCTTTTCTAAGAATCGCCAGGAGCGCTCGTTATTTGCTATTAGGCGGATCCTCAAGTAATGGCAGACGTGCTATCCTCACGAATTATCTAAGGTTTTGGCATTTTCATGTCACTTACATATGGGTATATCCCCAGTTGGCTTAGTCCCAAGTTTATCGGGCTTGTCCCCAGAATTGGCTTAGTCCCAAGTTTATCGAGCTTGTCCCTAGAATTGGCTTAGTCCCAAGTTTATCGGGCTCGTCCCCAGAATTGGCTTAGTCCCAAGTTTATCGGGCTTGTCCCCATAATTGGCTTAGTCCCAAGCATCCCGAGTTTATCCCCAGTTTAACTAAGTTTCAAAACTACTATGATTTTGCCACAGGTATCCTCAAGGATGCTGAAAGAGGACTCCAGAAGTCATCTAAATGCGCCTAAGGTAAAACCTACTTAGGGGACAATTCAGGTAATGTACTTTCCAATTATTACATTTTATCATGCTGAGTTGTGTCATGGTTTGTCAACTTACATATTTAACTTAAAGCACTTTTACTACCTTAATATTCCTGAGGAACCTGATGGGATTCTCAGTTAAATATTTCAATTTTTTTTATGAACAAAATCAAAAACAAGGGGAAAACACACCATGATAAAGAAAGTCGGATACTAGTATTAACCATGCAGGAAATTCAAAAGGGGCAACCCCAGCTTCTCAGCACCCCCAAGCTTCTCCAGAGTTCCTTTCCAGGTAGCTGCATCCAAGCCTTAGCAGTGAAGCCTTCAGCATATGCTTCATTGGACTTGATCACGGAAGAAAATCAGAAAGAAAAGGGAGGGAGCTAACCTGGACAAAAAGAGAAATCGAGAAGGTTCCGACGGTAACCCGGGGTTATTTATGGAGAAGTCTCATGAGAAGTTGCGTCGCTATCAAATCAAGAGCTAACGAGTCGCCTCCGTAATATTTCAAGAGTTTGAATTTTTACAATCGTCTTCATGATCGACAACTGTCAAAATTCAGGGGCAATTGTTTGGGCTGATATTTCGGGATCCTTAGCGGAAGCTCAAGTGGTCCAGTATCCTCAGACGGGTTGAGAAGCCTGACAGGCTCAGGAATCCTGAATTACAGTCATCGACTAACCGCTATGTTGTTCCTCGTACTTATTTGCTTGCAGGTAAAGAAAACGTGTAAAACAAGCCTAAAGACTCGGACAAATACTATAGAACGTGGACTAAGTGGTCCACAACGTTCATATTGACTTAGTGGGGAGAATCCCTAAAATATAGGAGAGTTGGTTATTTTATTTCAAGATCCTTGCCGGAAGCTCAAGTGGTTCAGTATCCTGACAGGTTCGGTATCCTGAAATGCAGGCTTAAAGGGACGCGTAAATGAAGGCTAAAGATAAGGTCAAGCATTAAAGAACGTCCCAAAACTGATTCCTAACGTTCACAAAGACTTGGGAATGGAATCCCTTGTTTTTAGCACTTTTGTTTATTGCCTTGTAACTATATAAATAGAGGTTTTGATCGACTTAGGAACACACACAACTCGTTCACACTTTAGCTCTGATAGCATACTATCTCTGTAACACTTAGCTCGATCGATCAAACCTCCAAAACACTTATAATATTTCATTTCGTATCAATAAAATTGCTAGGCAGCAGACTCTTCAGGCCGGCTCCCAAGGTTTTTTTGCTAGGATTCTTAGAGGCAACTCAAAAGATCCTGGATTTTTCCCTCGTTACATCCTCGTGTTCAACTTTACATTTCGAGTAAATTGACAAGCACACTACCTCACATTCTAAGTTTGGAATACGAGATTCTTTTGTGAATTTTTGACCAAAACAACAGTATGTTGCCTCTAATCCATGACAATGACCTGCTTCTTACTCTCTTAGTTACTCTCTAATAACACACTGGCTAAACTCTAATATTTAATCCATTTTTTAGTAACTTATGTTGTTAATTTTTTTTTCTTCGAATCAGGTCATTCACCATTGCATCCTTTTGGAGGTGATATTCGTTTTAGACTCTGTTTTTTAATAGTGCAATAGAGGTATTGTTTTTAGGTTTGCACTTTATTGCTAACCTCATTTATTTTAAAGCACACAACCTCATTTCTTTTAAAGTACACTTGCACTAAGAAAAATCAAACCTATCTAAAATGGCTGTGCTTTGATTTTTAATGTTGCGTTTAAGAACCACCTTTTGGTAAACAATTCAATAGTTTGCAAGCATTGTTGTTTTTGAAGGAAATTGTGGAATTATATCAAGTCTTTGCTGAAAGAAATACATTAGGAGGACGTTTTAAAAGGCTGTGTATTTAATGTTGGAGCACAATTCATACAGTTCACTTTTTAGGTCAACTGACAGACTTTTTGGTACATATTATTTAGGTTATGAAACTGGACCGGTGGTTTGATACAGTTTCATATTGGTACAGATTGGATGGGTCAAAATTGTGCTCTTGAGAAGAGTTGCAAGGCAACGTGGAAATTCCAGCATCTTTGGTTGTGTTTCCTTGGTGGGTCAAATTCAGGAGATATATCCATAATAAGCAAATATATAATAAAAGTTAACTGACCCTAAAATGGTTGTCACTAATCAATCACAGTTGGTGGGTTCTTTTTACATTAAAGGTTTAATGTTCCAATGCATGTATCCACAGGTATGTGAGGTGATCTTGGTCATAAATCTCTAATGGATTTCAATGTAATCAACAAAGCTAGAGATTTGTTGAGAGGTGTATGGGACCATGTTCAAGATTGCTTAGTTTCATCCCCTTGGGGGCAAAGTTCATACAAAGCTAGCTTCATGATCTTTTTATACATATTACTTGAATATTTTACTTTGACATCTTGCTCCATCGAAATAGCATATACCATGAGAAATACAAACTAATTTACTGTGTGTTAGGAATGTAATAGAATTCGGTTTTGGTGCATCTTATATTTTAATTTTGCTTTTGGTATTTTGTGGTTATTGTTTCTAACCATGGCATCTACAACATTAGCCAATGCAGGTTTATGGTGATGCTTTTAATATTATTCTTTATGTTTATGTGTTCTTTAGCTTTATTTATTATTCACTTTGATTTTTCTTTTCACATTTGGTTCATATTTTTATTCGTATAATTCTTTTTTATATCACAGCCTCGGGTATATACCCGGGTCACTAACTAGTATACTAATATATATACCTCTGGGATTATGGCTGATCGATAGGACCTGCAATGACATCATAATTATTTGGTTTTTCCAACTGATCACTCTTCTTAGGAGGTACTTTACGAGCTGCAGGTTTTACTGGTTTTGCATGTCTCTTATTGTTTTCCTAAATTGACACCATGTAATTAACTGATTAGTAACATATATATTAATTAACAATAACGTCAAAGCAATTTGTCAAATCCTTAATTATATATACCACTTCCTGCTGTGATGCCCCAGTTGTTGCTTCAATACTTCTTTGTCTCTTTTTCCCCTAAAGACAGCATGATCAACATTTAATTAAATGATCATATAGCAATTAGTTATAAGGGAATTGAAGTACACAATTGTGTAAAATATATAGTACCCCTTACGTTTTTCCCGGACGCTGTTGATGTAGATGGAGGAGTGTCTTGTGATCCGGTCACAGAACAGACCTACAATAGAATTAAATATTCACCCACCAAGCTAGTTTAATTATCTAATTAAATCAAATCATAACCGGCTAAACATTAATTAACTATCCCCATAACCATCCGGATGAAGTACAAACTTGTCATAGCCGGAACAGTTATTAATTATATTCCGGAAGAACTCTAACTATCCTGATGAACTTTAACTATCCGAATGAACTACAACCATCCAGATGAAGTACAAACTTATCATAGCCGGAACATTTATTATTTATATTCCGAAAGAACTCTAACTGTCCTGATCGACTGTAACTATCCGGATGAACTATAACTAGATAAGCATGTTCATCCAGGTGAACAAGAATGTTCTGTATCAACTCAATTTCATAAGTGTTTCAGATCTGTACCTTATATTTCGACCTCTTAGATGAGTTTGATTGAAGAGATTGTTTCCCCCATGTATTGTGTGCAGAACTGACCATGTCCTACGTACAGTTCAATAATTACCTAGTTAATTAAATAATTAATTATAGGTATGTACGTGTGTATATATATATATAGGGAGAGGATCATTTGAGAACCAATTGAGTTTGAGAACTAAAAAGAACCATTCTAAGCCACTAGTTTATATATATGGAAAACCCCCCCATGAATTATAGTTGTCCCCACCTGAAATTAGTGGTTGAGATTTGGTTCTCAAAAGTTCTCAAAAGAAAAAGTTTTCATTTGAACCTAACCCTATATATATAATTTGTCCCTTACGGAATTTACAGCTTTATCTGCTCCACCAAGTTGTCGTTGATCATTAATCATTTCGTTTTTCATAAATGCCATCAGCATCTCAATTTTTTTCATTCTGTTCTTTAACCTTAGAATTGAGGTGATCAACCTCTTCATCTTTTTTCACACGATGCTGTTTTTCGTTCTTGAGTTACGCCTCAAGTTTTTCGATGCACTCTTTTGATTGCCCTTTTGGAGCACCATGCTACCAATATTGACGAGAATTCTCAACCTGAAGTAATTAATATATAGTTAATGTAGTGAGGTGTTAATTTTAACATGTAAATAGTTAGGTATATATATAGCAATTAAACATATTATTTGCTCTACTAGGCCCTTCATCACAGGCGTCTTGTATTCCCCCTCTTTGCTTACCCTTGCTTTCCTCCACATAAGAGCTCGATCGGGTCCTCATCAGCTTCAATCTCCTTGTTTTGTACCTTGTATTATAATAATATATATCAGACTTGAAACATACATTGCAGATTCTTGACCATGACTGACCGGATGTAACACTCTTAATTAGCTTATTACCATTTTTTGTCTCAGAAAGGCATATCCTCCCCGGCCCATGGTATGATCATAAGTATAATGTGCTCGAACCTGTTTTGCACAGGTTGACACAACCTTTCCAATAGAACAATAGGATATATAATTATAATCTCATTAATTATAACATGCACTTAGCTAATTAATTAATGAAAGCCGCAGTTTGAATTGAATAAAAACCTAGAATTATTCAGATTTTGTATATTGTACAAATCTGTCCCAATCTTCTTTTTCCACAATACCGAAATACTGCTTTGGAACTTTCGCAAACACCTTTGGTTTCGCCAGGTTGGGAAGAATGTATTTTTCACGCAACTTTCTTCTAAAACCCCTTAGCAACCCACCAAGCATTACCATAATAGTATTCTTTCAACAGTTATCAACCTCGAAATATTGCTAAAAAAATAACATAGATTTTTTAGACACATGACTTAATTTGAGAAAATGTTTAATATGTTTAATAACCTGAATCAGAGCCCACATCGTCTTCTTGCTGTCTGTTGGCACCTTCTTCCAATCAGGATACTTCAATCCAACCTTTGCCCTTACAATATCACCTTTAAAACTTGAAAACTTCGGTCTATGCTCCCGATAACCCTTCCAGCATTGTCAAATGTTACTGGCCATTTTTTCCCACCATTGTTACTAAATTTGGTATGCCATTTTACCAACCGCGACAACCCCTCTTGCAATTTGTAGTTTGGGGAGCAGAGGTTGTGGCTTCCTCAGTCTCATTCTCAGTATGAACCTCATCCACGACTTGGGCTTCATTTTTTATCATTTTCTCTTCTTCTGATTCCTCATTACGTTCCCCTTCACTGTCAGAGGTTGTGGCTTTTGAATATTCATTATATTGATCCTCGTCACTATCCCTTGAATAATCATGAATTTCCTTCAATGTTTCACCATCACGCTCCATTGTAAGTGAGATGAATCCTGAAGTGAAATAAATAGGGAATGAAATAAATGCGATGGAATATTTGAGATGAAAAAAACGATCTACTGAAAATGACAGTGAAATTAATACTTACTGAAATTTGGTAGTGATCTCCTGAAGATTTTAGAGGGAAGAAAAGAGTGATGAATCCTGTTGAGGGAAGAAGAGAGTGATGAATCGTTTTGGTGATAAAATTGAGAGGGAATAGGAACTGATCAATGAATTTTGGGGAAACTTGAAAAATGGTGGGAAGTAATTATTATATCTATGTTTGGCATTAATTGAGTTTATATATTAAATCCGATAAATGTTGTCACGTCCTTATTAGGTGAGATACTTTCACCCGGATCGATTATATTAATCCCCAATATAAACTCAATTAATTCCAAACATAGATATAATAGTATTTTAAACATAACTTTAAAATGATCTTTAATTATAAAATGGAATATTAAGCAATAAATTTAATGATAATTGTATCTCTTGATCTAATTGTTGTGATTATTTTCTTTTTTCCTTTTTTTTCTTTTGTCTTATTATTCAAAATATTTCACATGTGAACACATATGAAAAAGAGCTATATAGTACACATAACCTCACCCTATATAGTCTACATATATATATGTATATATATATATATATATATTTCAATGTCTTGTAATATATACATTATCGTATACACCTTATTCGCTCACATTGGTCCCAACTGACCCTCGTTGCCCCTAAACACAACTTATTGGGACTCATTGGTCCCAACTGACCCTCATTGCCCCTAAACACACCTTATTGGGCCATCATTGGTCCTAAACCCAACTTATTGGCCATCATTGGTCTTAAACACAACTTATTGGTTATATACACACCTTACTAGGACTCATTGGTCTCAACTCACCCTCGTTGCCCCTAGACACACCTTATCGGTACGTCCTATGCACATTGGTCCCAACTTACCCTCATTGCCCCTAAACACAACTTATTGGCCGGCCATCGTTGGTCTTAAACATAACTTGTTGGTTATATACACGCCTTAATGGGACTCATTGGTCCCAACTGACCCTCGCCCCTGACACACCTTATTGGGCCATCATTGGTCCTAAAAACAACTTATTGGCCATCATTGGTCCTAAACACAACTTATTGGTTATAAACACACCTTATTGGGACTCATTGGTCCCAACTGACCCTTGTTGCCCCTAGACAAACCATTTTGGTCCTATTGGTAATTATATACACAATTGGGCCATCATTGGTCCTAAACACAACTTATTGGCCATCATTGGTGCTAAACACAACTTATTGGTTATGTACACACCTTATTGGGACTCATTGGTCCCAACTGACCCTTGTTGCCCCTAGACACACCTTTTTGGTCCTATTGGTAATTATATACACAATTGGGCCATCATTGATCCTAAACACAACTTATTGGCCATCATTAGTCCTAAACACAACTTATTGGTTATGTACACACCTTATTGGGACTCATTGGTCCCAACTGACCCTTATTGCCCCTAGACACACCTTTTTGGTCCTATTGGTAATTATATACACAATTGGGCCATCATTGGTCCTAAAGACAACTTATTGGCCATCATTGGTCCTAAACACAACTTATTGGACATCACTGGTCCTAAACACAACTTATGTGCCGACCATCAGTGGTCTTAAACACAACTTATTGGTTATATACACACCTTATTCTTAAAATAATAATGTTTTAGAGAAGAAGAACAAAACCGGAAGGACTAGAATTCCTTAGGGAGAAGATTTCATCCAGATTGAGAGAAGTTGAACAGAAACGGATGAAAATACATAACGTTAATCTAAAGCTCTTCTACCACCTAAGCAGCACCCTGAGTTAGAATATACATTTCATTATAATTTATTTAAATATGATTCTAACTAGGCCCGCTAAATTCTAAAATAGGCGAGATAAATTAATGAGCTAATTCAACACATATCACTCTCGATTCCCCAATTTCCCGCTCTCCATTTCTCCATTGCTCATGAATCGACAGAATTTTCCCTCCGTCATATTGCTTCTCCAATGAACAGGTTCACAGTAAAGATTATTGAAAAGGGTTTTCAGTATTAGCAAAAAAATCGTTTTTAATAATCTTTGTTGTTGTATCTGTTAGCAAAAGAAACATAGATAAGTCTTGGATGCTACCCAGTAGAACCACGAAATCATATATCGTTGAAGTTAAATCATTCTTAAAGTTTGCAGTTACAAGTTTGAAAAAGACGGAAATTCCATGTCCCTGTGTTAAATGTCTAAACCATTACTCTTATCCTGTTGATGATGTAGATTCTCAGTTTTTTTCAAAGAGATTCGATCTGACTTATACAACGTGGACTAAACACAGAGAGAAACACGAGCCAGCAGGAGATGAGCTTCACAAGGAATCATCTTTTGATTCCGGAATGTCATTTGATGCATCCGAAACGATAGAAATGGTCAGAGCTACTGAAGATAATTTCACTGAGGACCATGAGAAATTTCAAGAACGACTCATGGATGCTGAGAAGCCCCTGTATGAAGGATGTCGTACCTTCACAAAGTTATCTGCCTTGGTACAACTACTGAACTTGAAGACTAAGCAAGGAGGATCAGATAAATTTTTTTAATGAACTTTTAGTTTTGCTGAAACAGATGCTACCTGAAGGTAATGAAATTGTGAAAAATACATATGAGGCCAAGAAGATTGTGAAGTCAATGGGTGCAAGGTATACCAAGATACATGTGTGTATCAATGATTGTATTCTTTATAGGAAGGAGAACAAGGACCTAACTGTATGTCCAACTTGCGGTGAGTCCAGGTGGAAGGTGGATGAGAGGACTAAGAAACTATATGACAATACTCCTGCAAAGGTAATGTGGTATTTCCCCATCATTCCAAGATTAAAATGACTGTTTCAAGTGAAAACCACAGTGGAAGATTTAAGATGGCATGCCACCAGTTCCTAAATACCCGGTGTGTTACGACACCTATCCGATTCACCGGCATTGAAAGCCATAGATGACAGATATCCCAAAATCGCTAACGATCCTAGAAGTCTTCGTCTTGGCATTTCAACTGATGGGGTCAACGTGAATAGAGGCAACAGAAATCACAGTGCGTGGCCGGTTCTATCTATCATTTACAACCTTCCACCATGGTTGTGTATGAAAAGAAAGTTCATCATGCTTTCGTTATTAATATCGGGAGCGCCTGCAAACGATATTGATGTGTTTTTGAAACCATTGATTAATGACTTATAGCTGTTATTTGAGGCAGGTGTGGAAACATATGATGCGTATACGCAAGAACAGTTTACTATGAGTGCAGTTATTTTATGGACGATTAATGATTACCCTGCACTTGGTACACTTTGCGGTTGCCTGTACAGTGGATTCCATGGTTATGTGGTATGTTGAGAACAAACTAAATGCATTAGGCTTCCTTTCTCAACCAAGCAGTGTTATGCTGGTCACAGAAGATATCTACCATATACGCATGCCTTCCGAAAGCAAACAGAGGCCTTCGATGGTATACAAGAGTTGAAAGATTTTGCAGTTCCTATGACCAGGGAACAGATATACAACGAAGTTCGACGTATCAGGAACAGATGGGGAAAGGGATTAAGGTGTACTGATTCAGAAATCCCAGAGATTTCAACCGGAAGAGAGGGGAAGATCGATAAGAGAAAAAAAAGAACAAAGAGAAGCCACCATATTAGAAGAAATTCAATATATGGTTTCGAAGACTTAGATATTGGAGACATAATAGTGTCCAACATTGCATTGATTTCATGCATATTGAAATGAATGTGGCTGAGAGTCTTGTTGGAACTCTGCTCAACCTTCCCGGAAAGACAAAGGATGGACTGAATGCTAGAAAGGATCTGAACATTTTGGGGTTAAGACCAGAGTTGCAGCCTAAATAGAACAAGAACAACATAGTACTTCCTGCAGCCTGTTACACGTTACAAAAAGATGAAAAGGAAAAGTTTTGAGACACGTTGTATAACTTGAAGGTTCCACAAGGCTATTGTTCTAACTTTTCTAGTTTGGTTAGTCTAAAGGACAAGAAACTTGTGGGGCTCAAGTCACATGACTATCATATGATGATGCAACAGTTTCTGCCAGTTGCAATTCGGTCAGTCATGCCTGAACCGACAAGATATGCTATTATCAGGCTCTGTTTTTATTTTTCAAATCAATATGCAGCAAAGAGATCAACATCGAAGAACTAGATAAATTGCAAGAAGATCTTTGTCTCACACTATGCCTGCTTGAGATATATTTCTCGCCATCATTATTTGATGTTATGCTTCACTTGACGGTGCACCTTACTAGGGAGGTAAAATTATGTGGCCCAATATGCTTTCGATGGATGTATCCATTTGAAAGGTGTATGAAGGTAATTAAGGGCCACGTGAGAAACAAAACTTATCCAGAAGGGTGCATTGCTGAGGAGAACATTGTAGAAGAAACGATTGAGTTTCTCACCGAATACCAAAAAAACATCACAACTATTGATGTTCTAACAAAAAAGCATAGCAGTACGGATGGAAGTCCTGGGTCAGCTGGTAGATCAGTTAAAGTCTCTCTAGAGCTCCTATCGAAAGCGCATCTATTTGTATTGCTAAATACGCCTGAAATTGAGCATTATATCGAGCAAGTAATTTAGATTATTAACCTTTTTTGATCTGTTTAATTAATTATAAACTTTTATAGATAACTTCAATTCATGTAATTGCAGAGAATTCATGAAATTTTTGGAAAAAGAACATCTTGGTAGTAGACTAAATGAGCTGACTAAGAAGCAGAGCACAACATTTGGTAAATGGTTACGCAACAAGGTCAGCTAAATTTGCTTATTGTTTTAATTCCGGATGAACTGTAACTTTCCTAAACAACTGACCTGAGTTGTCCGGAACAACTCTATTTTCTATCCGGATGAAGTATAACCTTCATGGTGAACTGAAACTATTTTCTTATTGTTTTAATTCCGGATGAACTGTAACTTTCCTGAACAACTAACCTGAGTTGTCCGGAACAACTCTATTTTCTATCTAGATGAACTATAACCTTCCTGATGAACTGAAACTATTTTCTTATAGTTTCAATTCCGGATGAACTGTAACTTTCCGCAACAATTGACCTGAGTTGGCTGGAATAACTCTATTTTCTATCCGGATGAACTATAACATTCCTGGTGAACTGAAAATATTTTCTTATAGTTTTAATTCCGGATGAACTATAACTTTCCGGAAAAAATGACCTGAGTTGTCCGGAACAACTCTAATTTATATCCGGATGAACTATAACCTTCCTGGTGAACTGAAACTATTTCCTTATAGTTTTAATTCCAGATGAACTGTAACTCTCCGGAACAACTGACCTGAGTTGTCCGGAACAACTTTATTTTATTTTTGGAAGAACTATAACCTTCCTATTCCTAATGAACTCTCCTGATGAACCTACTATGAATTTCAGGTTGAAAAGGAGATGGCGGAGTCCCCAGAAACTATATCAGAGACCGTTAGGTGGATTTCACATGGTCCGCACAGAAGCGTGAGGAAATGTGAAGTATATGACATCAATGGTTATTCATTTCGTACAAAATCTCGAGACGGTAGGGTTTACCAGAACAGCGGGGTTGGTGTAGAGGTAAATGACATGCACATCTCTAACGAGGTATTAACCTACGGACAAAAACCTTACTATGGGGTTTTAAAAGAGATATGGCTACTAGAATACCATATTAAAAGCATCCCTCTATTTATGTGCGACTAGGTTGATAATACACGTGGGGTCTAACAAACACAATTACATACATAATCCAATAGGGTATGATTCCATTAATACATTGATCTATAAAATTACAACTGAAAAACTACTAACTTAAAAGGGAGAAGAAGCGGTTGAAGAAAAATCAGGTTCGTGGGGCCAAAAGATGTGACAAATTAATCCCTCTTTGCTTTCTCACAAGCACTTGCTTCTGATCAAAAGGGAGAAGAAGAGGCTGAAGAAAAATCAGGTTCGTGGGGTCAGAAGATGTGACAAGTTAATCCCTCTTTGCTTTCTCACAAGCACTTGCTTTTGATCAAAAGGGAGAAGAAGTGGCTGAAGAAATATCAGGGTCATGGGGCAAAAAGGGAGAGAAGTACCTGAAGAATACAAGTGCTGCAAACCTCAACATGTTCCCTTACTGCTGACTGTTATAAAATTATACAACAACTAAAAATCTGCTCTCAGTAAAGCATTTGTATGAACCATTAGAGACTCCTCGTCTCCACGGTCTCCACAATAACTTAAAATCTGCTCCCAGGAGATACAGAGTGCAATCTTTCCCTGCACAAGAAAATTACCAAATCTGAGACGCAAATTTCAATCGAACTTCAGTGGTGAAGATGATAACTTACTGTTTTCCACATACGGATGACGCCAATTCCATATTTTTTGCCGGCGATGATGGACGAAAAATAGAGAGAGAGACCGGGAGAAAAGGCGCATGGTGGAGATGATGATGAAAACTGATAGAGAGATAAGTATATATCGATATTCGAGGGGTGTTGTAGATGGAGATTTGAACGATAAGTAATTGAAAATGTAAATGAAAAAGTAATAATTACAAGCGCCGTCGACTGTTGGTCATCTTTTAGCCACCCAAAATTAATTATGAGTGACCATTTGTCATAATTGGTCACGCAAACAATGTTTAATATGAGTGGTCATATCACAAGATAATCAAACATGATAAACATATATAACCATCATATATTCAATTCTAACTACTAATAACAAAATAAACATATAAAATATTGTTCTTAATTTGTCCATAAACATATACATCAATTAATTAATAATCTGGATCACTGCAATCTTCGGATATGTATCATGAACTTGCATCGTTATCATCATCATCACGCCCTTCTTCATTCCGACCACTGTTTGCAGGATCTTGAACCCAATCGGCCACCGTATCCTTCACCTTTTGTTGAATTTCATTCCTGGAATCATTCCCATCTTTGTTAATCAGGGGAATTTCACTCAATTTTTTTAGAAAGTCCATATCATGAGATCCCACAATTTCATTCACCGAAAAAATTTTACTCTCTTCTGTGTTCATGTATTTCACTTCAATCTGGTTAGTAGAACTTAAATACTCCCAAGATTGGAAAATTTTATCTTCATCTTCTTCATCTTCTTCATCGTCTTCATCTTCTTCGGATACAAATTCATTGAATTTTGTATCAAGGACATAGAATAATTTCGTTTCCTCAACAGAGTAGGCAAAACAATCAGGAATCTTCTGTGCATGGAGTTGCCTCAGTATGTTCTCATCGTTTTTTTAATCACAGATTTGTGGGACTTGAAGGATCTTCTTCTCCTCTTACTGTAAACCAAAAAAATACGATTATTCTTCACATACCAGTAATTAAGAGAGCGTTGATTACCGGCCATTTGATATCAGAATTGGTGTAAACGAATTGGTGTAGAGAATTTGAGATCAAGAAAGGGATGGTGGTAAAGGAAAATAACAATGATGATGATATATAGGGTACCAGATTTTAACCCGCTCGAATTGGTGTAATTGAAAAAAGCGCGTTGTTTTAGAGGGACAAATCATCTCTTTTTCACCATGCGTTTAATATTTTACCATGACCATAAAATAGATTTTTGTCACTCACAACCTACCATTTAGTCACTGTTAATATATGTGGCCATAGGTAATAGACTTTTGTCACTCACAACCTACTATTTAGTCACACAACCTAATAACAGTGCCATATGTACTAGCTTTTAGCCACATAACTAAGTAAAAAGCGTGGCCATTGCTCACATTTAGCCACGCATAATATATACTTAATAGTTTTATTTTTTTTAATTTACTAAGTAATAAAATATACTCTTCCGTCACACAACATATTTAAGCGTGGTCATACATTCCTTTTTGGTCACACGAATAAAAAATCATAAAAATTCTGTGGCTGTTTGGTGCATTTCGCCACTCTTTTTTAAGCGTGACAAATAAGTGCCACATGTTTTTGTAAAACAGTGGCTAAAGCCACCGCACCTGATTGTTGTTGTCACATAAACAAAAAAATACGTGGCTAAAGGGTCCAAAGGCTATATATTTGGCCACGGGTACAAAATATGTGTGGCTAAAACTAGTGTTACTTACCTTTAGCCACGTTTTTTTTTAAACCGTGGCTAAAGCCACTTTTTGACGTAATGTTAATGGAATATATGTAAAAATATATATAAATATATATGTATGTATATAAACATTATCGAACGTATCCCGAACCTTAGAAACTTTTATAAATATGTCACATAATGTTTTTGAGCATAAAATGTTAAATGTAAAAGTTCAGGGGGGGCTAAAGTGCATAAAACAAAAGTTTAAGGGCTGAAAGTGTAAAAGAAACAAACCTGGCCGGACAAAAGCTGGCTCGCGTATCGCGCGTCCCATGCCCTTCTGAAAGTTCATGAGCAACGATCGTCTACTCGATATAGCTATTTCAAAAGAGAAACCTAATTAAACCGATTATTTTATTGATCAAAGTGAACAATTACAATCAGAGAACACAAAGAACTGACACAGAGAAACACCTCTCAGAACACACACTTAAACTCAGAATCTTACACGCTCAGTTACAGAATTACAAAGAAAAATTCATATTTATACCCGACTGGCCGAACCTCAGGCGAACTGATCCGAACTGGCAGTTCGGATTCAGTTCGCTAGGCAGCAAACTTGTCTTGTTTTGATCTTCACATCGTCTTGTTCAGATACTTCACACGACGCTCAGAATATGCATCAACAAACTCCCCCTCAACGTGTGCAGTATCTTAACAACATAGATAACTGTATCTTCAATCAAACTCCCCTTCAAGTGCAGAATCTGGTTATTCAAAAGAAATATATCTTCGAACAAACTCTCCCTCAACTTGATAGTAGCTTGATTCTTGAATACTTTGACAATGAAGAGTGTGCTTCTTTCTTTATCAACAGCTTTAGAAGACTTGAAGTTGTGACATCCTCTTCACTTAGCGACATGTTCAAACATAAATAATCTCGGCGTAAAACGCCTCTTCGAGACTCCAAGATATGATTTTGAAAATTTGATTTGTATCATGTGTTGATCAGATCGAAAACAAAGCAGAAACAAAATCTTTTTGGGTTTTAGAAAGTTTATATCAAAACAAACCTAAAATCTTTTTGATTTTTCAAACTTATGCTAAAACACACCAAAAATCTTTTTGTACTTTTGCGAAATGAAAAGAAATTACAATACATAATCAAACTCTGTTTTTAGTATGAGAAATATCACTATACGGGATCATATTAAACATAACGCACCAAACTACATTTCAATTTTAACTAATTGAAACACATAAGTCATGTTGATTGCCGGTATAATTTGTCCATCTTAAACTCAGGCAAAATCATACTAATAACATCTGGATATGTTAAGGTATTGATTAGATTTGCTTTGGCCAGTGTATCCCACACTATCAGACATTTCAGACATTTTTCTTTTTCTTGTGTGATTACACTTATGATTATCACATAGCATAATATGTTCAAGATATCATAAACTGTGTTCCATGCAAAAAGAAATAAGAATGTTAAATCGTCTACCTTAAGGTCAATCTTTCGATACGTAGATAAGGTCTCAGATTTAACAAAACAAGAAAAATAAAACAAGTTAAAATTGTATAATTCAACAACGATCAGGTCGGTCTTGTGGACAAGAAAAGAAAGTCCAATGAATTATACGAAACACCAAAGAAATAAAGCAGAACCTCAAATGAACAACAATCAGGTTGGCCTTGTGAGCACGCAAAGAAAGTCTGATCATTTGAGAAAATAAAGAAAATCAAACAAGTTTAAATCTTTGCAAAATGAACACATGTATACACAGTGACTTCTCATTTTGTTTTTCACATTTATTATTCTTTTTGTCATGAAATAAGTGTCATGATGTTATCCACATGGTCAAGCATATTATTTAGTGTATATCACATCTAAATACTTTCAGATTTGCCGAGCCTACCAAGCACATCAAACAATGATCCTATGGCCTTTTCATCTACTCTATTCATGAGTCAGATACGTAAGCCAATGTACATCATTTCCCAATGATCAATTTCTCAACATTTTCAATATTTTGCATGTATTCACCTTCATTATATATTTTGCATGTATTCATCTTCTCCCCATAATATGCAATTTCTGAATTTCTCCCCCTTACATGCATAATTCTCCCCCTTAAAATCAAAAACTCTATTTTTGGATTTTTCATTTTATAAAAGCAAGACTTTATTTTTTACTTTTTTAATTTTCTTCCCCTACACGACAAAACGAAATGTAAAGAAAGAAAATTGATCAACCAACACGGATACCTTGCGTTGTAAAATTTTAGAAAAACTTTCAGGTTAGAAAGATATAGCATGAAATTTAAGTTAAGCGGAATACTCCTCCATCAACAACTTTTAAATTATCGACAGGTCTTCTAGAAGTATCTGCACACTACCAAACTCATCAGTTTATAAATGACCCGAAGCGAAGTGCTTCTAGTTGACCAGTGTCCTGGTTTTGTTTTGAAACCACCTTAGGTTTCCATTTCTGTTGTGGTTTTGCTAATTTATCTTTTGATGAATCTATCACAGGTGATTGTGACAAACAACCTACATTTTGGTCATTTGAAAATGTTGGAACAAAACGTTTTTGTTTTTGAAAAAATGTAGGCTGAAATTCAGCAAAAACTCTGCCATGTTCATCAAGAAACACAGGTTTGGCAGATTTATCAACAACCGGAATCTTTTGTTTGTGATTTAAAACAGCAGGAAATGGACAATCACGTGCCATATGTCCTGTCTGACGACAGTTGTAGCACAAACGACTAGCTTTGTCCCATCGTTTATGTACCTGCACAGCTTCACTAACATTAATTACCTTCAAAATAATCATAAAATGTATCATATACCTGATGCCGATGATCATGAACCCATTTGGAAGTTGGGCTTTTTGAAGTAGAACCATCAGAAGAAAATTTAGCAGCTTGTTTCTTCTTGTTCTATGGATCAACAGCTTTCACAAACACTTCAGAAATCTTTTGTGCATCAACGTAATGAAGTGGAAAGTCTTTGTCCGAAAATATTTGTTCTGAACCCTTAAGTTTGTAAAACCTTTCGGGTTGAACTTTCTCAGCCTTAAAAACTTCCTTCTATACTTGCTTAAATTTCACTATCTTCAGATTCTGCGGTTTTGAAGCTTGAACCTCCTCAGCTTTATCATTCTCTGCCTTAAAACCCAATCCAACATTCTTTCTAGAAATCTTTTCCTTAGAACTTAATGACTTATGCCCATTCTTCGCCAAACGAGAAAATTCAGCTCTGACTTCTTGCATATTCTTTTGTTCATAGAAAATTATCTCATCAAAATCACGTTGAGACCGGATTTTCTCACTAGAAGTAGCTGACTTTTCTTTTTCTGTCGACGTCGAACCAGACACAAGTTTTGGAACTTGAGGAACTTCAAAATTCTTCTCAATCTTTGTACCCTTTTTATTAATCTTTTTCTTCTCCCAAATCTTTTCTTCTTCTGAATTCGATGATGAAAACTTGGAATAATCACAATCTTCAAATTTTTCCTTCACAACATTAACCGCTTCTTTGATACTAGCAGGGGTGACGTTGTCTTGTCAAACATTCTTTCAAAATTTTCATCGTTGGCTAAGATGCTTGTGAAAGATTGTGATCTGGTAACATTGTTTAGAAGCCGATTTGCATCAATTACTTGAATTTTCAAATCTGAAATATTTTGTTGTGCTTCAGCCAATTCCTTCACGGTAGTTATCTATCTCTTGGCAACTTTGTGTGTTCCAAATTTCTGCAATCGAAGGTTATCAAGCTCAGCAAACAATTATTTCTTCCATTTATCTTCGTTTCTTTTCTGAATTTCTAGATTTGCAGCTTGCACTTTATTCACACTCACTAACTCTCTCTTTTCATCTAATAACTTTCCCATATCCACCTGATAAGCCTCAAGTTTAGCAGCATACTCTTCAGAAGTCTTCATAAGCATATCAAGCTTAATTTTTGATTTATCAAACAAATTCTGAAAATCAATTGCAACATCTTCTGCTTCATCCTTCCATTTCTAAATTTCTTTAACCAATTCCTCCTTTTCTTCAACCAACTTAGCAATCTTTTCTTCACAATCCTTTTCATTCTTTTTCGATATTTCCAAATCTTTCTTTACCAGTTGAAGAACTTCGGTAACCATCTTAACCTCCTTTTCCAATGAATCATTTTCTTTCAATAACCTCTCATTTTCCTTTGACAAATTCTCAATTTCAAACTCGAACTTTTCATTTTCAGCAACTTCATACGAAACTGAATCAGAATAATATCCATCTTGCTCATGAGTGACAATCAAAGCTGATTTATCACAAAACACTTTTCCCCAATTATAATGTTTATCATCCTGAGCAGTCAATATTGTTGTATGTGAATTACTCGATGATGGTTGAGAACCATTAGTAGCTTTGGATTCAGATTTGTAAATGTGAGATTGTTGACATCCTCTTGCAAAATGTCCATGATTTGAACATTTGTAACATTTTATCTTGGACTTATCAAAACCCAGCTTTCCATTTGATCCTAAGTTGTCTCTTCCATTTTTCTTGAAATATCGCTTTGACTTTTAACTCAATATAGCTAATTGCCAGGAAATATCCATATCATTTAATTGGTCATCATCAATTTCATCAAGATCTTTTTCAGTCAACCGAGCATTGTTGACATCCTTGAAAATCATTCCAAAAGAAGATGTAATTAGAGCATAAATCAATTTTGCACAATCATCCACTGACTTGACAGAAAATGCACTTCGATTTGATGATTCTGGAATCGTGTAACACCCCAAAATCTAAAGGTAATAAATATATATGTTTTTATATATTTTTATATGTGAGAATATGTGTTGTATATGTGTTTATGTGTTTAACATGTAAAAATCTATTACTATATATAATACATATTGCCCTAAAGGGTATTTTCGTCATGAAAAATGCTTAATCCTTAAGACGCGTACAATGAATTATACAAAATGTACAATCTCTAAAGCATCATATTAAAACCCATTATTAACCCATCGGACCATGTAAAAGGAAAGGGTTTTGGGTATTTTGGTCTTTAACGGTGTTGCCGCCCACTGCCGCCCACCTCCACCTGTTACCGACCATCTTCTCTCGATTGCTGCATTACCAGCCGCACTCCAGCCTGAAAAAGCATCTTGATGAGAGAGACGGCATTTACCGATGCAAAATCATCATCTCTCATATTTCATACTTTTAGACGTCTGGCATTCACTTCAAATTAGGGTTTATATTTGTTTCTTCTCTCTCGCATTTCTTCAATCCATGGCTTCATTCTCGATCTCTCTCTATCGCAGCATCCACCTCACCGAGTTCATTCCACTTTTTACAGGTTTGTCTCTTCGCTGAATCCATTTCCCCTGCTTCGTCTTCATCTCCTTACGTCTTTAGGTTTGGTAGATTTGATGAGTCGTTGGCTTTTGTTCATTCCAGATTATCGTTGATTGCGTCTCGAATCTTCAATTGTTTGGGTATTTTGGGTTTATTGCGTATCGAATCTTCAATTAATTGGGTTATCGATTCAGGTTATCGATTGTAAACTTTGTTAATCTTTCTTCTTCTTTTGCAGGTTAGATTCCAGTACGTGAAGATTGTAGTTGCATCCGCCGCAATCACGCAACTCCCTCTCGGTTACCACATTGGAATTGAAGGTTGCGTGAATTAAAACCCCCAACTTGAACCAGAAGCATTTGAGTTGCAGGCCAGGACACCTCTCTCCGATGCGTATATCTCATATCTATCTCTCCCTCAGTTCAAACTTGCGCATACCTTATATCTACAAGAAAGCAAGAGGTAATTCATCAAACTTGCGCATATCTTATATCATCTGTGATTCATAGCCAGAGGTAATTCATAGCTTAGTGAGGAACAACGATGACGAACTCAGAAAACTTCTGTCCGGTGTAACCACGGGTAAGTTTTCTTTAGATTTTAGTTTGATATAATTAGGGTTTTGCTTATACGATTTTAGTTTCATATAATTTCTTAGTGCTACACCAAAAAGGAACGATTCTTTTTGTAAGTCGATCTACAGGTTAGATTCTTCACCTTCATAATTATTTTGTTTGCTAGATGATGTTATTGACACCTACATGTTCGATTTCAAAAAGGGGACCTGATTTTGCAGCTGCTTAAATCCCTGAGGTCAGTTTCTTGATTCTGTTCAGAAATTTGTTTGTTTGTATGCATCTTTCTTGATTTTAATAAAGTTGAGAATCTGTGTTTATCAAACCTGTGTTTATCAAACCTGTGTTCAGAATTTTGTTTGTGTATTTGTATGATTAACCAACTGCTCCTTTCAGAAATTTGTTTGTTTGTTTGATATTCTTGGTGTTATGTGAAATGGGGTTCACACAAACTGCTGATTCCAGTTCAAACTTTAGAGTTCTAGGTGTTACATTGGAGCTTTTGATGTTTGTTTTGCAAGCTTCTTGCTTGTCTTTGTGTTTTTTGTTTGGTGGTTTTGGTGAATAAATTTGCTTTTTAAAAAAAAAACATTTGTGCTTTTGATTTATGTAATTAGTTGAACTTGCGTTATAATCTATGAACTTTGTCTTAATATATGCATCACACAAGGTTCTTATTATCAAAATTATTTCATTTATGCATATGTGAGCTCCAGTTTATGCCCTATTTTTTCCCCCATTTTGGGTGTAGGTTAATTGTCTTTCATTGTATGAGTTCCTCTTTGCGGGTAAAAAATTGTGTCTGTTGTAAGAGGTTGCCTCTTATTTTTATGGTTTCTGTTACTAAATTTGGTTGGTTTAGGAGTTGGGCTTAGATACATGTCATGTTTCTCTGTTTCTAATTATAATTGAGATTGAGTATCATTTCTAAGTGTGTGGACAGATGATTTATGTGGTTGGTGGATAAGATTGTTCTCCAGATTTGATCTATTTCAATGAATTTTAATTAACTTTCAAAGATTTGTTCTATTCATTGATGTCATCGATTAATCTTTTGATGTCATGTAACTATGAGGAAGACTACTGATTGCAACATGCGGGCTGAACACGGGACAAGTAAGTAATATCTTATCTTTGGTTTGAAAATTCTAGATCTATAATTGAGGAATTTTATTTCAGTTATCTTATTCCACTTGTGGATTTTGTTCAGCTTGAAGCATCAACTAATTAGGGGTTAAATCAGACTATTCCTCTATTATCCTGAAATCAGAGATTCTTTGTCGTGTTGTTCATACTTAGCTTATGGTATGTAGTTTGTTGTTTAATTGTTAAATAATGATAGTTCCAACTTTAAATGTTTTAGAATTGCAGGATTGTGAATTTCAGATTGTTGTTTATGTTACACACTTGGACATTTGAGTGTGTGGCCATCTAGGAAATCAACAAACAACACACACTTACAATAAAAGACCAAGGTGATAAAGTAAATAACTTACTATAATTTCAGGCGTTGGTGGCAGTGGCTACAGTGGCCGTGGCAAGTGGTGGTTCAAGCATTAAGTGTTCACAAAGGAGAAATAAGTATGCTTCTTCTCCTATTTGTTTGTTCTTTAGGTTCTATAATTACTCATTCTAATTTTACATTATGCTTAGAGTTATTTCATACTACTCCAAAGTCAGTTTTAGAGATATTATGTGCTTAATGATATGTAGTTTTAATCTGAACAGCTGCAAGCAATGCTACAGACAGGTTTAACGTCCTATTGTCTTGCAAAGTGACTGATGCTAGAGTTCTTCCTACCCCATGGGTTCGTTTGTTTATTATTCTTTGTTTAGTATTTAATGATATTATTATTTCAAATCTTTATACATTTATATATTGGTCTTGTTAAAAAACAATTGAATTATGATTCTGGAAAGTGAAAGAAGTTTTAGCTCAAATGGGACAACGGAACATAAAAGATAAGGTGGATTTTCTGTTTAAAATGTCCTTCTATTTTGTGTTATGTGTGTGATTTTCTTGTTCTAATAGTAATCAAATGATAATTTTTGTTTAAAAATCATGAACTTTACTACTGCACATCAGTTTCACCATGTTCTTCAACCATTCACAACTTCACCATCTTTTTCCTAAAAGTTACATCCCTAATTTCTAAGATTCTTTGTTAACTATAATTTTCTTGAATTACATTTGAAGTGGTGTTTTAAGAACATGTAACTGATATTACAGTAGGTTAGGGACTGGTTCGAAGTTCTTTTAATATTGAACTGGATTTCATGATATGATTATCAAATTTGTGGCTTGCAGATAAGTTTGTATGTTACCATGTAGAGATTATAACCTAGGATATGAAAATAATTAAGCTATGGCATCTAAGTTTGTGTTACAACAAATGCCCTGTACTTGAGTAATTATATGAACGATTTAAGAATAAATTTTTGATCTTGATAATCCATATAAAGGTCATAAACTATGTCATCTAATTTTCCTTTTCACCAAATGCCCTGTACTACACGGGTCGTACCAAGTTGAAGCTTAAATATACTCTTTATGTTACCAGAGTTTTTACTACACGGGTTTCTGTTTATAAAACACAACGTTTAAGCTCAAATATACTCTTTATGTTTCAAATTTTTATGCTTCATACGCTTTGCATCCTGAGCTGAGATTATTGTTTCAAATTTTTATACTTCATTCTCTTCGGTTTTATTTTAGATTTTATAACTTTTCTTTTGAAAGGTGATTCTGATTTTGGAAAGTTAAGTTATGCCAAAGAAAAGAGAAATTGCTCACCTAAATTTCCTTCTAGCAGATGGTTGTTAAGCATGCTATTGTGTGGTCTGTAACGGGTCACAACACATGTCATGGTTCCGATAGTCATAAAACCATACTTTTCGGTGTTTCATGATGTTTGGTGTTCCCAATTAAAGATAAAAAGTTTTTGTTATTGCTGCATTACCTTGAAATGGTGTTTTTGCAAATTGGTTTGCCTCTTTCTCAGGGCTTTTGGTTTGTGCAGGAATTGCCTCGGTTTGTAAGCTTCTCATATGACATTAATTTAGTTTATGTTTAGCATTATTCTACATTCTGCTTCTTGCTGTGTTTTCAAATCTGATTGAAAACTTTAAAGAATTTTAAACAGTCCCGATTGCTACAGCAGAAGGCTGCGACACCAAAAGGAAACCACGTCCTGAACAAGGTGACTATACAACTACAAATGCATTATATAGCGATAGCTGATAGTTTCTTGGCCTTTTAACCTTTCATGCTATTGATTTAGTGCAATATCTTTACGGTTTGGTAGATTTAGTGCCTTTTAAACACAAGTGTTATGTGTATCAGCAATATTTTAGTTTGCGACAGGAACAACTATATTCTCTTCTAATAACATACACAAATACAACCTTTACTGTCATGCCAAAATCCTAACCAGGTGTCTTAGTACTAATAAGGGTATAAATGTAATGTCCTGCGCTAAAACTTAACATCGGATCCTGAACGAAAGTGTTAGAAATAATCAGAGTCTAATTGGGTTTGTTGTGGCAACTATATACAATAGTCTGTCTTTGATTTAGGAGACTCTAAAATTCTTAATATTTTTGCCCCACCTTCTCATCCTTTTCAGTTCTGCGGTCTGATTCTGATCTCCACTGATCTGCATTTTCATTCCACATAGAATGTCACTACTACATTTTTGTTATCTTCTTCGTGTTACTTTACAATTAGTATACTTGAAAAGATCAGTGATGCTTTTTATTGGCTTTTTTTTTAACACGCACAGGAAGCACTCTTGCAATCGGAAACATGGAGACCAGTGATAAGGTCAAACTGAAGACGGACCTATTGGGGAGCCCTTTTTGAGATCTGATTTTGAGCACCAAGTTGGTTTGGGTTAGTATGTATATGGTTTAAATGGCAAGTGGTTTTGTTAGTTTCATGTAATTATGGCTTTTATTTCTTTGGTATAATCATCTGTTTTTCCAATCATCAGGTTTGCAAGCAGGTAATTTTGTCATGAAAAAGGGGCTTTTATGTTGACCCGTTTTCATCAAATTTCTGACCCCATTGACCCGTTTCATTAAATTTCCGACCCATTTTACCCATTTCTATGTTGTCAAATCATATGCTCGATCCCTGACATTCTGTTGCCAATTTGTTGATGTTCATTTTCATACAGGAGAGTAGTAACAAAAGGCAGTTTGACCCATCATCAAGCACTCCTGAACCAAAGTCCAAAAGAATAGCAACTGCAGTGGATAAAACGTCTGTCAGACACCTGAATCTGCAGCCAGTAGCAACCTCAACACATAAAATCCAGCAGCCATTGAGCCTTTGCATCACCCACCAGTGAAAGAGCTCTTCAAAGAGGTAAGTTTGAACAAAATAGAAAATATTCGGAGAACAAAAAAAAAACTAAATGGTTTGTATAAACATTGCAGCTGGCCCGTCTGACTAGGGCACAGTACGTAGCAGTTAACGAGAAGCCATTTTGGAAAACTGCATACCAATTTTTGGCCACCGCAGGAAATGGTAAAAGGGCGATAATATATAAGAAATCCACATCACCATGGAAGCTGATATTTTGTAACTAGCATGAATGCTATAACCATTTTTGTTTACAACTGTTAAATGCTTTATATGTGATTTTTGTAACAAAACCTTGGTTACGTTTTACAAAAACGCTTCTCTAATTAGATTGGGGCCATGTTAGTGACGCCGTGTCCATCTATGAATAAGATTGGATTTTCCTCTTTGTTTGTGGTCATAACATGTTAACATATTTTATTTTCTTGATTTTAAAAAGAATTATGAGATACTAAATACTTGGATTTTATAAATTGCCCAACATGTTATCAATATCATGTTATAACTGAATCAAAATCAGGTTATAGTGTGTTACGTTGGTTTTAGATTTTAATCTTTTTTAAAAAATAAAAAGAAGTTCAATTTGTAGTTTTTCATGGAAGAAAGTGTCTCATCTGACATCTAATGAGAAAGACTCATAACATAGATCCTCCGAGTGAAAGAAACTAATAGCCATACAATACAAAAAAAAAATATTGCGTTGGTTGATCGTTGCCACCGTCATATCGCGCTAACAGGAACGAATATCGCATTATAAATTGTCGTCGTCGTCGAACGTACGAATAGAAGACCAATAACACGCTATGCACTGTCGCCGCCGCAACGCGCGGGCACACGGCTAGTGTTAAGAAATGCGTATTTGAAGTTATAACAAAAACTATGCATAAGGTAAGTGTTTATCGGGTTGGATTATTAAGAAAAATTACATGTTTATATGTTAAATATATGTTATTTGAATGATTAGTCACCATGCTAGGTGTCAATTCTCATGATTAGTCACCATGCTAGGTGTCAATTCTCATGCTTAGTCACTAGGACACTTGTAAGAAGCATGTGAGACACTCTTGACTATAAATAGACCATGGATCCATCCATTTTTCCTTGCTAATTCACCTAAAATCAACCTAAAACCTCTAAGAAACCTCAAGAACACTCTAGCTTGCATTTTTGAAGATTCAAAGGGAGTTAGGAGCCCAACTTCTGGAATAGATCAACTTAAGGTATGTTTAACATAAGCCTTCAATTAGTTTCATGGTTCATAACACTTAGATATGCCTTTTAAGAATAATGCAATATTAAGGTTCTTGAACATGTTTTGTTGAGATTGGAAGTTCTAGTGGGAATCATGGGTTGAAATTTGGTATGAAGCCTTACAATAACATGTTTTAAGAAAGCCTTAAGTTAGTTCATGTTTAAAGAAGGTTTGGTATGGTTTCACCATGTTAGTTTATCAAGAACAAGTAAACCAAGAACAAGAACATAAACATTGGTGTTTTGATCATAGTAATTCCGCCTCCTGGTCGTGATAACGCCTATACGGTCGGTCATGATCATCACCAAACTAAAACACAAATATGGGTGATATCTCATAGTAATCCCGCCTCCCGGTCGTGATAACGCCTATACGGTCGGTCATGAGAATCACTCATCAAGGGCATAAAGGCTTGGGCAAGGGTAATGATATTCAACAAAAGAACATAATTATATATATGTACTAAGTGTATATAAGTTAAAACATGGGTTTTGATAAAGTATTGAATGTACCTAGTTACTCGGATATCTAGAAGCTGGTGCGGACTGGAAGGGTGGCCCCTGTACACTGGGGTTTCTGGCATAGTGACGTTGTCGCATAAATCACAACTGGGACATGGCATATGCTTCACTGGACGATCCCGGAGTGAGCGTTTACTTATAGGAATGCACATCTTCATAAGTATCACTAAAAGAATACTTTTTCCCATAAGGGGCAAAATGGTTATTTAGACAAATGGATGTTAAACCAACAATGGATTGGGTTTAGGATAAAGGGGTTAGCCTTAATGACCGCTTGTAACCTCTAGGATGTCTTGCTAGGGACATCACGTTAAAGCAAGTTAGTTTCATGAAGTAAAAAGGAAAGAAACTACTTCGCAACCTAAGGTGAGTTCTATGAGCCCTCTTTTAAATTCTTTAAATGCTTTAAACCGTTTTGGGCTGATATACATAACGTTTTGTGAAAATACTCTCAATTGTTATAATTACTTGTTATATGTATTGATTTTATGGTGATGATTAGAGGAAAGATAGATTGCCATTTCGATATATCTAGTAGAATAGATTAAGGATGGTAATCGAGAAAAGATTGGTGAGTAAGGGGCTTCTAAAACAAGAAGTTAAATAGTGTTGTCCCAATGGTGTCAAAACCAAGCGTCAAAGCTAAGCGGCGTCAAAGCCAGAAAGCGTCAAAGCTACATAGTGTCAAAACTAAAGGGACCGTTGCTACACGATGTGTTCGTAAGGCAAATAGAAACACTATTTTCCTAAGATAGCACTTAACATTAGGATACGTTCTTAATGTGTGACAAGGATGACAAAGCAACAGTAGGTTAGTCTATTCACAAGATTAGGGTATGTGAATATATGTGCTATATGCTTTGTGTTGATTGTCTAATTGCATAAATGTGTTTGACAGACCTAAGTGCCTTCGAAAGGTAAAGTTTTCCAAAAATGTAGAACTCACCAGCGTAAGCTGACTTGTTAAGTTATGTATGTCAGATGAGGCTGGACCATCGGATCAAAAAGGGAAGGCTGGGATGTGAGCAGGAACTAGGGGGCGTACACTATCAAGACAATGTCAAGCTATCAAGAGAAGACATTATTGAAGACTGGCATGGAGATATTTTTCTCTTTTTGTATTTGTGTCTCTTACTATGTAATGCTTGGCATATGAATAAAAGTTTTTATTTCCGCTGCTTTAGTTATCTCTGTTGTACCTTGTGTTCATGAGTAAATCCGATGTGCGACCGCTCCTAGGGCCAAGTCTGGGAGTGGGCGTCACAAATCGTAAAGCTACAACCTCTAGAAGTAATATTACCAGATGCTTCGGATATATTTCCAATAAAAGTAGTAGTTGGTGCAGAACTAAGACCACTTGGTTTAGCCTTAGCATTTATGCTAGCAGCATTCTCTCCATGATATAACTTTGGATTTTGCAATTTAGCAGTTGATTTCTTTGAATTCATCATTTCCATTTCCCGTGCACGAAGTTTACCAGTGAGTTCATAAAATGACAATGTAGAATATTCTTTATCATGGGTGAGTAACAAGACATAATTTCCCATTCTTCAGGTAATGCCGCCATTATCTTTTCTTTCATATCTTCATCGGTTTTTTCAATTTCAACAATTTTCAATTCACTGATAAGATGTGAAAATCTTGATACAAGAGTCGTGATTTTTACATTATCATAATGTTGAAAGTTGTCAAATTCTTTATCCGACACCTTTCGTCGACTCTTCTTGTATACATCATTACCTTCACACCTTGCCGATAACGCATCCCACAATTGTTTCGATTTCTTACAATTGCTGAATTGATGTAGTAACTCGGTAGGTAAAGCCATGGTAAGATAACCAAACACTTTTTGTTCAAGCTCATAGCTTTTCCTTTCAGCAGCATCAAAAGTATGAATTTCTTTGAAATCCCCTTGATCTGTTGGGTGCATATAAAGATTTCGAATCGGAATCCACAAATCGATATCATTCGTGCTTATGTAAGCAAAAAATCGTTGCTTCTAATTCTGATAATGTTCCAATTTCAACAACTTGGGAACTTTCTTGCCTGTTCCACTTTTGTTATTAAAGTTAATCAAGGTTTGCATCGCGTTTTGCATGACGGAAAATGCTTGGAAATCCGACATCTTTTCCGAAATATGATCCTCTAAAAACTTCGAACTAAAAAACAAAGGACTTAAAAGTGGATTTTGGGTATCGAAATAGAGGGTACTGGCCGTAAGGCAAGTAAAAGTGTATATCTCTTTGAGACGGTCGTTTTGGCTGGTATTGGGTTCCGTAACTCTTAACGGTTCTCAAGTTACGTTAGTTTTCATAAAACAACGCAAAATACCCAGTCTGAGCTGAACTTGATCCGAACTTAAGAATCTTTATCCGAACTGAAACTTTAGCCGAACTGAGTCCGAACAGAAAAGATTATCCGAACCGTAGCCGAACCAAAACATATCCAAATTGAAATACTATCCGAACTGGAGACGAACAGGAATCAAACGAATTCAAACGAACTAGAAGCGAACTAGAACTTCGGACAAACGAACTAGATCCAAACGGAGAGTTCGGACGACGGTTATTTCGAACAGACGGTTCCTCATCCGAATTGAACCATTTTCACTCAAGAATTTCGAACTTGGACAGATTTAACAAGTTTTCAGCAGTGAACTAGAAAAAGTGATGAGAAATGATTTAGGAACACATTTTTCACGAAAATCTCGACTGAAACAATCAAAAACTCGCAAAACACTTCAAATTTTCGAAAAAACGACACTTTTTGTTTCAAAAACTCTGAAAATAGCAACCACAGATCAATAGAATGAAAGCTCTGATACTACTTGAATGTTTGTGAGCAACGGATCGTCTACTCGATCTAGCTATTCCGAAAAAGAAACTCAATTAAACCGATTGTTTTATTGATCAAAGTGAACAATTACAATCAGAGAAGACAAAGAACTGACACAAAGAAACACCTCTCAGAAAACACACTTAAGCTTAGAATCTTACACGCTTAGTTACAGAATTACAAAGACAAATTCCTATTTATACCTGACTGGCTGAACCTCAGGTGAACTCCTCAGGCGAACTGGCTGTTCGCATGATCCGAACTGGCAGTTCGGATTCAGTTCGCTAGGCAGCAAACTTGTCTTGTTTTGATCTCCACTTCGTCTTGTTCAGATAATTCACACGACACTCAGAATATGTATCAACACCTTCCCCTACGCGATACGCGTAGCATGGTCTGCAGACAGAAACGGATCTGGTATCCTTTCTTCCACGTAACTCGACTTGCAGCTCACGAATTCGGCTATTAGGTGTCGATTTCGATCCATTAGTCACCCACAAACGTGTCTAGAGGCCAGGGCGCATCTAACATGTATAAATAAAGGATCTAAAAGTTCGAAATTCCTCACCAATTCACAAATTCTTTACTTGAAAACCCCTAACCACGTCCGAAACTTCTCCTGCTCAATTCGATCGATACTTAGAGTTCGAAGCTGAAATTCTGCATTTATGCTTCATTAGGTATGGTCTAAAATAACCTCTTTCAGTTTTTGATAATATTGCCTCTATGTATGATTTCTAAAAATGTATAAAAACTAGGGTTCTTGAGCTTGTTTTTCTA
>JBCNJP010000023.1:42795932-42881255 GCA_039602395.1 Deinandra increscens subsp. villosa | reverse complement strand
AGACTAATATGGACCAACCTCCGACCGTCAAGCTCAATCCAACCAGGAGTATGTGTATGACGACGGAGCATGTTCGTCATGGTCCCACACGTCGGTTATGATTACGGAATTCAGTCCCATGGGTTTGCCACCGAACCTTATACGGTTCTTTTCGGTGAACCGTCCTCACCCGTGCAAAGCAATCAGGAACCTCTATTCGATAACGAAAATTCACCATACCCGAGCGGATATGTCCATGTAATTCGCCCACCCGACATGGATTACGGTACCAACCAAGTAATAACATATAATCAAAGCATAAGTAAACGACCATTATTGCTTTTACCGTATAAGTCTGACCGTAGCGTTTTTACATGTGTTTACGTGTCATGACGACCTTGTCGACTGGATTGTAAAACTAGGACGTGAACAGGGCTAGTACTAGGGTGAGCATGAGTCGGTTTTGACCTTTAACCGTGACCATAACCAAATTTTGGTTAATTTAAAAATCTCTTCCATGACCATAACCGATTGTCGGTTAACCATTACTCGGTTAACCACTGGTTATGGTATAGGTTATCGATTAACTTCAGTTAACCAAGAGAAAAATATTAACTAAATATTGTTTATTTTGTGCCAAATGTAGCAAAATAATAACTATTTAATAAGCATACAATAAGCTTAATGAATCATCCATGTTTAAGGTGATAAGGGAGCCCCCTTTGTAGGTTTTCTTGAGACGCAATGTGGGATAGAAAAAAATAAATTTATAAGAAGGGAAGGCAAAAGACATGAGCTGTTGTGTACCTCTTAGTTAATAATTTTTTACGTCATACTTTTCATCCATAGTGAATCAAATCGGCGATTTCGTTCAAATCGTGATACAGATCGGACTGAGAGTAGAGTGGGTGGAGGTAGGGTTCAAACTTCCAAATGGAGTCAAAATCGTATCTTCTGCGAGTTTATAGATTAGCAGAACACATGTATGGGCTTTTCGTCAAAATTTCAAAGAACTAATTCGATGGACTGTTAAAATGGAAATTTTTCAGAATACCCATATCCCAGTTTATTCATTTGGCTTTTTTTTCAATGCTAACCTCCACATCAGATGCTTCTTCATGTAATTTATATTGATGCATGAGGCTTCTTCAAATAAATTTATATATAACAAGTTAATTCTTACAATTTTGATTGATGACATGCAGAAGCTTAAATTATCATTGATGGTTGACATATAAAAATTATAATATAAAAGATTAATCTATAGGTGTGGTTCGGTTCGGTTATGTTGGTTATTAGAAAATGAATAACCGTAACTGAACCGTAAATATCGGTTTCGGTTATTTCGATTCGGTTATTCTCGTCTTTTTGTTCGGTTCGGTTTTGTCGGTTAATTCGGTTCCGGATTGGTTAATTCGGTTTTTTGCACACCCCTAAGGGCTACTGCATCGTCAAGGGGTGGACGAATAAAAAGGAAGGCTCAAATTTTTACGGCGAGGGGTGGCTCGTGTGTGATCGTGGTGGAAAAGCCATAATCACGTCTATGTCTAAAAAATCTTGTAGCAAAAAGATTGATTGTCCTTTCAAGTTGGTGGGGGCATACGATGGTCGGGAGAGGTCCTTTAAGTTGGAGACGACAAATGGTTCACATAACCATTCTCCCGCTAGGCACAGGAGGGTCACTCACATGCGAGGAAATTAACCAAAAATGAACTCCGTTTGGTTGGAGGAGCTTACGAAGTAAAACATGTCGCCCCGTGACATTCTCTCAACCATAAAGAACCAATACTTGGACAACGTCTTTGTTCAGAAAGCGATATATTATGCGCAAGACAAGATACGGTATAGAAAGAGAAAATGTGAAACCCCGATGGAAGTACTTGAGAACCTACTAAGAGAACCTACTAAGTACCAAAAATTACGTGTTTCACACTCAGGAAGATGTCGTCACTAATATCACCCAACATATATTTTTTGGTAGTGAAGAAACCTACCCCACATTGCGCGCATTCCAGCATGTGTTGATGATTGATGCCACATACAAAATGAACGTCTACAAACTTCCGTTTGTTATGATTGTTGGTCTCACCTCCACAAACCTCTCGTTTTCCATTGCACATGCGTTCATATCTAACGAACAGGAGGAAACCGATATGTGGGGTGCTTCAGATGATTAAAGATATGTTGGTAGGCTATGTTGAGCCATGGGTGATAGTAACAGACAGGGAGCTGGCCCTCGTTAATGCATGCAGTAAGGTCTTCCCATGCGTTTCTCATCAACTTTGCATGTGGCATATTGAGCAGAACATCTTAAAACACTGCAAAAAGGCCTTTGACGACTGCACTGTGTACAACTGGAAAAAGTTTACGTCACATTGGAAGCGACTGTGTGAGTCTCCAACCCCAGAGTTATACGAATGGAACCACAACGAAATATATGAATCAATTTTTGTGGTTAAGCGACTAAGTAAGCTCCATCTATGCTACAAGTATTTAAATACATACATACATACACACACATATATATATATATATATATATATATATGATAAAGGTATTTAGTTTTATTATAATTTCAAGTGTTTTAAACTACTTGGATGCGAACTGGTTGAATGTTTATAAAACGAGGTTCGTATCAGCCTGAACGAACGAAGCCCTTAATATCGGGCAACACACAACAAACAGAGTCGAGAGCCAGCACTCAAACCTGAAGAGATACCTTAGGGGAACTAAGTGCACGCTGGACAAACTCTTGTTGTTTGTAGAAAAAGTCTTGCGAGACCAGGTTACAAAATTGCGTGAAAGCTTTGAGACTAATAGGATTAAGACAATGAAAGATCATAGGCTGCCACTGTCTGATTACTTACATGGCAAGGTGTCTCACCGAGCTGTGGATCTATTAGTACTGGAGCTATGTAAGATACGCATTTTCCAGGAAAATGGTATTTCCTGTGGCCATCAACTATTAACTGGTTCAAGGTTGCCATGTGTCCGTCGGCTGATTAAATACGAGGAGTCAGGTAATATATTAGTAGTTGTTTATTTGTAACAATATATAAGGCGAATCGCTAACTTACCTTTTTAATACAGGTTCCAGTATCCCGTTAAGTGATATAGACGATTTCTGAAAGAAGCTTGATAAAGACACCCTCGTAATTGCAGACGAGGGTGGGCAGTTTGACTTTGAGGCACAGTTTGAAGATATAAAACAGAACGTTACGTCTAAACTGAAACACGTTAAAAGAGGTTATCTTGCGAAATTCATGGGGTCCCGTATTCAAGGACTTTCAACAAGGGGATGACCGTTAAAACCGTTACACGTGGGTGTCCATCACTAAAGAAGGTTCAACAACAGAAGATAAACTTGATTTCTATATATATACAAAATAAATTCGTAAAAGTTGAGAAATTAATAGAAATCCAAATATTTCTTGACAATACCTCTTACTACTTATTTAAAACTTATAAAATTTTACAAAATTAGAATTTTTTTTGGAATGTTTCCAAACCACTTTTAAAAGGACTATATAAACCCATCAAAAATCCACAAAATTTACCAATAAACCTGATTTAATATATATATATATATATATATATATATATTTTGGAATGTTTCCAAACCACTTTTAAAAGGACTATATAAACCCATCAAAAATCCACAAAATTTACCAATAAACCTGATTTAATATATATATATATATATATATATATATATAGAGGAAGGATAAAATGAAAACCTCTCCGAGTTTGGAAAACCGTGAAAATCAAGCTAAAAAATTCGATTTTTGTTTCGATTTTTTTATGGTGATTCTCTAAGTTAAAAAAACCCCCTTTATGTAAAAAAATAAAAAAAACGCCTAGTAAAATTTTTTTAATTTTTTTTTATAACTGATGTTACATATGTAACAATACCCTGTTACATATGTAACATCAGTTATAAAATATTTTTTTAAAAAATATTTACTAGGCGTTTTTTTTACTTTTTTGCATAAAGGGGGTTTTTATAACTTAGAGAATCACTATAAAAAAAATCGGAACAAAAACCGAATTTTTTAGCTTGGTTTTCACGGTTTTCCAAACTCGGAGAGGTTTTCATTATATCCCTCCCCTATATATATATATATATATATATATATATATATATATATATATATATATATTTATAATATATTCATAAAAATTGAGAAACTAGTGAAAATACAAATAATATATATATATATATATATATTTATAATATATTCGTAAAAATTGAGAAACTAGTGAAAATACAAATATTTTTTGACAATACGCTTTACTACTTATAAAAAAAATTATAAAAAAATGATTTTTTTTTTGAATTTTTCCAAACCACTTAAAAAGCCTATCTAAGCACATAAGAAATCCACAAAATTTACCAATAAACTTAATATATATATATATATATATATATATATATATATATATATATATATATATATATATAGAAAAGTTCATTGTATAGACACCCCATAAGTGTAGACAAGTAGATAACCTTTTTCACCATTAGATCTCTTGATCAAATGGTTGTGATTAATTTCTTTTTTTTCTTTTTTTCTTTTTTTACACTTTTCAAACAATTTCGCATGTGAAAAAAGCAATTTCTATTTTTTTATGTTTATTTCTTTTTTTTATATTTTTTGATATTTTTTTAATTTTTTTAATTTTTTTTCCAAACAATTTCGCATGTGAAAAAAATAATTTTGTAGACACTTTAGCATATGAAATATCTCTTTTTCACATGTGAAATTGTTTGAAAAGTGTGAAAAACGAAAAAAAGAGATTAATCACAACCATTAGATCAAGAGATCTAATGGTGAAAAAAGGTGTCTACATGTCTACACTTATGGGGATGTCTACAATGAACCTCACCCATATATATATATATATATATATATATATATATATATATATATATATATATAGGGTGAGGTTCATTGTAGACACTTTCGCATGTGAAATAGCTGTTTTTCACATGTGAAAGTTTCTAATTAATGAGAAAAAAGAAAAAAAGAAAAAAGAAAATTAATCACAACCATTAGATCAAGAGATCTAATGGTGAAAAAGGGTGTCTACCTGTCTACACTTATGGGGGTGTCTACAATGAACTTTTCACTATATATATATATATATATATATATATATATATATATATATAGGGAAGGGAACTATTAATAACCCTCTCTTAGAGAGATAACTAAATAACTGCATATCTATGGTGTCTTTGTCTATAGTACATGTGATCCAACGGCTGGGGTTAAACATGATTAAAAAAAGATACTTTTTGATATTATTTGGACAGAAAGGGTATATTGGTAACTTCCTCCCCTCTGATTTCTTTCCCATCACCCAAGATCTGTACTGAATTTCTAAGCTTTGTTTGTACCTCTATTAAATTAAAGTACATTTGAAATTTGAAGTAAATAGAAGCAACCTCTCTATTGAAGGACTCTATCCGTTCAAAAAATTGCAGGGAATCTAAAGGGTTATTTTGCAGCTCCATTCAAGAGCCGATACACCTACAGGTAAAATATTTCTCCAAAAAATCATTTTTCGGAAGCAAAATCTAATAATTTTGGTTATTTGATGACGTTTCGGGGTTTTTTGATAACGATGTTTTCTAATCTCGAAATATATGGCTTTTTTGGAGTTTGACTGTTATAGATTTTCAAATCGGTGCATTAGGGTTGAGGAATTTAAAATCTTGAACGTTGATGATAGGTTGGTTAAAAAGCTTCATTTGTTATGTTTTCTAAAATTTATGGTTTAATCTTTCATGTAGTATCGTTAAGATTATGCTATTTATGATAAAAAAAAACTTTCTTAACTGACTTTATAAAGCTAAAGGATGGTCAAGCGGTATTGTTGAAAAAAAAGAAGGCAATGAATGACGAAAAGAAGAATGACGGTAAATTAAATATTATAGTGATTTCTATTACAATGGTTAGTTATTATGAGAGTTAGATGTTAACCTTCTTGTCTGACTATATAAAGTTGAAGGGGGTCAACCTTCTTAACTGAATTGGTGTTGAGTGATATAGCATTAGTGTTATGTATTTTGTCTTAGATTATAATGTTAGTGTAAGGGTTGATTGTTATGAGTGTTAGTTGTTATTAAGGGTTATCATTATGAATTGTACTTGTATTACTACTATAAGAATACATTTATTTTTTAGTTAGTTTTGAAGGCAATGTTATTTTTTAGTGCATTAGTGTTACAAGTATGAAAACTAAGGTTTTATTGATAAACATATTGTAGGGTTGAAGATATATGAAAATATAGTCAAGAAGAAGTTCAAAAAAAGACAGGTAGTCATTTCGGATGACTTGAGGTCCCCATGGGTACAAAGAGATGTGATCATAAATTGTTGATACACACCAGAGGAACGCAGTGTATGGCAGTTGTTAACAGGAGCAAACAAGTAGTACAAAAATGATACACTAAAAATTATCTCTTATTCTGTAATTTAATAATAAAAATAGTTGTTTGATCTTTGGACGGTGACCCTAGTTTGCCAGCACTGACTTTGTATGTTAATGTTTGCTTAAACAAGTTAGTTATCAATATACAACCACTTGTGAATACCTGATTAGTTATCACAAATTTGGTTCTTATAAATGTTTACAAAAAAGAAAATACGTAGCAATGGAACAACTCTTTCAAAAGGATATTACAAAAATATCTTGGAATTGCTATTTGGTAGGTATCTTAAAATATAATAATGATGTCCATGGGATGGGCACCATGTGTTAAGGGGAATTAGCACTAGTGTTATGTAGTAATAGCACCAGTGTTATCCATATAATGGACCAGATGAATAAATTAGTATAAGGTTACGTTAAGGATCATATGAAGACTTATTCAAAAAACATAACTTAAATACTTAATAACTCTTTATTAAGTAACAGGTTCTGTTAAGGATCATAAGTATCTAAATACTTAAATACGTCATCCTGTGGAGCTTCATTCGACAAAGTTCATACATCATTGGATACAACACAAAATAGTTGTTTTTAATAAACCACATACGAGGGTTATTACAACTCTTTCAAAAGGTTCTCACATAGTGCTTATAAGACCTATGTTATGTTGTAATAGCACTAGGTTCTCACATCGTCCAAGGAATGGGCAACATGTGCCAAGGGGAAATAGCACGAGTGTTATATTGTAATAGCACGAGTGTTATATTGTAATAGCATCAGAGTTATCCACATAATGGATATATGAATAAATTAGCACGAGCGTTATATTGTAATAGCACGAGTGTTAAGGGGAAAAAACACCATGTGTTAAGTGGAAATAGCACCGGTGTTATATTGTAATAGCATTAGAGTTATCCACATAATGGATATATGAATAAATTAGTAACAAGTTCTCTTAAGTATCATATGAATACTTATTCAAAAAGCAAAACATAAATACTTAATAATTGATATATATATAAACATCCCATAAAGTTCATACATCATAACCACCTAGGATACAACACCAAATAGTTGTTTTTAGCACCGGTGTCAAACTTAAAATCATAGGCATGATGGGTTATTATAACACACAGGTGCTTACAAAGTAAATACAGAGGTACAAGATTTAAATGTTAGAAAAACCAAAATCATCTAAAAAAACATAGATAAGACCAGCTCTGAAGGTAACACCTAGTAGCCACTCGTAAGGTTCAATAGTTTCTCCACATATAAGACCGGCTCTGAAGGTAACACATTTTTTGTGGTGATCAACACCAGTAAAAAATGGGTGACATTAGGTACAACTCCTAGCACATGATAACCTTGCTGTAAAAAAAAAGAGAGAGATAAATTCAAAATCTTGTCTGTTTGGTTAAAAACCTAAAATGGTTGACAAATGAGTTATTCGAAGATAACATATACATGAGGTTGTTATAAAAAACTCTTAAAAAACAAAGAACTAAAGTACGGGGTTATAAAAACTCAGATGCTTATCCAAGTAGTTATTCCCTGTTAACAACTTGCTAATAAAAAAAGGGGATAAAATTCAAATCTTGTATGTTTTGTTAAAAACCTAAAATGGCGACGAAATCTTTGAAGATAACGTATACATCTAAAAAAAAGCACCTTGTTGATCAGTCTCGACGTAGGTTAACGGAGCATTGCCCATCATAAAATCCATCGCATCATCGTCTTCAACATGTGGATCGTTGTCGATTTCAATGACGCCGGAACTAACAATCGCCTCCGCCTCCCATTAGATTGGATTCAGAAAAGCAAATAATTAAGTGAAGGAGATAGAACCCTAGTTTTAGTGAAGCAAATGAAAAAAGAAAAATGAGATAGATTGTTTACATAAGGGAGATGATGGGGTGGGAGCTGTTGGATGTGATGTTTCTGAGAGGAAGGACGATGGGTGGAGATATCAACAAAATCAGTAGATATGGGGAGGGGGTAAAAATACCAAAATGCCCTTTAAGGAGATAAGAGAGCAATGCCACTTGTAAGCTTTGTATAGGTCTAAGGTAGTTATTTAGTTATCACTCTAAGGGAGGGTTATTAATAGTTTCCCTTCCCTATATATATATATATATATATATATATATATATATATATATATATATATATATATGCAAAATAAATTCATAAAATTTGAGAAATTAATGAAAATCTACTTGTAGGTTGTATTAATACTAGATTTTAACCCTCCGCGCGTTGCGCGGAGGTGTTCGAGAATGACGTCATGATGTTATCAAAATTGTAACGTTGTTGCGTTAGTTCTATTAGTTTAGCTTGTTGTTTCTTTTACATAGAGTGAGCTTCACAAAAGATCATGGCTTTGTTCATCTCAACGTGGTCTCGTTTGGTTGTGTTCTTGTTGTTTTAATCGTTCGGATAACACGGGTAGATAAAACAGTTAAACTGTTACACCACCAACAACATAAATTATTGGTGATCAATGGAGGTTAACGTGGGGATAACACAAACACAAAAAACCATTGCATAGCTTTATGGATACGTGGAGGAAAGCGAAAAAAGAGAAAACATTGAACGATCAAAATCACTTATAAAATTATGACCAAATCTTATTTACCATTTAAAATTTTACGTATTACACAGCCAAAACAAAAATATAAAAAGTAAAAAAATTTATAAAATTAAATAATCTACATGGAGGTTACCGCTGATATACGCGAACACACAAAATCATTGCAATGGAGGTTACCGATGTGATAATGTGAATATTGCATTTGTAATATGCAAACATAATATAAATTGTTGGTAATCAATAGAGGTTACGGCTAGGATAACACGAACACATAAAACCACTGGATTGATCGTAATATCATTTAATAAAAAATATTAAATTTATTTGGTTAATTAAATATATAAAAACTATTAGATTAATTATAATATATAAAAAATATTAAAATATTAACCTTATGATTATTTTAATATATATATATTATTATTAAAATATGGTTACTTGATTACCAAGGCATGTTGTTAATTGTAATATATAGTAATATGGCTATATTTCTTTAATAGTTATATTTAACACAATAAATAACGGCTATATATAATCCTAACAACTATAATTATAACGGCTATATTTAACCTTATAAATATACAGGATATCTTAAATCTAGAATATCACCATTGTAGTTCACAAACCTTGTCAAATATACTGGATATACTCGAACAATTCCCCAATCTTCTAATGTCAACACCTCCACGAGATGTGCTAGAACACTATAATCAACCTTAAGTTATTTAACCTCCCGTTCAAGTTCAACATGCACCTCCACCTCCAGTTCAACCTCCACCTCAGACTCCCTATATCGATGACCTTTAGGAGGATGAAGCATTCAGTTACTGGTTGTCACAAAACCCATAAGAAGAGTAGCTTGAAGACTATTACCAACTCGACGATGAAGTCGAACTTGAACAAGAAGGAGTAGAAGAAGAAGAACTGATCAATGAATATCGGCCAGAGTACGAGTACATGTATCGTGATGATGAACTCATGTCATTACCAAGATCACCTATGTTGCTCCCATAGGATGAATATTCCAGTTCCGATTCGGATTATGATATTAGTGATAGCATTATAGATTTTATTAGGTATATGTCTAATATCGTTTAATAATAATTATGTTTAATATTGTCTAATATTTATTATGTTTAATATTGTTTAATAATTATTATGTTTAATAATATTATCTTTAATAATGCTTTTATTTAATAACATTTCATTATTTTTAAATTATAATATATGTTGGAATGTCCAAAAATTTAGAAATATATGGATCAAACATATTCGTCCAAAAAACTAGTCGTTACTAAATACTAGCCGTTACAAAAACTAGTCGTTACTAAATACTAGCCGTTATAAAAAAAAATAGCTGTTACATGTACCGAATATATAAATACCGTCACATACTTCACAATACACTTTCATTCATTCCTCCACACTTTGAGCCGAATGTCAAGACGTCATGATAAGGAGATGGTAGACGATGAATATCATTCACAACCGGTTACTAAGGCTTTGAAATGGATTCTAAATAAATGAAAGCCAACACCTCAAACCAAAGAAGAATCATCTACAAATCTGGGCAAGGGGACAGAAAACAAATAGGAAGAGGTGGGAGGAAAACAAATAAAACCCAACTAGGGGGATTTTTCCACATACAAACATTGTTAACTGGGCCAAAGACTGTTGGGCTATATCTAATTAACGCATGAACATTAGTTAGTGGGCTAGTTTATTGTTTTTGGGCTTATTAGATATTGGGCTTATTATAGTTTACTATTGGGCCATGTGGGCTTCTTGCTAGTTTACGATTTCCATTAGGGCTTGTATGAGGTACTATATAAACCTCAATTGTTTATGATTTTGGCTAAGCTTTTCAATACACAAAACAGTTTACGATTTCTGTTGTCCATTCTTGTTTACGATCAGCTTCAACTTGTAGGGTTTCTCATTCAAGATTCAATCTTTCTTATAGATTGAATCTATTTCTTCTACTTGTTTCTTGAATCGATCGCATTTGAGGATTCCGCACTCATTTGTGATTATATATCGTGTTGACGGTTTGATCTCGGACCAACAATTGGTATCAGAGCTAAGAATCTTAGATTCGAGGCTCTCACGATATAGATTCAAGCAGTTTTCTGGGTTTCAGTTCGTGTTTTTGAAGATTCCAAGGTTTTCTGGGTAATTACGATTTCTGCTGCTGCTGTTCTTCACGTTGACGATCGTTTTTCTGGGTTTTCTGGGTGTTTACGAGTTCATCGGTTGAAGATCTGCTGTGTTCTCATGTTTACGACTTCAAGAAACCATTTTTATCGTGTTTACGATCCGGAGTTTAGAGTTTACGATTGCTCTGAATCGTAATTGGTGTTTACGATTTTGCCTTACCGGAATCGCTAGTCGTAATCATAGTTTACGACTCGTTTAATCGTAATTGGAGTTTACGATCTCTTCTTATCGGAATCAGGGTTTACGACTACGGAGTCGTAATCAGAAATCGTAATCAAGTGTTTACGAGTATACTTATCGGATTTGGAGTTTACGATTCCGTTTGGATCGTAATCAGTGTTCCCGATCGTAATCTTGTGTTTACGATCGTAATCAGGAGTGTGTTATCGTAATCTCTTTTGTTTGGACATTTGGACATTAGTTTTAGGTTCCCTAAGCTTACGAAATGGATTTCGAACCAAGTATGTATCAGAAGCTGGATTTTGAAATTGGATCCATCACTCGCCCACCTAGACTCACCTCGGCGGATAACTTTTTGGAATGGAAATATCGATTTGAAAATCACTTGAAGAGTGTTGACCTAAAACTCTGGAGGGCAGTTATTCATGGACCATTCAAACCTACTCACGCAGAAGGAGTTAATGCAGGGAAGGTCAAGACAGAAGATGAGTATGACGATGATGATTGGGAAAGATGCAACAAAGCAGAAAGATCATTTGCCATCATGACTATGGCATTAACACCAGATATTGCTCAAGGTTTCTGTCACACCCCCAAAAATCCCACGCGCGATAACGCGCCGCAGGGAGCGTGACAAACCAGGATCGATGTCCATTAGTTACACCAAACGACCAATAATTAATAAAAGGTTGTATATTTTATTAAAATATAAATACAGAGTTTTACAAATGCGGAAGCGTAATATGCTGAAAGTATTTATTGTAAAAACACCGCCACCCAAGGTGACGTGGCTTGTTCAAAGATAGTAAAAGGGTTTCGAAGTCTCATGCATGCGTACTCGTGATACTCGAACATCTGCAACCTGAGAATAACATGCTAAAAAGTGTCAACACAAAGGTTGGTGAGTTCACAGGTTTATCAGTTGAAAAACAGTTCAAGTTCAGTTTAAGATCGATTGTTCAACAACAATCAAGTTGAGTTTATGATTGACTATTCAACAATAGTCAAATTGAGTTTAAGATTGACTATTCAACAATAGTCAAGTTGAGTTTAAGATTGACTATTCAACAATAGTCAAGTTGTAAGAGCATAATCACTAATATATATCAAATAGCTAGCTAGGCTATATACATGAAACTTCGCACGTTGATGGTCACCGAAGCTAACAGTTGTTTACAGTTTATGCAGTTTGCCTTGTTGTGTTTAGGACGAATATAACACCCGTTCGATATCCAATCGAGTCAGCGCGACTGACCCGGGTGGGGTTTGTCAGACCCAGTAGTACTACAATATATTTCCCGCTATCGTCATTAATACTAACGGTACCATAAGAAGGACTTTGTTGTATCAGTGTGCTTCAAGTACTTCAAGTGATATATAAAAGTCTAATTATCTCAGTTGTATAGTTCATGCATGTTAATCTCCCCCAACAGGATTTAAAACAGTAAAATGGGGCCGTGAAACTCACCTTAGGTTGCTCAGCAAAGTTTCCAGATAAAACAGTTAATTCAAGTAGCAAGAACGAGTCTTGTGCAAGCAATCAATCACCTAACGAGCATTCAAGTATAAGTGTGTGTTCTATAAACTATCAAGTCTAACGTAAACGATAAAAACGAAGGATCGTGAAGTTCGGAATAAGTCGAGGATGGCACGTGTGCCAAATCCGAGCGATTATCGAAATAACGCGAGAAAATCCAATATATAACTTTAATATATATTTTCTAAGTTTGAGGATATCAAAAATAAATACATATATATATATATATATATATATTTAAATAAATGTTCAAGTGACGTTAATAATAAAGTTTCAACAAGTTATATATATATATATATATAATATATATATTATATATACATAAATATGTTAAATCCAATGATTTAAATATTTATTTTGAAAAGAAACAACAATTTATGGTGAATCATAATCCAAAACCGTGTATTTTATGTTTCTAGTCCAAAACGACGTTCTTAAATAGTTTCCTAAAAACATTTAATGTTTACACAAAATATTATTTTGTTTCAATCCAACGTCTTGTATATATATATAAAATAGTTTACACAATGAATAATATATATATATATATATATATCTATTTATCCTTTTTAAATAAACCCAAAGTTTTATATCAATAAATATATATACATGGATGTTTTAAAAAAAAACTATATTTTTAATTTAAATTGACAATTTAAACATGTTTTACAACTAAAATTATGGTTTACGAGTCTTAACATCTCAAATATATTTTTACGGGTTTTAGGTGTGTCGTGGGATGACTTTGGTACAAAATCTAGTGTTCAAAAGCTTGTACGAATGCAAAAACAATAAAAACAGCACATATGGGGGTCCTTGGGTTCGAACCCAAGACCTCAACTTTATGACACCGGGTACAAACCACTGGGCCAGCCCCTTGTTGGTGTCAAGTATCCGACGGGATTGTTTTTATCTAGTGGCGCTGACCAGAAACAAATATAGGGAAAATTAACAGGTTAAAAAGGGAGAGGACCGGATTCGAACTGGCGACCTCGAGTTTGGGTTACGCGCTGCAAACCACTCGGGCACTTGACCCGATTGTGTTATAACCCGGAACATAAATATATATATCCTAACCCAGAATCGCATCATCTTCTTCATCAAGAACTCCGGTGATCGGAACCCTAGCTCCGGTCACCGGAAAATCGCGAAACACAAATAAAACGTATAAAAAGGTGCGACTAACAGAGGAGATGATTTACCTTGAGTCGGAGATGAGAGATTGTCGAGTTTAAGTCACCGAAACGAAACCCGAAAGTTCCGACGATCGACCCCGCGGTTTGCTCCGATTCGAAAATTGAAAGCTCCTGCTTGCTCGGTTTTGAGAGGCGAACTCGATGGTGATCAAATGGAGGTCAATCGATCAGTGCTTGGACGGAATTTCTTGAGTTCACCGGAAAACTTGAAAAAGGAAAAAGAAGAAAGCGAGAGAGAATAGGGAGCTCGAGGGACTGAGATGGGATTGATAATAAGGATGAATGGGTTGATGGAAACTGAATGATTTAATCATTCCTTTGATTGCTAGCTTGTAACCGACGGACAATCGATCGAACGAATTCAACCGTGAATTCAATTCACGTAAATGAGCATTAAATCAACAATTGGTTATTGACACATTTAGTCCCTCACCAATTTACAAATATGACACAAAGTTTAGACAATTACATAAATCATCCCCTCAATATTTGTAAAAGTAAAGAAGGTTTAGAGATTGGCGGAAAGGGTCCCTCAAGGTTTATGGGTACTAACGACATCTAACGGAGGTTAACGAAAAGTAACGGAAAAATATTTTTAATGCCGAGTATACGAGACTTGTTGAAATATATTAATTGTATGACGTTTATAAGGGAATACAAATCTTGTTGACACCATAAATCATAGATTATAAATCTATAAATATGCATTTAAGTTACATAAAATCATACTTATAACTCTTTGAGTTACATAGTCAAGTTCACATAAAATTATATACTATTAATGTATATAAACGTCACATAGAATATAGATTTAACCGTCACATTAAATGACACAACGTTCATATAAAATCATAACGTATGATTTACATAAAATCATAAAACAAGAATATCAAACGTCAAACTTAAGTGCATGCTCGTTTAGTGATTACTACACAAAACCCTAATCTGCTAAAGTCAACACAGATCAAGCACATAAATGTTCACACAACATTTAATACGTTTTACGTTCAGTTAATGTCTAGAAAGTGACCTGAAAAGTCGGATTGTCACAGTATCCCCTTGTTGAAGAATTTTCGTCCTCGAAAATTGCGTAACGCGGTAAAAGTTAATGAGCTAGACACAAAGAAAAGAAAAGAAAAATTCTCAGTCGTCACATCATCCCCTTGTTGAAGAATTTTCGTCCGCGAAAATTAAACCAGTACCTGAACTAGACGAAGGCTGATCCTTGAATAGTCTGGGATATTTCTTCATCATCTGATCTTCGCGTTCCCATGTGAATTCAGGACCATGTCTCGAGTTCCAACGAACTTTAACGATTGGGATTTTGCTACGCTTTAACTGTTTAACTTCCCGGTCCATAATTTCTACCGGTTCTTCGATAAATCGAAGTTGTTCGTCCACATGCAACTCTTCAAGTGGAGTGATTAATGTCTCATCTGCTAAACATTTCTTTAAATTCGACACATGGAAAACGTTATGGACCCCACTTAGTTCTGCTGGTAAGTTTAGTTCATATGCTGATAGACCAACTCTATTAACAATCTCGAATGGCCCAATGTATCTTGGGTTTAACTTACCACGTTTACCAAAACGCACTACACCTTTCCAGGGTGAGACCTTTAACAAGACCTTGTCTCCTTCCTTAAATTCCAAAGGTCTTCGCCGTTTATCAGCATAACTTTTCTGTCTATCTCGTGCGGCTGCCATACGATTACGAATTTGCACGATTTTCTCTGTTGTCTCGAGTACCAACTCAGGACCTGTGAGTTGACTGTCACCAACTTCCGCCCAACAAAGAGGTGATCTACACTTTCGCCCGTAAAGTGCTTCAAACGGAGCTACACCAATACTGGTGTGATAACTGTTGTTATAAGAGAATTCCACTAAGGGTAAGTGTTTATCCCAACTTTCACCAAAATCAATCGCACATGCACGCAGCATGTCCTCAAGAGTTTGAATGGTCCGTTCACTTTGACCATCGGTCTGAGGGTGATATGCAGTACTCATGTCCAGACGCGATCCCAATGCTTCATGTAGAGATTCCCAACATTTGGATGTAAATCGAGCGTCTCGATCTGATATAATAGAAACTGGTACTCCATGTCGCGAGACGATCTCTTTAAGATAAAGTTTGCCTAATGTCTCGGAGGTATCAGTTTCCTTGATCGGTAGAAAATGTGCCGACTTAGTTAAGCGATCAATAATTACCCAAATTGTATCACATTTGCTTGCTGTACGGGGTAGCTTTGTGATAAAGTGCTAACATGTCCAAAAACCATCTTAGGCCCAAAGTACCATGAAATACAGTCACTAGATCAACCGGTTCAATTTTTGGTTCATCTAAAAATCGACTAATCATTCTGTCATTTTCCTTCATAGGCGTACCGCCTGGAAATTTACATTTATGGGCGGTACGCGTCAAATGGTAGACGAATTTCCAATTTTTCAATTTCGGGCGTACCGCCCTGATTTATCAGAAGTTAGGCGGTACGCTGTAATCTGTTGATTTTGGCTCCTGTTTTACATTCTTTGGCGTACCGCTCTGCATGTACAAATTCTGGGCGGTACGCCCCTGATTGGCCCGACTATTTTGTCTTTTTGTGCCATTTTTCCATTCTGTCGTTTTGAGCCAGAATCATTTGAGAAATCAGTATTTTACCATATTAGGGTCGTTTAGCAGACCGTTTTTGGTCTATTTTCCTAATCAAAACAAAACCCCAATTTCCTGAGCTTTCCATTTATGGTAATTTTCACCAATTCGAACCCCGTTTCCTACCAATGTTAATAGGGACAGATTTTTGGGTTTTAGGTTACTCATTTCCCCTTTAAACACACTTATCAAAGCTGACTTTATAATAACTTATCCCCTAAGGTTTCTATTTATGGAAAAATCAACATGCACGCATAAGAGAGTTGTACCTTGCGATGGATTTCTTGTACAACCGAACTTTCTGAATCCCTTGCTCTCTCCAGTCCCCAATCCAACTTCCAGGAGCAACTCTACGCTTGCATGCACGATCCATAGCCATTTATGAGTGTGAGATCATAAAAGATACCTTAATTCGCATTCTTAAGCAAAAATCAAGATGTCCTTACCTTGATTAACCTTAAATTTGTTTTCCACACACCTTGATCATTCCAATATGCATATCCACAGCTGCATTTATGAGGGTTAAGACTTGAGTGAAGGTTTCTTCAAGTAAACAAGTGATTAATGATGAAAAGGATTTGAAGAAAGGCTTACCCTTGATGATTTCCTTGTACTTGAGCTCTCAATGATGGAAAATAATGGCAACAGAGGTCTGGAAGTCGCAGCACAGAGTTCTTGGCCAGGTGTGAGCAATTGATCACAAGTGTGCAAGGCTATAAAGGCCAAATTCATAGTTTTTAACGAACTGGAATCGAGGCGTACCGCCCCAAAATGCATAATTTGGGGCATACCGCCCGGATTTTGAGATTCGGGTATGCTGAGATCCGATGTGTGCCGCAAACCGACCCGTTTACCAAACGGGTCGCGTACCGCCTAGGATTTCCTAATCCTAGGCGTACCGCCTCAAATTGTGATTCAGAAACTTTTGAATATTTCTCATTTGAAAATTCCAGCTCGGATGAACGTTTTGAACACAGAGGTTACATTCTCTCCCCCTTAAAGGAATTCCGTCCTGAAATTCGTTAAGCGTTAATTGAATAACTGGGGGTATTTTCTTCTCATGTCTACTTCGGATTCCCACGTATATTCGGGACCGCGTCTAGCGTCCCACTTGACTTTTACCATTGGAATCCTTTTCTTGCGTAGCTTCTTTGTGATTCGTTCCATTATTTCTGTGGGCTGTTCTGTGAAATTCAGCTTTTTATCGATTTTGATTTCTTTTATCGGAACCGCGAGAGCTTCATCCACCATACATTTCTGTAGGTTCGACACATGAAACACATCGTGAACTCCGCTAAGTTCCTCAGGCAATTCTAGTTGATAAGCCACCTCGCCGACTCTTGATATTATCTTGAAAGGTCCGATATACCGTGTGCTCAATTTCCCTCTTTTGCCAAAACGAATTATACCCTTCCAAGGTGATATTTTCAACATCACCATGTCTCCCTCTGCAAACTCAAGTGGCCTCCTACGCCGATCTGCGTAACTCTTTTGTCGGTCCTGAGCAGTTTTAAGCCTTTTACGAATCTCTGTTACCTTCTCTGTCGTTTCCATTATCAACTCAGGTCCTGTAAGTTGACCTTCTCCCACTTCAGACCAACATACTGGTGTTCGGTATTTTCTGCCATACAATGCCTCAAACGGTGCCATTTGAATGCTGGTGTGGTAACTATTATTGTATGAAAATTCGGCTAGTGGAAGATGATCATCCCAGCTACCACCAAATTCGGCTAGTGGAAGATGATCATCCCAGCTACCACCATTTGAATGCTGGTGTGGTAACTATTATTGTATGAAAATTGGACATTTTTCAACATAGGAAGCAATTGCCTTTTTCATTCCCGGCCACCAATAATTTGCCCTCAGATTCTGGTACATTTTGTCACTTCCTGGGTGAAGCATGTACTTGGATTTGTGAGCTTCTCGGAGAATCACATCACGTAACCCTCCTTCTTTAGGCACCCATATACGTTTGCCTAGTCTAAGGATGCCATCCGTCTCTCTTGTCAATTTTCTTACAACAGTCATCATCTCATCACGTTCGACATTTGAGTCCGCCATCTGTTTCTTTTGTGCTTTAATGATTTCTCCAATTAAATCTATACTTACATTCAATCTCAAGGCTCGAACTTGGAGTGGCTTGATTCTTTCCTTTCTGCTTAATGCATCTGCCACTACATTGGCCTTGCCTGGGTGATACTTGATCTCGCAATCATAATCACTCAGCACTTCCATCCAGCGTCTTTGTCGCATATTCAACTCCTTTTGACTGAACAAGTGCTGTAAGCTTTTGTGATCAGAGTATACCACAAATTTGGCTCCATAAAGGTAGTGCCTACAAACTTTAAGAGCGAAGACGATTGCTCCAAGCTCCAAATCATGAGTGGTGTAATTCTTCTCATGCTTTTTGAGTTGTCTAGATGCATATGCGATTACTTTATCTTTCTGCATCAGAACACATCCGAGTCCATTGATAGAGGCATCGCAGTATACCACAAAGTTTTCAGTACCTTCTGGTAATGAAAGTATAGGAGCAGAGCTTAACTTCTGTTTAAGTAGTTCAAAGGCATTTGTATGTTTAGGTTTCCAATCAAACTTCACATTCTTCTGGGTAAGAGAAGTCAATGGTGTGGCTATCTTTGAGAAATCCTGAATAAATCTTCGATAATAACCAGCTAGTCCTAAGAAACGTCGGATCTCGGTGGGACTCTTTGGTTGCTCCCATTTGGAAATAGCTTCCACGTTTGCTGGGTCTACTTGAATTCCGGCTTCGCTGACGATGTGACCCAGAAATTGTACTTCTCTCAGGCAAAAGTCGCACTTAGAAAATTTCGCATAAAGCTTCTCAAATCGTAATAATTCCAATATCTTCCTCAGATGTTCACCATGCTCTTCTCGAGTGCGGGAGTAAATCAAGATATCATCGATAAACACGATTACAAACTTGTCGAGATATGGCTTACACACCCGATTCATTAAATCCATGAATATAGCCGGCGCATTAGTTAATCCAAAAGGCATGACTGTAAATTCGTAATGGCCGTATCTTGTTCTGAACGCCGTTCTTGAAATGTCTTCTTCACGAACTCTGACTTGATGATATCCTGATCTCAAATCGATTTTTGAGAAATAACTAGCCCCTTGCAATTGATCAAACAAGTCATCGATTCTAGGCAAAGGGTATTTATTCTTGATGGTTACACGATTGAGGTCACGATAATCAATGCACATTCGCATCGTGCCATCCTTCTTTTTCACAAAAAGTACCGGCGCTCCCTAGGGTGATGAACTGGGTCTGATGAAGCCTTTACCGAGGAGTTCCTGAAGTTGGTTCTTCAGTTCTTGCCTTTCTGAAGGTGCAAGTCGGTACGGTGCTTTTGCTATTGGAGATGTTCCAGGTGCAAGTTCGATTTGAAACTCCACTTGTCTTTTTGGGGGCAGTCCTGGTAGTTCATCGGGAAACACATCCGGATATTCTGAGACTATGGGTACCTCTTCCAATTTCTTTTCTCGGGGTGTGTCAACTAGATTTGCCAGATATGCTTGATCACCTTTGCGAATACACTTTCCTGCTTTCAATCTGGAGATTATTCTCATTGGTTTGGTTTTCCTATCTCCAATGATAGTGTGAATCTTGTCGTCTGCAGACTTTAATTCCAACATCTTTTCGGCACAACGAATCTTTGCCTGATGTCGCGTGAGCCAATCCATCCCAAGCACAATGTCGAATTCGCTTAATTCCATTGGAAGGAGTTCTAGATTAAAAATGGTATTCTCATGCTCTAAACGACAATCTCTAATTACTTTGGTGATACTAATCTTTTGGCCATTAGCAGTTTCTACTACATAAGGAACATCTAACTTATGTGTCATACATTTTAGTCTAGGTACACAGGCAGAGGATATAAAACTCCTATTAGCACCAGAATCAAATAGAATGCTAACAATCACATTATTGACAGAAAACATACCAGAGACAACGTCGTCATTCACACGTGCCTCTTCGGCTGTCATAATATAGAGTCGGGGTGTACCTTTTGAAGTTCCAGTGCCTTTGTTCTTATCATCCCTTCTGCTCTTTCCTTGCAGACATTCCGAGCACCTATGTCCCTTCTCTTTGCAGTAGAAGCAGACCACTGGTGATCGGCACTGCTGATGCGTGTGCCCTGCTTTCCCGCAATTTTTACAATTATCTGCCTGTGGCCTCTTGAAATCCCTATCATCGTTCCTTCTTCCTTGATCGTTTCTCCCGAATTTTCCTCTCCTACTATCCCTTCCCTTATCATTGAACTTTCTCTTATTCCCAGATGTATCTACTTTAATTCCCACTGTTCTGATCCATTCATCAACCAGAGTACCCGTCAAGCTTATAGCAGATGCCAAGGTACTAGGTCGTGCAGATCTCACGTCTGCCCTTATTTCAGGGCTTAATCCCCATACAAACCTCCTGACCTTGGATGTCTCGGAATCTACCATGTGAAGCACCAAATTCAACAGCTCATTATATCTATTGATATAAGTCATATAATCGGATCCATTCATTCTCAGATTAATAAACTCATTTTCTAATCTCTCTGCTTCTTTTTCTGGAATAAATTTCTCCATGACCATTGCACGAAAAGCTTTCCAACTCAAGCGATAAGCTTTACCGTATCCCTAGTAGCACAGTCACTAATATCCAAAGCAGCTTCAGTTTCCTCCGGGATAATGCCGCTCCCTTGAAATATTGGGATGCAAACCTTACCATATCCCTAGTAGCACAGTCACTAATATCCAAAGCAGCTTCAGTTTCCTCCGACCAATTCAGGGCATCAGTAGCTCCCCTATCTCCCCTGAATATGCTTGGTTTACAGACCATGTAGGTCTTGTAGGAACATCCTCTTCTCACCTCATTCTCTGTTTTACGTTCTTTACTCCGAGATCTTTTTCTGGAGCGTTGCGGACGTTCTTCATGATTAGGACTGCGACTCCGACGGTTTCGGATCCTACTGTGAGCTGACGAGTCAGTTCTAGATTCAGCTGTTTGTGATCGAGATCTTGCAGACCCCTTCGATCTAGAAACAGCAGTTTTCATTCTTGGCGGTTCACTGGATCTCTCTGAACCAACGTGCGTCTTTCCTTGCCTTTTCTCCTTAGCGACCAACGAGGGAAACGCTTTAGAGATTCCTTGAGCTATAAGCTCCTGGAGTCTTTCTTCCTGTTCCATTTGTCTCAGTTGCTCAGATGTGAGAGGTTCTCTCACCTTACTGTGAACGGAGTGATCATCACGATCATGTTCCTCATCATAATCATCTTGACGAGTTCTGCTCGTTACTGCTTTCGACATTTCGCTGAAAGCAATACCAAATTGACAGATTTAACATACATTTGACTTAGTTGACAGGTATTAGTATTCAGAGTTTATATTCCTTTGCACATTCAAGTGACATAAGGAACATTATAAACATAAGGTTGTTGCACTCCTTTGGGCTTTCCGGATCACCATCTTGTGGTTACCGACATATTTTACCATGTTATGACTATGATCAGAGTAAAATCGCATACACACAAGCTCTTAGGGGTGGTCTAAATAAACCAAACCTCCTAAAAATCACTATGTATCCTGACTTAATCATTCCTATAATACCCAAATATTATAGATAACATCAAACAACTTTTATTCCATAACAATAACACATTCGACTAGCGGTTCAACCGCTTTACAAAATAAAGCACACCCATATTCAAATCACACTCAAACAAAGTTTCACAGAAGGACACATAGTACATATCATACTATTTTATTAAACACAAGACACAAAACTTCAGCCATCACAGTTCCTGCTTCTCTCCTTGTTTCTTGTCCTTGCGTCTTCCAAATGATGTGAGATGTTTGATGTGGGATGACACCTTCTTAGCTTCTTCTGCCATTTTCTTTTCCTTCTTCAGTTGTTTCTCCAGCCTTTTGGTTAGAGCCTTATTTTCTTCTCTGAGGGCTTCAATGACCGGGGAGTTTGGTCCTGAGTTATCCGCATACGGAGTTGGGGCAAAGACTGGACCTGGTCCTGAATAAGATGATCTGGGTAGGTCCTGATATGGTCCATATGGAGCATACGAGTAGGCAGAAGGCGGAAAAGGCATGTAGGACTGCTGCATTGGTGGAGAAGTCGAGTACTGGTATGGTTGTGGCGGATAATACGATGGCTGTGGTGGGTAATACGGCATACCCGTGGCATAGGGTTCCTGAATAGGTGTCGGATATATGATAGGCTGTTGGAACCCAGGTGGTTGCTGAAAAGACGAATTCTGGTGATACGCAGGTGGCTGTTGGTAAGCAGACGGGGGTTGGCTGTTAGACCTTAGCAATTGGGGAAAACTGTAACGTTCAGATACGGGTTGACTGCTCTGGCCATGCATCATAGCTGCTACGTACGGGTCCCTGATGTCGTTTGCCAAGGCTGCAATAGGATCATGTATTGGGACATCCACTAGATTTCCCATGTGAGGAAAAGTTGCCATGGGATCCTGTAGCATAGGAACCGATTCCTCGGGTCCTTCTTCAACATCTGCTGCATAGGCTGGGGAGGCAAACACATGTTGGGAATGATGCTCTGAGTGGTAGCTCACCGTGTATCCTGCTGACACTGCAATTACCACATGTGGAATGGTCTCGTCAGCATCTTCTTTAGGCTCCTCTCTGGGTCTTCTTGATCCGTCCCTACATCGCGAGCATTTTATTCCGATGGTGCAATGTGAATGGTGTGGCTTGGACGCACCGACATCCTCGGTTTAGTGCTTCTTTTCTTAGGAGGCTTCGGTACATCCGTAGTCGACGCCGCCGGTGATGGAGTCTTCCTTTGAGTACGCGCGGTAAAGTATCCTGAAAGGTCAGGGCTCATCGGTGGTACGGGTTGACTTGGTCGACCTTCATCCTTCTTGTTCTTGCTACTCTTGCTGCTACCGCTGTTCCTGCTGCCGGATTTTGAAGATTTTGCAAAGTTCCACATTTTTCACGAAAGTACCTGTGAATAAAATTTTAATATACAATGGGAGATATATATATATATATATATATATATATATATATATATATATATATTTGTGCACTCCTAAAATTTCTTCAACTTATTTCATGCTAAATTCCATCCATTGAGTTCACTAGTGTACACATAAAATAACCGTCGGTATCCACGTGTCTATTAAACTCGTCATATCATGAGGTACCTGTGGGTAACAATGACAGCGTGCACTTTCTGCAATTGCTACCGACCTTACATCATGCTATGAGTAATTTAATATATCAGTTTCAACTTAGGCTAACACTTATCATGGAAGACCATTAGCATCAATGTGTCTGTTAGGGTTCACCGAGTCTTAGTGCACCTGTGGGTAGGAATGGCAGTTTGCAAGGCTGTAACTTCTACCGACCTTACACTAAACCTCGATTACTTCTAACATACAAATTTTCAGCCTAGATCACAAATTGGTTCATGCAATACTTAGAGGTCCGACTAGGTTCAAGCTTAGGGCTCTAAGAAGTCATAATTTGCTGGAATCTTTGGCTTTGATACCAACCTGTCACACCCCCCCCCCTCCGCCGCCCCCTGCCAGGTGCGGGGGAGGGTGTGGGATCGGCTGTCCGCATCAGTTCCCGAGGTACCAACTAAACAACAACAATACACATACATAACGGACATCCAGTCCTCACATTGAAACTCTAGGCCGACTCTAAATGAGGATGCACATAGCACCTCCTAGCCGACCTGATAAAATGGATAGCCACCGGATATGACCCAGGACGGAACAAACGAAAGATACATTATATCAAAAGAAACATAGTCATAACAGGTCTTCAAAAACAAACGTCATTCGTTTATCATACATAGCCCTATTCATAGTGACAACAACCATGGAAACTCCATATTCAGATTAGGTCCACACCTACACTTGCTTACCTGCAACATAAGTCAATCACACAGAGTCAACAACATAGTTGTTGGTGAGTCATAACTACCATCACCACATTAACAGTTTTCAACACATACAGGTTATAAATCTATCATGCCGCACCCAAGGTCAACACTCATATACTCTACGGGCTCGTTGCGCGTAGCCGAACACCCTCTACGAGTAGTTTTTAAGTTCAACATATAAGCACATATTCCCCCTAGTAAATTAATACTAGAGGATCCGGGTGAATATGGATCGTTCAACTATAACGACCCTCATAATCTCTTATATGCCTAGTGGTCTCAACCTTAATGACCAGAAAGTCTCTAATGATCCACACAGGACATTCCGACTCACAGTGTTCGACATGATAATCATAACAGATATAACAGATACATCAGAACAGAAATGTGATCTCAAATAGTTAACTAATGAGGGAAGTCAGAGGACTCACAGTAATGAAGTCAGAAACAAAGTTCAACAAGGATTGCAATCCAAGATTCGCTAGAATATCCTATCTTCAGTGTCTAACAACCTATCATAAGTATTATGTATATACAAGTCATATACCATGCTAACATGTCCAAAAACCATCTTAGGCCCAAAGTACCATGAAATACAGTCACTAGTTCAACCGGTTCAATTTTTGGTTCATCTAAAAATCGACTAATCATTCTGTCATTTTCCTTCATAGGCATACCGCCTGGAAAATTTACATTTCTGGGCGGTACGCGTCAAATGGTAGACTAATTTCCAATTTTTCAATTTCGGGCGTACCGCCCTGATTTATCAGAAGTTAGGCGGTACGCTGTAATCTGTTGATTTTGGCTCCTGTTTTACATTCTTTGGCGTACCGCTCTGCATGTACAAATTCTGGGCGGTACGCCCCTGATTGGCCCGACTATTTTGTCTTTTTGTGCCATTTTTCCATTCTGTCGTTTTGAGCCAGAATCATTTGAGAAATCAGTATTTTACCATATTAGGGTCGTTTAGCAGACCGTTTTTGGTCTATTTTCCTAATCAAAACAAAACCCCAATTTCCTGAGCTTTCCATTTATGGTAATTTTCACCAATTCGAACCCCGTTTCCTACCAATGTTAATAGGGACAGATTTTTGGGTTTTAGGTTACTCATTTCCCCTTTAAACACACTTATCAAAGCTGACTTTATAATAACTTATCCCCTAAGGTTTCTATTTATGGAAAAATCAACATGCACGCATAAGAGAGTTGTACCTTGCGATGGATTTCTTGTACAACCGAACTTTCTGAATCCCTTGCTCTCTCCAGTCCCCAATCCAACTTCCAGGAGCAACTCTATGCTTGCATGCACGATCCATAGCCATTTATGAGTGTGAGATCATAAAAGAAACCTTAATTCGCATTCTTAAGCAAAAATCAAGATGTCCTTACCTTGATTAACCTTAAATTTGATTTCCACACACCTTGATCATTCCAATATGCATATCCACAGCTGCATTTATGAGGGTTAAGACTTGAGTGAAGGTTTCTTCAAGTAAACAAGTGATTAATGATGAAAAGGATTTGAAGAAAGGCTTACACTTGATGATTTCCTTGTACTTGAGCTCTCAATGATGGAAAATAATGGCAGCAGAGGTCTGGAAGTCGCAGCACAGAGTTCTTGGCCAGGTGTGAGCAATTGATCACAAGTGTGTAAGGCTATAAAGGCCAAATTCATAGTTTTTAACGAACTGGAATCGAGGCGTACCGCCCCAAAATGCATAATTTGGGGCGTACCGCCCGGATTTTGAGATTCGGGTATGCTGAGATCCGATGGGTGCCGCAAACCGACCCGTTTACCAAACGGGTCGCGTACCGCCTAGGATTTCCTAATCCTAGGCGTACCGCCTCAAATTGTGATTCAGAAACTTTTGAATATTTCTCATTTGAAAATTCCAGCTCGGATGAACGTTTTGAACACAGAGGTTACATTCTCTCCCCCTTAAAGGAATTCCGTCCTGAAATTCGTTAAACGTTAATTGAATAACTGGGGGTATTTTCTTCTCATGTCTACTTCGGATTCCCACGTATATTCGGGACCGCGTCTAGCGTCCCACTTGACTTTTACCATTGGAATCCTTTTCTTGCGTAGCTTCTTTGTGATTCGTTCCATTATTTCAGTGGGCTGTTCTGTGAAATTCAGCTTTTTATCGATTTTGATTTCTTTTATCGGAACCGCGAGAGCTTCATCCACCATACATTTCCGTAGGTTCGACACATGAAACACATCGTGAACTCCACTAAGTTCCTCAGGCAATTCTAGTTGATAAGCCACCTCGCCGACTCTTGATATTATCTTGAAAGGTCCGATATACCGTGGGCTCAATTTCCCTCTTTTGCCAAAACGAATTATACCCTTCCAAGGTGATATTTTCAACATCACCATGTCTCCCTCTGCAAACTCAAGTGGCCTCCTACGCCGATCTGCGTAACTCTTTTGTCGGTCCTGAGCGGTTTTAAGCCTTTTACGGATCTCTCTTACCTTCTCTGTCGTTTCCATTATCAACTCAGGTCCTGTAAGTTGACCTTCTCCCACTTCAGACCAACATACTGGTGTTCGGCATTTTCTACCATACAATGCCTCAAACGGTGCCATTTGAATGCTGGTGTGGTAACTATTATTGTATGAAAATTCGGCTAGTGGAAGATGATCATCCCAGCTACCACCAAATTCTATAACACACGCTCTCAGCATGTCTTCTAACGTTTGAATTGTTCTCTCGCTCTGGCCATCAGTTTGGGGATGATAGGCCGTACTAAACTTTAGTTTGGTTCCCATTGCTTCTTGAAAGCTTTGCCAAAAATGAGAAATGAATCTAGTATCTCTATCAGAGATAATAGACTTCGGCACTCCGTGCTTTGATATGATTTCGTTTACAAACAGCTTTGCAAGTTGCTTCCCATTATAAGTTTCAGCCATTGGTAAGAAGTGTGCAGATTTTGTCAAACGGTCCACGACTACCCAAATGTCATCGTTTCCGCTTCTAGTCTTTGGAAGTTTTGTCACGAAATCCATTGTAATTTCTTCCCATTTCCACTCGGGGAGTTCTATTCTCTGAAGGCAACCAGCAGGTTTCTGATGTTCAGCCTTTACTTGCAAACAAATTGGACATTTTTCAACATAAGCAGCAATTGCCTTTTTCATTCCCGGCCACCAATAATTTGCCCTCAGATTCTGGTACATTTTGTCACTTCCTGGGTGAAGCATGTACTTGGATTTGTGAGCTTCTCGGAGAATCACATCACGTAACCCTCCTTCTTTAGGCACCCATATACGTTTACCTAGTCTAAGGATGCCATCCGTCTCTCTTGTCAATTTTCTTACAACAGTCATCATCTCATCCCGTTCGACATTTGAGTCCGCAATCTGTTTCTTTTGTGCTTTAATGATTTCTCCAATTAAATCTATACTTACATTCAATCTCAAGGCTCGAACTCGGGGTGGCTTGATTCTTTCCTTTCTGCTTAATGCGTCTGCCACTACATTGGCCTTGCCTGGGTGATACTTGATCTCGCAATCATAATCACTCAGCACTTCCATCCACCGTCTTCGTCGCATATTCAACTCCTTTTGACTGAACAAGTGCTGTAAGCTTTTCTGATCAGAGTATACCACAAATTTGGCTCCATAAAGGTAGTGCCTCAAAACTTTAAGAGCGAAGACGATTGCTCCAAGCTCCAAATCATGAGTGGTGTAATTCTTCTCATGCTTTTTGAGTTGTCTAGATGCATATGCGATTACTTTATCTTTCTGCATCAGAACACATCCGAGTCCATTGATAGAGGCATCGCAGTATACCATAAAGTTTTCAGTACCTTCTGGTAATGAAAGTATAGGAGCAGAGCTTAACTTCTGTTTAAGTAGTTCAAAGGCATTTGTATGTTTAGGTTTCCAATCAAACTTCACATTCTTCTGGGTAAGAGAAGTCAATGGTGTGGCTATCTTTGAGAAATCCTGAATAAATCTTCGATAATAACCAGCTAGTCCTAAGAAACGTCGGATCTCGGTGGGACTCTTTAGTTGCTCCCATTTGGCAATAGCTTCCACTTTTGCTGGGTCTACTTGAATTCTGGCTTCGCTGACGATGTGACCCAGAAATTGTACTTCTCTCAGCCAAAAGTCGCACTTAGAAAATTTCGCATAAAGCTTCTCAAATCGTAATAATTCCAATATCTTCCTCAGATGTTCACCATGCTCTTCTCGAGTGCGGGAATAAATCAAGATATCATCAATAAACACGATTACAAACTTGTCGAGATATGGCTTACACACCCGATTCATTAAATCCATGAATATAGCCAGCGCATTAGTTAATCCAAAAGGCATGACTGTAAATTCGTAATGGCCGTATCTTGTTCTGAACGCCGCTCTTGAAATGTCTTCTTCACGAACTCTGACTTGATGATATCCTGATCTCAAATCGATTTTTGAGAAATAACTAGCCCCTTGCAATTGATCAAACAAGTCATCGATTCTAGGCAAAGGGTATTTATTCTTGATGGTCACACGATTGAGGTCACGATAATCGATGCACATTCGCATCGTGCCATCCTTCTTTTTCATAAAAAGTACCGGCGCTCCCCAGGGTGATGAACTGGGTCTGATGAAGCCTTTATCGAGGAGTTCCTGAAGTTGGTTCTTCAGTTCTTGCATTTCTGAAGGTGCAAGTCGGTATGGTGCTTTTGCTATTGGAGATGTTCCAGGTGCAAGTTCGATTTGAAATTCCACTTGTCTTTTTGGGGGCAATCCTGGTAGTTCATCGGGAAACACATCCGGATATTCTGAGACTATGGGTACCTCTTCCAATTTCTTTTCTCGGGGTGTCTCAACTAGATTTGCCAGATATGCTTGATCACCTTTGCGAATACACTTTCCTGCTTTCAATCTGGAGATTATTCTCATTGGTTTGGTTTTCCTATCTCCAATGATTGTGTGAATCTTGTCGTCTGCAGACATTAATTCCAACATCTTTTCGGCACAACGAATCTTTGCCTGATGTCGCGTGAGCCAATCCATCCCAAACACAATGTCGAATTCGCTTAATTCCATTGGAAGGAGTTCTAGATTAAAAATGGTATTCTCATGCTCTAAACGACAATCTCTAATTACTTTGGTGATACTAATCTTTTGGCCATTAGCAGTTTCTACTACATAAGGAACATCTAACTTATGTGTCATACATTTTAGTCTAGGTACACAGGAAGAGGATATAAAACTCCTATTAGCACCAGAATCAAATAGAATGCTAACAATCACATTATTGACAGAAAACATACCAGAGACCACGTCGTCATTCACACGTGCCTCTTCGGCTGTCATAATATAGAGTCGGGGTGTACCTTTTGAAGTTCGAGTGCCTTTGTTCTTATCATCCCTTCTGCTCTTGCCTTGCGGACATTCCGAGCACCTATTTCCCTTCTCTTTGCAGTAGAAGCAGACCACTGGTGATCGGCACTGCTGATGCGTGTGCCCTGCTTTCCCGCAATTTTTACAATTATCTGCCTGTGGCCTCTTGAAATCCCTATCATCGTTCCTTCTTCCTTAATCGTTTCTCCCGAATTTTCCTCTCCTACTATCCCTTCCCTTATCTTTGAACTTTCTCTTATTCCCAGATGTATCTACTTAATTCCCACTGTTCTGATCCATTCATCAGCCAGAGTACCCGTCAAGCTTATAGCAGATGCCAAAGTACTAGGTCGTGCAGATCTCACGTCTGCCCTTATTTCAGGGCTTAATCCCCACATAAACCTCCTGACCTTGGATGTCTCGGAATCTACCATGTGGGGCACCAAATTCAACAGCTCATTATATCTATTGATATAAGTCATATAATCGGATCCATTCATTCTCAGATTAATAAACTCATTTTCTAATCTCTCTGCTTCATTTTCTGGAATAAATTTCTCCATGACCATTGCACGAAAAGCTTTCCAACTCAAGCGATAAGCTTTATCCTTCCCAAGTCGATTCAACTCCACTTTCCAACAGGTTAATGCCGCTCCCTTGAAAGATTGGGATGCAAACCTTACCATATCCCTAGTAGCACAGTCACTGATATCCAAAGCAGCTTCAGTTTCCTCCAACCAATTCAGGGCATCAGTAGCTCCCTTATCTCCCCTGAATATGCTGGGTTTACAGACCATGTAGGTCTTGTAGGAACATCCTCTTCTCACCTCATTCTCTGTTTTACGTTCTTTACTCCGAGATCTTTTTCTGGAGCGTTGCGGACGTTCTTCATGATCAGGACTGCGACTCCGACGGTTTCGGATCCTACTGTGAGCTGACGAGTCAGTTCTAGATTCAGCTGTTTGTGATCGAGATCTTGCAGACCCCTTCGATCTAGAAACAACAGTTTTGCTTCTTGGCGGTTCACTGGATCTCTCTGAACCAACGTGCGTCTTTCCTTGCCTTTCCTCCTTAGCGACCAACGAGGGAAACACTTTAGAGATTCCTTGAGCTATAAGCTCCTGGAGTCTTTCTTCCTGTTCCATTTGTCTCAGTTGCTCAGATGTGAGAGGTTCTCTCACCTTACTGTGAATGGAATGATCATCACGATCATCTTCCTCATCATAATCATCTTGACGAGTTCTGCTCGTTACTGCTTTCGACATTTCGCTGAAAGCAATACCAAATTGACAGATTTAACATACATTTGACTTAGTTGACAGGTATTAGTATTCAGAGTTTATATTCCTTTGCACATTCAAGTGACATAAGGAACATTATAAACATAAGGTTGTTTCACTCCTTTGGGCTTTCCGGATCACCATCTTGTGGTTACCGACATATTTTACCATGTTATGACTATGATCAGAGTAAAATCGCATACACACAAGCTCTTAGGGGTGGTCTAAATAAACCAAACCTCCTAAAAATCACTATGTATCCTGACTTAATCATTCCTATAATACCCAAATATTATAGATAACATCAAACAACTTTTATTCCATAACAATAACACATTCGACTAGCGGTTCAACCGCTTTACAAAATAAAGCACACCCATATTCAAATCACACTCAAACAAAGTTTCACAGAAGGACACATAGTACATATCATACTATTTTATTGAACACAACACATAAAACTTCAGCCATCACAGTTCCTGCTTCTCTCCTTGTTTCTAGTCCTTGCGTCTTCCAAATGATGTGAGATGTTTGATGTGGGATGACACCTTCTTAGCTTCTTCTGCCATTTTCTTTTCCTTCTTCAGTTGTTTCTCCAGCCTTTTGGTTAGAGCCTTATTTTCTTCTCTGAGGGCTTCAATGACCGGGGAGTTTGGTCCTGAGTTATCCGCATACGGAGTTGGGGCAAAGACTGGACCTGGTCCTGAATAAGATGATCTGGGTAGGTCCTGATATGGTCCATATGGAGCATACGAGTAGGCAGAAGGTGGAAAAGGCATGTAGGACTGCTGCATTGGTGGAGAAGTCGAGTATTGGTATGGTTGTGGCGGATAATACGATGGCTGTGGTGGGTAATACGGCATACCCGTGGCATAGGGTTCCTGAATAGGTGTCGGATATATGATAGGCTGTTGGAACCCAGGTGGTTGCTGAAAAGACGAATTCTGGTGCTACGCAGGTGGCTGTTGGTAAGCAGACGGGGGTTGGCTGTTAGACCTTAGCAATTGGGGAAAACTGTAACGTTCAGATACGGGTTGACTGCTCTGGCCCTGCATCATAGCTGCTACGTACGGGTCCCTGATGTCGTTTGCCAAGGCTGCAATAGGATCATGTATTGGGACATCCACCAGATTTCCCATGTGAGGAAAAGTTGCCATGGGATCCTGTTGCATAGGAACCGATTCCTCGGGTCCTTCTTCAACATCTGCTGCATAGGCTGGGGAGGCAAACACATGTTGGGAATGATGCTCTGAGTGGTAGCTCACCGTGTGTCCTGCTGACACTGCAATTACCACATGTGGAATGGTCTCGTCAGCATCTTCTTTAGGCTCCTCTTCTGGGTCTTCTTGATCCGTCCCTACATCGCGAGCATTCCATTCCGATGGTGCAATGTAAATGGTGTGGCTTGGACGCACCGACATCCTCGGTTTAGTGCTTCTTTTCTTAGGAGGCTTCGGTACATCCGTAGTCGACGCCGCCGGTGATGGAGTCTTCCTTTGAGTACGCGCGGTAAAGTATCCTGAAAAGTCAGGGCTCATCGGTGGTACGGGTGGACTTGGTCCACCTTCATCCTTCTTTTTCTTGCTACTCTTGCTGCTACCGCTGTTCCTGCTGCCGGATTTTGAAGATTTTGCAAAGTTCCACATTTTTCACGAAAGTACCTGTGAATAAAATTTTAATATACAATGGGAGATATATATATATATATATATATATATATATATATATATATATATATATATATACATTTTTGTGCACTCCTAAAATTTCTTCAACTTATTTCATGCTAAATTCCATCCATTGAGTTCACTAGTGTACACATAAAATAACCGTCGGTATCCACGTGTCTATTAAACTCGTCATATCATGAGGTACCTGTGGGTAACAATGACAGCGTGCACTTTCTGCAATTGCTACCGACCTTACATCATGCTATGAGTAATTTAATATATCAGTTTCAACTTAGGCTAATACTTATCACGGAAGACCATTAGCATCAATGTGTCTGTTAGGGTTCACCGAGTCTTAGTGCACCTGTGGGTAGGAATGGCAGTTTGCAAGGCTGTAACTTCTACCGACCTTACACTAAACCTCGATTACTTCTAACATACAAATTTTCAGCCTAGATCACCAATTGGTTCTTGCAATACTTAGAGGTCCGACTAGGTTCAAGCTTATTAGGTGTCGATTTTGATCCATTAGTCACCCACAAACGTGTCTAGAGGCCAGGGCGCATCTAACATGTATAAATAAAGGATCTAAAAGTTCGAAATTCCTCACCAATTCACAAATTCTTTACTTGAAAACCCCTAACCACGCCCGAAACTTCTCCTGCTCAATTCGATCGATACTTAGAGTTTGAAGCTGAAATTCTGCATTTATGCTTCATTAGGTATGGTCTAAAATAACCTCTTTCAGTTTTTGATAATATTGCCTCTATGTATGATTTCTAAAAATGTATAAAAACTAGGGTTCTTGAGCTTGTTTTTCTAAAATCGGGTGATCGGTTTGGAATTAGGGTCTGAATTTTGGAAAGTAATCCTAAAATAATGTTATCACACCTCCCCCCCTCCGCCGCCCCCTGCCAGGTGCGGGGGAGGGTGTGGGACCGGCTGTCCGCATCAGTTCCCGAGGTACCAACTAAACAACAACAATACACATACATAACGAACATCCAGTCCTCACATTGAAACTCTAGGCCGACTCTAAATGAGGATGCACAGAGCACCTCCTAGCCGACCTGATAAAATCGATAGCCACCGGATATGACCCAGGACGGAACAAACGAAAGATACATTATATCAAAAGAAACATAGTCATAACAGGTCTTCAAAAACAAACGTCATTCGTTTATCATACATAGCCCTATTCATAGTGACAACAACCATGGAAAGTCCATATTCAGATTAGGTCCACACCTACACTTGCTTACCTGCAACATAAGTCAATCACACAGAGTCAACAACATAGTTGTTGGTGAGTCATAACTACCATCATCACATTAACAGTTTTCAACACATACAGGTTATAAATCTATCATGCCGCACCCAAGGTCAACACTCATATACTCTACGGGCTCGTTGCGCGTAGCCGAACACCCTCTACGAGTAGTTTTTAAGTTCAACATATAAGCACATATTCCCCCTAGTAAATTAATACTAGAGGATCCGGGTGAATATGGATCATTTAACTATAACGGCCGTCATAATCTCTTATATGCCTAGTGGTCTCAACCTTAATGACCAGAAAGTCTCTAATGACCCACACAGGGCATTCCGACTCACAGTGTTCGACATGATAATCATAACAGATATAACAGATACATCAGAACAGAAATGTGATCTCAAATAGTTAACTAATGAGGGAAGTCAGAGGACTCACAGTAATGAAGTCAGAAACAAAGTTCAACAAGGATTGCAATCCAAGATTCGCTAGAATATCCTATCTTCAGTGTCTAGCAACCTATCATAAGTATTATGTATATACAAGTCATATACCATGCTAACATGTCTAAAAACCATCTTAGGCCCAAAGTATCATGAAATACAGTCACTAGATCAACCGGTTCAATTTTTGGTTCATCTAAAAATCGACTAATCATTCTGTCATTTTCCTTCATAGGCGTACCGCCTGGAAATTTACATTTCTGGGCGGTACGCGTCAAATGGTAGACTAATTTCCAATTTTTCAATTTCGGGCGTACCGCCCTGATTTATCAGAAGTTAGGCGGTACGCTGTAATCTGTTGATTTTGGCTCCTGTTTTACATTCTTGGGTGTACCGCTCTGCATGTACAAATTCTGGGCGGTACGCCCCTGATTGGCCCGACTATTTTGTCTTTTTGTGCCATTTTTCCATTCTGTCGTTTTGAGCCAGAATCATTTGAGAAATCAGTATTTTACCATATTAGGGTCGTTTAGCAGACCGTTTTTGGTCTATTTTCCTAATCAAAACAAAACCCCAATTTCCTGAGCTTTCCATTTATGGTAATTTTCACCAATTTGAACCCCGTTTCCTACCAATGTTAATAGGGACAGATCAAACGGGTATAAGCCCAAAACGTTTAACAAAATATATCAATTCAATTTAGGGCATTAGTTAGTGAAACTCACCTTGGCTTTTCACAACATAATCCCAATTACGAGTTAATCTTCGTTAACCGCTTTAACTTCCAACATAACTTGTATCATAATCTTGATGCCCGGTTATAATGCATGTCCAGACTTGTTTGTGTCCAAAACCGAACGATCATTAAATTTAACGAACAAGTAGTCCGTTCCACTTGGTTTTCCAACACGAGTAACTCTCTGCTCTCTGTTTTCCGTTTTTGACCGAACCTATCTTCGCAAACCTTTGATCAGCTCCGATCGAGTCAACCGTGTTCACATGAATAAATAATCTAACGTTTTACACAAATCTGTTACAAACCGATCAACATAAAAACTAAACTTCCCGACATCCGATCTTAATGAAATTCTCAGAGAGCGTGCGTTTCGATATGAGGAAGCTATTGTCCATATTTAATGACAAACCGACCGTTTAATCAGCGGGGATCTATGATTCTTTGGACCTGTGTCACACAACTCAGAAATTTCGATTAGTCGGTTTTAAGCACATAAAAATCATACATATGGGATTAATCTCGCAAATCCAAACGGTCAAAATCCCGATATAATCCTTGTGCACCTTCTGTCAAAACTTTGGTCACTTTTAACGGTTAGATCTGTGTAGAACGCACATGTAAAACCGTTGGATTTTTAGACAGATTTTGACAATTTGATCAGTGAACTTTAACATGAAAGAACACATACCTACTTTTGTCTGATCATCTATCCCTATGGTCAGATTAACCATATATGATTTTCGCATCTGGTGTCCGTAATATAGCTCGATCTAACGGTTAGATCATCGGGGATAGTGCATGCAATAAAGCTGCGTTTTCATGCATGTTGTCAAAATGTGACAGATTTTTAATTGGACGATTTCATGAACTTAAGCAAAGAATTTGGTGAAACTAATCTTACCACTGCGTTCGCAACGTCCAGAAATGGTAGGAGGGTGAAAACGGGACTTTCGACCATCATCGGCCGTCGCCGGACCGCTGTGAACCACCGCCGGGCCGCCGCCGGATCACCGCCGGACCACCACCGGAGCTCTCCTCCTTCTCACTAATCTCTCTCTAAAGTCTCTGCTGCATTTTGTTGAAATGAGGAAGAGGACAAAGTTTTTCCTTTATATAGACCTAATTATTTGACAGGTATATACCCGTTTGATCTGTCCTATACCGCGCTTTTCGATTATGTTAACGTTTTAAATCTCGCATTGGTGAGAATATTGTGGGTACGAAATTAAGCGTCGGCGCACGCTCATAGAAAAGATGAGCTAGGCCTATACCGAATGATGAATTTGGAATTTGGATAATTTAGAACAATGTATTCTAGATCATTAATGTAGCGTGAGATGTATTGGTAGATCTACTGGGGTTGACCACCCGTACTCACTGATCAGTCGCTCTGGTCGCGAAACATGGTGAAATATACGATCGAATATGGGACTAGTTTTGATTTAGAGCTTACGATTAATTTGTGCAGCGTAAACCTAGCTAGTTTAGGAACCAGAAATATTCTCCATTTGGATTCACTCCCTTGATTCATGAAATGAATAAGTGGGATTAAACTGTTTTTCAGGTAACTGATGGGATGCATGGAAATATGGATTTGGTGGTACGAGGATGACTACGTGATGTGCTATCGAGTCTATATTACGTTTTAGTGGTGGTGGAATGTAATCGGGACCTAAACATGGGATGATAGATTCATCCCATATCTTTTGTAAACACTTTAGGGGATATTTAGTATATCCCAATTTTCTAAATGAAAAGTGTTTTAATATAAATTATGTTTCACTTATTAACACTACTAAAACGATGGGTTAAATAATAAATTACTGCCACGTAAGCCTTCTGCTATAATAATAAAAATTGGGGTGTTACACAACTTGTGAACTTAGCCGATACAAAGCTATATGATAGCACCCAATTTTTCCGATTCGGCGGTTCGATCTATGATTTATCATTCATGGATGTTGATAGGATCCATCCATTTAGCAGCACCTTAGGATGGCATAGCCTTAAAATGAAGGGCGAGGTTCAAACGAGGAAAGGTTTACGGTGAATTGCTAGGCATCCAGAGACGAGGAAGGGCGTAGTAAGCGACTAAATGCTTCGGGGAGTTGAAAATAAGCATAGATCTGGAGATTCCCGAATAGGTTAACCTTTCAAACTGCTGCTGAATCCATGGGTAGGCAAGAGACAACCTGGCAAACTGAAACATCTTAGTAGCTAGAGGAAAAGAAAGTAAAAGAGATTCCCGTAGTAGCGGCGACCGAAATGGGTGCAGTGATCGATATACATATCAACAACTCCCAATTGGATTAGTTTCTCCTCAACAAATAAGTACTTGGTCCATAAAAATCCTGCCTAATGGTGAGATAGTTGGAGAGGTGACAAAACCTTATACCTTTCATTACAAAACCAATAAACCAGAAAAATATGGATTATTTTGTGAAGGAATTTTTGGGCCTATAAAAAGTGGAATTTGTGCTTGCGGAAATTATCGAGTAATCGGAAATGAAAAGGAAGACCCGCAATTTTGTGAAGAATGCGGAGTCGAGTTTGTTGATTCTCGGATACGAAGATATCAAATGGGCTACATCAAACTCGCATACCCGGTAATGAATGTGTGGTATTTGAAACGTCTTCCTAGTTATATTATGAACCTTTTAGATAAACCTCTTAACGAATTAGAAGACCTAGTATACTGCGGTGTGTGATTTGATCGAAATTCTGATTTTACAGATTCGAAATGAGAAACTGTCATCCCATTTAATCCAATCGGGATGCCGTTACCTGACATGTTTCTTGGTAGGAGTAACATGAAGCTCAGAATTAGGGATGTATTCAAGACACTCCCCAAAAACGGAACTGATCTATGGTCGATTTCATGAGAATTTTATACCTCGTAAAAAAAAGACTTTGAAGCTCAGTTTCTTTTTGTGTTTTACTCTTTGGGGTATGCCCCTTTGAGAACTAGTAGAGATTTCACTCTACTACTTGTACTTTGAAGTTTCTGTTTGTACAAAAATCACCGGGGTAACCCTTTACCCAAAAAAAAAAGACATTTTCTTTTGTGCAATTAAATAGTTCCTTTTTTTTTACAAAGAAATTCTGTTCAAGTAAGCAAATAGAAAAGTTGTCATGGTTACAAGAGTCTATCTATCGCATTTAGACTTTAAGGGCATCGTGGCCTAACCGTCGAGGTGAAGTCGAGACCTTAAAGATCGAATGGAACAACACATAGACAAGTAAAATCCTTATGAATTCCAAGGTACTCTCTTTAATTAAGAATTAAGGGATTCATCATTCGAGAGGATGAAGACTACTCAAGAATTTCACATTTCATTTATGTCATAATTGAATAAAGAATTCATAAAATCTAAATCAAATACAAAGAATATGGAAGACAAAATCAATGAAGTTATACTTTATCTTCACTGTAAACTTGAGTAAGGAGTAGATCTTTTTGGAGTTTTCTAGAATCTGAAAGCCAGAACTCCTTTCTTTTACTTTTTTTCTTTATTTGACATACTTTAGCCGGATCAAATGAAACTTTCATGTACAACTGGGGGGTTGGGGGGGGGGGGGAGGCATTTATCCGAATTTTTGTTTTGCTAGGCCCATAAATAAAAACCCACTTTTTTACGATTACGAGGTTTATTGGAATTTGAATTTCAACCCTGGAAATACAGGATCCCAATTTTTTTTACTACCCGGAGTTTCGATACATTTTGAAATCGAGAGATGTCTACCGGGGGAGGTTCTATCAGACAACAATTAGCCAATCTAGATTTACGAATGATTAAAGATTATTCATTGGTAGAATGGAAAGAATTGGAGGAAGAGGAACCCACAGGGAATGAATGGGAAGATCCAAAAGCTGGAAGAAGAAAAGATTTTTTGCTTAGATGCATGGAATCGGCTAAGCATTTTATTCGAACAAATATATAACCAAAATGGATGGTTTTGTGTCTATTGCCAGTTCTTCCTCCTGAGTTGAGACCAATCTATCATATAGATGAGGATAAACTAGTGACCTCGGATATTAATGAAATATATAGAAGAATTATCTATCGTAATAATACTCTTACAGATCTATGAACAACAAGTATAGCTACGCCAGAAGAATTAATAATATCTCAGGAAAAATTGCTACAAGAAGCCGTGGATGCAATTCTTGGTAATGGAATTTGCGGACGTCCAATGAGGGATGATTATAATAGAATTTACAAGTCGCTTTCAGATGTAATTGAAGGCAAAGAAGGAAGAGTTCGCGAGACTCTGCTTGGTAACGAGTTGATTATTCAGGTCGATCAGTGATTGTCGTGGGCCCTTCACTTTCATTACATCGATGAGGATTGCCTCATGAAATTGCAATAGAACTTTTCCAGACATTTTGTAATTCATGACCTAATTAGAAAACATCTTTCTTCGAACATAAGAGTTGCTAAGAGTCAAATTAGAAGAAGAAAAACCGATTGTATGGGAAATACTTCAAGAAATTCTAGATTACCATTATGTATTGCTGAATAGAGCGCCTACTCTGCATAGATTAGGCATATAGGCATTCCTCCCCGTTTTAGTGGAAGGGCGTGCTATTTGTTTAGATCCATTAGTTTGTAAGGGCTTCAATGCAGACTTTGACGAGGATTAAATGGTTGTTCATGTGCCTTTATCTTTAGAGGCTCAATAGAGGCGCGTTTACTTATGTTTTCTCATATGAAACTTTTGTCTCCAACTACTGGAGATCCCATTTCTGCACCAACTCAAGATATGCTTAGTGGACTCTATGTCTTAACGAGTGGAAATCGTCGGGGTATTTATGTAAATAAGTATAATCCATATAATCGTATAAACTATCAAAATGAAGATAATAACTATAAGTATACAAAAAAAAAGAACTCATTTTTGTAATGCCTATGATGCAATTTGAGCTTATCGGCAAAAACGAATCAATTTAGGTAGTCCTTTGTGGCTACGGTGGCGACTAGATCAACGTGTTATTGCTGCAAGAGAAGCTCCTATCGAAATTTATTATGAATCTTTAGGAACCTATTATGAGATTTATGGACACTAGCTAATAGTAAGAAGTATAAAAAAAGAAATTCTTTATATATATATTCGAACCACTCTTGGTCATATTACTCTTTATCGAGAAATAGAAGAAGCCATACAGGGGTTTTGGCAAGGCTGTTGTAATTCTATGCTACCAGCGGGAATTCGAGTCTCGCCGGGTTAACTAGGACTAGAATTGCGGAACTTCTACGTGAATCAAGATATAGAAAAGGAAGTTTTCCAATCACTGACTCAAACCCATTGTTAATTTCTACTCAGCGCAACGCAATATGGAGGTACTGATGGCAGAACGGCCCACTCAGGTCTTTCACAATAAAGTGATAGACGGAATTGCCATGAAACGACTTATTAGTCGATTTATTGATCACTATGGAATATGATATACATCACATATCCTGGATCAAGTAAAGGCTCTGGGTTTCCGACAAGCTACCGCCGCATCCATTTCATTAGGAATTGATGATCTTTTAAAAATACCTTCTAAAAGATGGCTAGTTCAAGACACTGGACAACAAAGTTTTATTTTGGAAAAACACCATCATTATGGGAATGTACATGCGGTAGAAAAATTACGTCAATCGATCGAGATATGGTATGCCACAGGTGAATATTTGCGACAAGAAATGACTCCTAATTTTCGTATGACCGATCCTTTTAATCCAGTCCATATAATGTCTTTTTCGGGAGTCAGAGGAAATGCATCTCAGGTACATCAATTAGTAGGTATGAGAGGATTAATATCGGATCCCCAAGGACAAATGATTGATTTACCTATTCAAAGCAATTTACGTGAAGGACTCTCTTTAACAGAATATATAATTTCTTGCTACGGAGCCCGTAAAGGAGTTGTGGATACCGCTATCCAAACATCAGATGCAGGATATCTCACGCGTAGACTTGTTGAAGTAGTGCAACACATTGTTGTACGTCGAACATAATGTGGCACCTTTCGAGGTATTTTTGTAAGTCCTCGAAATGGAATGATGGCGGACAAGATTTTTATCCAAACATTAATTTCCCGTGTATTAGCAGATGCTATATATATAGGTTCGTGATGCATTGCTACTAGAAATCAAGATATTGGGGTTAGACTTGTCAATAGATTCATAACTTTTAGAGCACAACCAATTGCTATTCGAACCCCCTTTAATTGTAGGAGTACATCTTGGATTTGTCAATTATGTTATGGCCGGAGTCCAGCTCATGACGAACTGGTCGAATTAGGAGAAGCTGTAGGTATTATTGCAGGTCAATCTATTGGAGAACCGGGCACTCAATTAACATTAAAAACTTTTCATATTGGCGGAGTATTCACAGGGGGTACTGTACAACATGTGCGAGACCCTTCTAATGGAAAAATTATTTCAATGAGGATTTGGTTTATCCGACACATACACGTCATGGACATCCTGCTTTTCTATGTTCTAGAGACTTGTATGTAACTATTGAGAGTGAAGATATTATACACAATGTGTGTATTTCGCCCAAAAGTTTTCTTTTAGTTCAAAACGATCAATATGTAGAATCAGAACAAGTCATTGCTGAGATCGCGTGAGAACATCCACTTTGAATTTGAAAGAGAAGGTTCGAAAACATATTTATTCTGACTCAGAGGGCGAAATGCACTGGAATACCGATGTGTACCATGCACCTGAATTTACATATGGTAATATTCATCTCTTACCTGTAGAGACCTGAAAAATTGAGGCTTTTGCATTAGATGGATTTGGGCTTGTTTAGTGTTTTTGGGCTAGCTTGTAAATGTAATTGGGCTAACTTGGGTAGGCTAATTTGGGGTTTAGGTCCGATTTTGTTAGTGTGGGCCTCAGGGTTTTCGAAATATCCTAATGAGATTGACTTGTTTACCAAGTCAATCTCAACTATATATAGAACCTCATATCAACTAGTTAGGGTTGCTAGTCTTTTGGTGAATTATGGTGTAATCGAAATTCTCCCTAGAGAATTTCGATCCAAGGTGTAGCAATCAATCAGTGTTCAATCTAAGTTTGTTCTTCAATCGGTTTGTTTACTTCTTGTGCTTATACTTTTCAATTATCATCTTTTATTGTTTGTCTTGAATCAACTAGTTAAACCGGATTCCGCACGGTTTCACTAGTCCAGATATCGCGTGAGGGTTAGTTTGATCCTTACAATTGGTATCAGAGCCAAGAAACGCAAGTTTCGAGGCTCTCGCGATATCAGATTCAAGTTTTTGAGTTCTAACGATTTGAGTTTTGTGGTGATTTTCAGCGCTTAGCCCTTTCGGAGGTGTGTGTGTGCAGGTTTCAAGACAAGACAAAATCTCGTGAAGCTGTGCTTGTGTCAGAAAGACTTTTCGACCCAGTTCTGTACTTTTCGATCATCCAGTGTGATCGAAAAGCCATTCCAGTTGACTCTTTTCGATCGAGAAAGCCCCCATTTGTGGCTTTTCGATCCATTGCTCTCAGTCGAAAAGTCCCCTAAGTGACTTTTCGACCAGCTTTCCCAATCGAGAAGTCCCCTTTTGTGACTTCTCGATCAGTTACATCAATCGAAAAGTCCCTCTGAGACTTTTCGATTCGCCCCTCACAATCGAGAAGTCTCCTTGAGACTTCTCGATCAGCCTTCTTGATCGAAAAAGTCCCCATCGAGACTTTTCGATCCGGCCTTCACTTTTCGATCGTATCGGACTTTTCGACCCTCACTCTTTCCGATGGAAAAGTACTTCTCGATCAGCTCTTTTCAGCCGAGAACCACTTTTCGATCCAAACTTTGTCCTACCGGAAAGTACTTCTCGATCCAATCGGAATTTGTTCTCTCAATGGCTTTTGATATGGCTAATATTTCTTCAGCTACTCTGGAAATGGATGCTCAAATCGGTATGGCGACTAGACCACCAAGACTGACCTCAGGAAAGGACTTCATGAGTTGGAAGTACAGGTTCGTCAACTATGAAAACTACAGTGATCCCAAGATTATGAGATCAATTGAAGCTGGAGATTATGTCCCAAAGATTCAAGTATCCGGACAACCTGATGTGATAAAACAGAAGCACGAATGGTCCGACACAGACTGGGACAAAGTGGAAAAGGATAGGAAGGCCCTTGATGCATTAACTATGGCACTCTCACCTGAGGTTGCTGAAGCCTTCAAGGAGTACAAGTCTGCTAAAACTTTGTGGGATGCTCTAGTTGATGCATATGAAGGAAACTCAGACATGAAGGAGTCGAGGAAAGAGAACCTTAGAGAGCAATTTAATGATTTCAACTACATTCATGGGGAAAATATAGAGACACAATTGCAAAGGTTCATCAAAATCGTCACCGCAATGAAAGAAGCTGAGGTGACATACACTCAAAAGGAAGTAAACAAGAAGCTGATTAGCTCCTTGCCCCCCAACTGGGATAGCACAGTGGAGGTAATGGAAGGAGTCTTGGACTTGAACACAGCAACCCTTAGCTCACTCATGTCTACAATTCGAGCTTATGAAGAAAAGAAACTCAAAAGGGTAAGAAAACAGGGAATTGGAGCAGCGGCCAAACAAGTGAATCAAGCCTTTATATCACAGCCCAGCACACCTGTAACTCAAACAGTTGATCTGACATCAAACCCTCTAGCCTTCATTTCTCAAGCTACTAGTGGATCAAGCTCCTCAAATGGCTCTAACCTGGTTACATTGGATGTTAACAATTTAGCTAAAGATTCTAGTTTTGCCTTGGGAATAGGAATAATGAGTTATTATCAAGCTTTGGTTGCAGGTACCTTACTTCCAAATGACCTATCTCATGAGGATGTGAATCAAGTAAATCCAGATAACCTTGAAAAGATGGACATATCTTATCAAATGGGGATGTCGGCTCTGAGAGCCAAGCAGTATATGGCAAGAACTGGGAGCAAGACTTGGAATGATGGGAAAGGAGTAAAGCTATCTTTCAACAAAGCTAATCTGAGATGCTTCAACTGCAATGAATAAGGTCACTATGCCAGAGAGTGCACCAAGCCCAAAGTTGAAAGAGGTGCTAAAAGTGATGAAAGACACAATGTCAAGAAAAGGGAAGTAGGGGCTGATGATAAAGCCCTTGTTGTTCAAAGTACTCCAGGAGGATACGACTGGTCTACTGAGGTTGATGATCTCAGTCTAACTCTTACACACATCGCCATGCTAGCCGAGGAAGAAGCAGAGAGAGAAACACTGGAGATGAACCAACATGCATTCATGGCGAATACTGCTACAGGGCCTGATGTCAACTCTAGCAACACACAGGTATGCAATTGTTCTTGTTCTCATTGTGCAGAGGTATTTAAAGCTTACCAAGAATATGAATCTAAATTTTACTATGAATCTCTAAACTGTGAACGTGCCACTAGGGAATCTAACAATTTCAAAGATATGGCTAAAGTAAATAAGGAAAAGTATGAAGCTACAAAGCTAGATGTGACAAACCTTGATAATCAACTTAGTGACACTAGAGTTTTGTTGAGAGTTGCTAACACAAAAGTCGAAAATATAACAAAAGAGGTAGAAGAATTGAAAGATCAGCTTGCTAAATCTCAAAATAAGATTGATGCTAATAATAAGATTCAATCAAAAATGCTAGAAGCTAGATCTCTTTTCTATAACTCTGATGTTAGGATGAAATATGTTCAACAAAATTCAGGTCTAGGTTTTGGAGATGAAGTCAAAGAAGAAACATTAACTCATACTGTCCCCATGCCCCACATGCATGAAATGATTTCTGAACATATACCATCAAAGGGGACAACAGACTCTTTAGCTGATATAGACAAAAGGCTTTCTGAATGTCCTATAAAAATCTCATTTCCTACTTCTAACTCCACTAACTCCTCTACTTCTTGTGCAGATGTAGTTAGCAGTAAGGGAAGTGAAAAGGAAGAAACTTCAAGTCCTTCAAGTCAAGAGTCTTTTGAAAAATTTGATTGGAATAAAAATGGTTTTTTTTCTGATGGTTCCAAACTTAAATTTGTTGAGTCTGATGTCTTTGAGAAAACCACTTTGAGTGACAATTTTAAATTTGGTGTTTGTGATGATAAAGTTTCTGAACCCCTAAGACATGTGAAAATTTTAAGAAAAGGTAAGGAACCACGGGTTGCTGGTTCCAAACCTATTAATTCTGATTTGCATGCATCTGATATTGGTTTGAGTTTGAATGCTTCTGTGTGTGAAAATGTGAAGGTAAATCCTAATGTGCATGATTGTGATATTAAGAATGTGAAGAAAGTACGGGACGCAAAACCACAGCAATTTGTCCCGTACCCAGAGGTCAACTCTGCTTATGACCAATTCAAACCGATACAACGGGAGTATATACTGACCACTAAGCCCCATGATAAAGCCCTGTGGATCCATAAAAACGCTTTAAAGCCAACTTGGATATCCACTGGGCGGAACCAACCACAGGCTCCCGTGTATCCAAAGAAACAGTCCTGCCATGTGTGTGGCCAACCAGGACACATGGCAAGAAACTGTCTGCACCGCCCCTATGAGCCCTACTATCCCAAGAAAGTCCAACAAACGACTGTCCCCTTGGGCCAAACACATGTTGGCCCAAAGCCCAAAGTTGGACCTTCAAATCCTAAGGTGCAGAAGTTCACATTTCCACCATCACAGGCAGAAATTCATTCTAGGCCAAAGGCAAAGGTTGCACCGTCAAACCAAAAGGTGCAGCCAGGCTCACCATATGCCCATAAACAGAGGCCAAAGCCCAAGTCACCTAATCAGAAACCACAAACTGGAAAAAATAAGGTGAATAACAATGCTGTGAAATCTTCAAAGATGTCCACCAAACCTGCCAGGGCTTCTAAACCTTCAAAACATGTCTCTTGCCCTAAGCAGGAAAATTTTCAAAAATCACCTGTTCCACCTCAACCTGTTTTCAAAAGGTTTTCTGAAACACCATTTTTCTTAAAACCTAATTCAATTAATAAGAGGAATGATGAAAGGTGGAATGTCCCGAAAGTTGTTAACTTGTCCTTCAAGCCTAAAGGGGTGTACAAAAAACACTCAAAGTCTTTTCAAGAGGTCAAAAGGTCTAAATTAAACCAAGATACTCCAAAAGGGCTTGGGAAAGAAAATCACCGCAGTAAGGTCAACAATAAAGACATTCACAGTCCAGTCAAGGGCAGACCAGTCTCACCCAGACCAGTCAAGGCCTGGGTACCAAAATCTAACTAATTTTCTCTGAATACAGGAACAGCCAAGGAGGCCTGTCAGCAACCTATGGTATGTTGATAGTGGTTGTTCCAGGCATATGACGGGCGACATATCCCTTCTACATGACTTGGAGAAATTTGATGGAGGTTATGTGTCGTTCGCCGGAGGAGTTGGTGGGTTTATCAGTCAGAAAGGAACGGTTCGCAATGGTTGTCTCAGCTTCCTCGATGTCAATTACGTAGAGGAATTGAAGTACAGTTTGCTAAGTGTTTCACAGATATGTGATCGGGATTATCCAGTCTTATTCAACAACAAAGAATGTCTCATTCTTAAACCTGGATACTCCATTCCCGATGACTGGGTGCTGATGAGAACACCCAGATATGGTAACTCTTATGTGCTGAACATGCAGAAGCCCCCCACATCTGAGGTGGCCTGCCTCATTTCTAAGACAGCTGAGAACCATGCACAGCTGTGGCACCGGAGATTGGGGCACATGAATTTGAAGAACCTGAATCGACTTGCCAGAGGAGGGCTTGTCAAAGATCTTCCAATTAATGAATTCATTCTAAAGGAGAAATATGTGGCTTGTGCTAAGGGGAAGCAGCACAAACGCCCACATAAACCAAAGATCTACAGCAGAATCTCAACACCGCTGGAGCTACTTCACATGGACCTGTTTGGTCCCGTCAGTATGTTAAGCCTTAACCGATGTGCATTCTGTTTAGTTATTACTGATGATTTTTCTCGTTTCACTTGGGTGTTTTTCTTGTCCAAGAAAAGTGATGTTGCAGGGATTCTTATCGCCTTCATCAAGCTTATTGAAAATAAATTCAAGCACAAAGTGAAGACCATTAGGAGTGATAATGGCACAGAATTTAAGAATCAGGCAATCGACAATTTTTGTGCTGATAAGGGGATTGAGCATCAATTCAGTGCTCCCTATACACCCCAGCAGAATGGCGTCGCAGAAAGAAGAAACAGAACCCTGATTGAAGCTGCTCGCACCATGTTGTGTGATTCAAAGCTACCAACCATGTTTTGGGCGGAAGCAGTTAATACCGCTTGTTATGTCCAGAATAGGGTGCTCATCAATAAGCGGCATCAGAAAACGCCATATGAACTAATCTACAATGATAAGCCCAGGATTGGTCACCTTCGAGCGTTTGGGTGTTTATGCACAGTCTTAGTTAACACTGATGTTGCTAAATTTGCTGCTAAGGCTGATGAATGCTATTTTGTAGGTTACTCTGCCAGCCCTGCTTATAGAGTATTCAACAAAACTACTGGGATCGTGATGGAGTCCACCAATGTTGACTGGCTAGAAGAAAATCCATCCGATGGTGGTGTAGGTCCTCCTCATGCTTTTGACTATAATCAGTTTTTTCGTCCGTTCGGTTTGGAACCGGTTATAGCGGAAGAACTCTTTGAAGATCCCGTTACAGGACCGTCATTCCCACACCCCGTCTCCAATGCTCCAGCAATTGCCTCAGAAACTGAACCCTCAGCTTCCCAGGCATCCACCGATCCCTTGTCAGACACTCATCCTGTAAATGATCATGAAGCAGACTTTCACCATGTGTCTGACACTCTTGAAACACAGGAAGATGATACAGACGGTGAAGCTGACACAAATAATGAACCCGATCAATCTAATTTACCTCCTGAGATCCCCGTTCAAGCTGTTGCAGAAACCAGGATTCACAAATACCATCCCTTGGAAAACATAATTGGTCCATTGGCATCCGGGGTGGTAACAAGAAGTCAATCAGGGGACATTAATCATTGTATGTACTCCTGTTTCATCTCACAGATTGAGCCCCCTAACATCACAATGGCCTTGACTGATCCCAGTTGGGTGGAGGCCATGCATGAAGAACTCAATCAATTTTCACGGCTTCAAGTTTGGAGGTTAGTAGAAAGGCCAGCTGACAAAAAGGTCATCACCACTCGGTGGCTGTACAAGAACAAAAAGGATGATAACGTTGTGATTGTCAGAAACAAGGCCAGGTTGGTGGTTCAAGGCCACAAACAAATTCAGGGAGTGGATTATGATGAAGTGTACGCACCGGTGGCCCGCTTAGAGGCAATAAGGGTCTTCTTAGCATATGCTTCGTATATGAATTTCACGGTCTACCAGTTGGACGTGAAAACTGCTTTCCTATATGCTGGGATGGATGAAGAAGTTTATGTCACTCAACCTCCAGGGTTTATTGATGAGGAGCACCCATATCATGTGTACAAGCTTGATAAGGCATTATATGGATTGCACCAGGCTCCTCGCTCGTGGTACAAGACTCTGACTGATCATCTTCTTGCTCATGGATACACAAGAGGCATTGTTGATCAGACACTTTTCAGAAAGGAGGTTGAGCATGACATTATCATGGTGCAAGTCTATGTTGATGACATCATCTTCGGTTCGACCAATGAAGATTTGTGCAAAGAATTTGAGAAGGTGATGCGCACAAAGTTTGAGATGAGTCAGATGGGCGAGATGGAGTTTTTCCTCGCATTGCAAGTGAAGCAGAGTGACAGTGGGATTCTTATCCATCAAGCTAAATACGTCACTGAGATTTTGGAAAAGTACAAGATGATGGATGCAAATCCAATCTCAACACCCATGGCAGCAAGACCTGCACTTACCAGGGATCCAGATGGGCAACCAGTAAGCGAGCATATGTACTGGTCCATGATTGGGTCTTTGATGTATTTGACCGCCAGCCGTCCAGACATCATGCTAGCTGTGTGCCAATGCGCACGCTACCAGGCTAATCCTAAACTCTCTCATCTTTCTGCTGTGAAACGTATTTTTAAATATTTAAAGGGTCGGCCTCGTCTGGGCCTCTGGTACCCTAAAGAGTCTGGATTTAACCTGTATGCCTTTTCTGACAGTGATTATGGTGGCAATGAGCTTGACAGGAAATCCAAGTCTGCTGGAGCTCAATTCTTAGGCGACAGGCTGGTGTCTTGGCAAAGTAAGAAACAGCACACGGTGTCTCAGTCGACAGCCGAGGCAGAGTATGTTGCTGCATCTGCCTGTTGCTCTCAGGTGGTTTGGTTGTAGCATCAGCTGGGAGATTACGGTTTGAATTTTTTCGATACTCCCATTTATTGTGACAATAATGCTGCTTTGCAAATTGTGAAAAATCCCGTGCAGCACTTTAAAACCAAACACATAGACAACAAAACGCACTTCATTCGGGATTGCTAAGACCGACGGCTCATTCATTTGGAGAGGGTGGCATCGGATGACAATGTGGCGGACATGTTCACGAAACCCCTTCCAAGTGCAAATTTTGAAATGTGTCTCAAGGGCCTCCGGATGATAGCCTTTGATGGGTAGTCTGGCAATTTCTTTTCATATTTTTGTTTCTTTCATTCCTTATTAAAAAAAAAAAAAAAATCAAAAAAATTGGAAAAATTCAAAAATACAAAAATAGTGTCTTTTTGGTAGTTAAAAAAAATCTAAAAGCAAGGGGAAGATATAAGATATTCATGTCCTCAAATGTGTGTGCTTTTAAATTTTTTTTCTGGTTTTGGGTGACCAGGTGGGACGTGATATAAATTTCCAGGTGTTTGCTGACTGACACGTGTAAGGTGGAAGTGAAAAGCAGTGATTCATGGTCGATGTGCTTGGTAGGCTCTACTGACAATCAATCAAAAGGTATGTTTTATCACAACACTTGAAGATAACGTATGATGCTTGAAAGGGAACACACACTTAGGTTAGTACAATTTCTATTTGACTGTGCATCAGGTATCCTGAGACACACGCCCGGTTCTGAGTATTGATGTCATGCTCAAAAATCCCATTTCCTCTGCTTTGCGTAAGCAATGACCTGGGAATGTTGTACGTGAGTCAGGACTCCTCTGTTCTGCGAAAGCGGAGACCTGGAACCACCCTGATCCACGTACGTTTTAGATCACATTGTATATATATGATAAACCGAAAAGATGCCAATGCGCACAATCAAAAGAGACCCTCAAGTGTCCAAAACCCTCAGCCTCTGTCATTGATGACAACGTTGTTAAAAATGTTTCAAAAATTCAGTTGACTTTGTATATTATCCAACAAAACCTCCGTGATCTATTCTTTTCTTTTCTCAACCCCTCTGGAGCATGACGTTGGGCTTAAGGAAAGGTGTCGTGAAAAATGTTGTACGGAAACCAGATGTGCTTGATAGAATGTACAGATTATACCTAGGACTTATGTGCGTGAACTGGATAGACTGTCATAATTAATAAACCTCAAAATATAAATAATGTGATGAAACTGCTTGAGTAAGCGAAAGCAGCATGAGTTTAAAGATTGGACCAAAATACCGGCAATCGCCTGAACACGTGAAGTAACTGAAGCTGAAAAGGGTTCCTCAGTCGCAGACTATCTGGTTTGATCCCTGATATGCCTTCTCATTCAAAATTCAGTCCATATCGGGTAAATTCTTTTTTGGCTAGTTGTTAGTTTTTATTTTATATTCTCTTTGATTGAAATTTTATTTTTATGTTTTTGTTAGTTAATTAGTATGTTAAAGTTGTCAGATATCTCTCGGGCTGGAGTTCAGGGGAAGTTTTTTTTATTGACAAGGTTTACGGTTATCTTTTGATGTTAAAATTAACGGAATGTGGGTTTTCTAAAAGTTTTTGGGTGAAATTAAATTACTTTTGATTGTGGAGGGGCTAAAAGTGAAATTTGGTGTTAAAAAATTAAACAAAAAGAAAAAAAGGGGGAGGAGATCGTCATCTCCCTCCGTCCCCCTTTCTCCTCCGAACCCTAATTCTCCTCCCCACCACCGACGATCACCACCTCCACCCACTGCCGCCGCCATCGCGCACCACCATCACCATCGCCACCCTCCTGCGACCCCATCACCACCGTCTCCTTCCAACACCGACCACCACAACTCCCATTCCGCCACAGCCCCGCCGCCGTTGTCTCTCAATCCGCCACTCACCGCCGTTGCTTCATCCATCCGCCACCTTCCCGCCGGTCGGAATCCCTCATAGAGCGCATTACCGGAGTCGATTTTATGTGATGGCACCCCGATTGAAGCGCGTAGCCCGACCCCCGGTTGACCGACTTGAGTAAGTGTTCTAGTCGAATTTTCTTGTTAGTTATGAACGGGACGGGTGAATGTCTTTAATTGATGAGACTTGGGACTGTTTTTGATGGTTAAATCTCGCGTATGTTGAAGGATAAATTGAGTTGCAGGTTCGAGATGAAGAAGAAAAGGACTTTTCGATCGGCTCAGGGGCTTTTCGATCAGCCCCTGGCACTTTTCGATCGCTGCTCGCCGGTGACCAGGGTCTTCTCGATCGGGATTACACCTTTTCGATCGCTGGTCATCGGTGACCAGGGACTTCCCGATCAGAAGCTGAGGCTTCTCGATCGGGACGGATACTTTCCGATTGCAAGCCAACGATATCATATGGTTTGTTCGATCAGGGTCTAAGGCTTTTCGATCAAAGGCTAGACTTCTCGATCAGCTACATACTTTTCGATCAGGCTTCACAAGGACATGGGACTGTTCGATCTGATGGATGCTTTTCGATTGAGATACTACTTCTCGATCGGAAAGGTACCGGATGATATGTTCAAATGAATTTTGTCCTGTTTTGAGCCGTTATGCTGCCCGTTTTTCATGAAATATTTTTAAACTAATGAGTTGCTGTTTGTGTTGGATTTCATCTGTGTTTGTGAGTGCAGGGATTTAGAATTTGTGAAAGATCACAATCAAGTGGCATATTTGCTGGATCCGCCTGCAGAATACAAAGAGAAGTATCTATCAATGATAGCTGGTTTGAAGAAATGTTGTTTACATTTTGCTCTCACGACAAATCCGGTGATTTGCAAACGGATGATGCAAGAATTCTGGAAGACTGCAGAAGTGTCTGAAGATGGAAAGAAGATTATTGCTAAGATTCAGAATACAGAGGTGATCTTAACTGAGGAGAATTTCAGACAGGCACTCAGATTGAAAGATGTAGCTGCAGATTCGACTTTGCTTAACAAAGAGATGGTTTCCCAGTGTTTGAAGGAAATGGGATACATCACAGTTTCTCCTCCCACTATGAAAGCTCTCATTCCGCCGTACTGGAGAATGCTGGCACATTATTTGCAAAAATGTGTCATTGCAAAGAAGAGCTCTACAGATCAGCTGAACCAGGTGCACACTCATGCAATGGTGTCACTAATCAGAGGGGTTCGGTTCAACTGGTCTAGAATGATTTTTGAAGATGTGAACGCTGTTGTGTCAAGAGATAAGAAGTTTGCTGCAGTTCCCAGGTTTATCCAGTCTGTTCTGGATTCGAGATACCCAAACCTGAGGAAGACCAATAACACCCATGACACAAAGCCAATGGGTATTGAAGTGTTTCCTATGATTAACCCGAAGAAGAAGTTGTCAGATCAGATGCCATTCGGTGAAAAATTTGGTGAGTTTGCAGAGATAGTGAGAGAGGAGGTTCCTGTTAACCGAAATGCAACTGTTGATGAAGAACATAATATGACTCCTCCTCAGCAGAAAGTGGTTGATCTTCCAGATGATTCAGATTGGGAAGAGTTTGATTTGAATGATGTGCGGATTGGAGCACTTAATTTTGAAGGTGACGAGTCGATAAACTATGATACATATCTGGATGATGTTGACATTGAGGAAGTTGAGACCGAGACAACAGAGACTCCATTGATCAGAAAACGGAAAGCCACAGAGGATCCTCCCCTCGGTGCTTCTGTTACAATTGATGAGACTGATCAGACTGATGTGACTGAGACTGAGTCAGGTGCTACACCACACCACACAGAAGGCCCCAGTGACCCAAGGAGAAGAAGACTGAATTCTTATGTGCCACCAGTCACAAGTTCCAGTGCTGGTCCGTCTTCTTCTCAGCCCACAGCCCAAGATAAGGGGAAGGCAGTAGAAACCCCGGAGTTCAGATTAGAGAATGAACTCAGAGCTGAGATAGCAGAGTTGAAAGCCCAAAATGAAACTCAAAGTGAGATTATTGTTGATTTGATTGATATTCAGAAGGTTCACAATACTGAATTGGAGAATCAAAAGAAGGTAAACAGAGAATTCTCAAGGCAATTTAGAGAACTTCACAAGCTGATCAGGCAGCTGAATTCAGAAAAATCAAGACAAGGAGATAGAGTTGAAAGAGGATCAGGTGCAGGTGATTCCTCACAATCACCTGTATTTGATTTTGAAGCTGAGATTCCTGAAGACACACAACCAGTATTGCCAGAAGCCTCAAGTGAAGACAAAGATACCAGAGATAGAGATTATATGACTGTTCCCGCTTCTGACTTTGATGGAGGTTGGGAGTCTCAAACATTTGCCTATCCACCTGAGAGGTATCTAATCCAACTGGGAGAACACTACCATGATAAACAAGGCATTACTACACCGGTGAAGACATGGATGTTTGATGGTGAAAAGAACATGTTTGTAGTAAGAAGAAGGGGTCAGTATCCATTAGAGTATTACAAAAGCTGGACTCAATTGTACTCCTGGACGAATGTGGATTTGACTATGTTATATCAGGCTCCATTTTCAAATCCATCCAACAATGATCAAGCTACATACTTCTATAAGAAACTGGAAAAGGCTGTGAGGAGCAAGTTTAAGAGGTTTGAGGAGTTTCCTCACAAAAAGTCATACGTGAAGAAATACAGGAGTGTGTTCAAGTGGGATGGTAAGAAAAGTATCCCAGGGAAGGAGGATGAAAAGTTCAAGAAATTCACAAATGTCTTGTATCCACCGACTGACAAGACAAAGACGATACCTCTTCCTATGAGACATCCTGAAGACTGCCTGCATGATTTCCAGACCTGGGCTTATAGTGGTTACTCTGGTGAAGCCAAGATTCTTTGCAAGTCAAAGACTATTGATGTCATGGAAGTTCATGATCTGATGCGATTCCATAAGAAAGACATCATGGTTTTAGCTAAACATCAGATTGAGTGTAACCCAGACACTGAAGAATATGCAAAATGTTACACTCGGGCAGTAGCTGAGATTGTAGCCAAGGAGATATGGTATGATCCAGCAACCGTGAATTTGTCAAAGAAGTTCAGGATGTGAAGACAGTCTAATGCTAAAGCCTAGGGGAAGATTGTAGAGACCTGAAAAATTGAGGCTTTTGCATTAGATGGATTTGGGCTTGTTTAGTGTTTTTGGGCTAGCTTGTAAATGTAATTAGGCTAACTTGGGTAGGCTAATTTGGGGTTTAGGTCCGATTTTGTTAGTGTGGGCCTCAGGGTTTTCGAAATATCCTAATGAGATTGACTTGTTTACCAAGTCAATCTCAACTATATATAGAACCTCATATCAACTAGTTAGGGTTGCTAGTCTTTTGGTGAATTGTGGTGTAATCGAAATTCTCCCTAGAGAATTTCGATCCAAGGTGTAGCAATCAATCAGTGTTCAATCTAAGTTTGTTCTTCAATCGGTTTGTTTACTTCTTGTGCTTATACTTTTCAATTATCATCTTTTATTGTTTGTCTTGAATCAACTAGTTAAACCGGATTCCGCACGGTTTCACTAGTCCAGATATCGCGTGAGGGTTAGTTTGATCCTTACATTACCAAAAAACAAGTCATTTATGGATATTATTAGGGGGGCCCTGGAGATCTAGTCTAGACCCTTGTTCGATCCACAAGGCTCAAGATCAAATGAACGCATATTCTCTCTATGTTAAGCGAAGATATATTTCTAACCCCTCCGTAACTAATAATAAAGTGAGACACAAAGTTTTTGTTAGTATTTTTTCTGGTAAAAATAAAAATGGAGATAGGATTCTTGATTATTCAGAACTTAATCGAATGACATGTATTGGTCGTTGTAATCTCAGATATCCGGGCATTCTCGACTCGGTTCAAGAAGGCGTGAACCAACTAATACCTTCTTCAGGTATCTCAATTGAAATCCCAGAAATGGTATTCTCCGTAGAAATAGTATTCTTACTTATTTCGATGATATTCGATATATATGAAAGAGCTCGGGACTTACTAAATATGATACTAGAGAACTGAATTCAATCGTCAACGAAGAGGATTTTTGGTCAAAATACCAAAACGAAGTAAATCCATTTTTTATTCCCGTGGAAGTCCATATTTTGACCGAATCTTCTTCCATAATGGTACGGCATAATAGTATTATTGGGGTAGATACACAAATCACTTTATAATAGAAGAAGTTGGGTATGCGGATTGGTCCGAGTGAGGAAAAAAGCAGAAAAAATGAAACTGATAAGTTTTTCTGGAGATATCCATTTTCCTGGAAAGACAAATATGGCATTCCAATTGATACCACCAGGAGGGGGAAAACAAAATTCCAAAAAATACAAAAAAAATGAAAAATTGGCTCTATATGACAAATATGGCATTCCAATCAATGAAACTTTCCAGGTATGAAAAAAAAGTATTTTGTTTTGGTTCAACCTGTAATCTCATATAAAAAACGGATGGTATAAATTTAGGAAGACTTTTCCCGGTGGATCTCTTGCAGGAAAGTGATAATCTACAACTTCGAGTTGTCAATTATATCCTTTATTATGACCCAATTCTTGAAATTTGGGACACGAGTATTTAATTAGTTAGGACTTGTTTAGCGTTGAATTGGGACTAAGACAAAAAGATCGAAAAGGCTTGTGCTTCCTTTATTGAAATAAGGATAAATGGTTTGATTAGATATTTTCTAAGAACCAACTTAGCAAAGTCACTATTTCATATACCTGAAAAAGGAACAATCTGTCGGGTTCAGGATTAATCTCTAGAATGAATCAGATCGCGCTAATGTAAATCCGTTTTCATCCATTTATTCCTATTCCAAGGCATGGATTCAAGATCCCTTAATCCAAATCAAGGAACTATTCATACATTGTTGAATCGAAAAAAGGAATCTCAATCTTTGATCATTTTGTCATAATCCAATTGTTATCGAATAGGCCTATTCAACGATGTAAATCTCCCAATGTCATAAAATAATCAATAAAAAAGGACCCCTTAATTCCAGTTAGGAATTCGTTGGGCCCCTTAGGAACATGCTTTCAAATTGATAATTTCGATTTATTTTCCCATTTAATAACCCATAATCAAATCTTGGTAACTAACTTTATGCAACTTGAAAATTTTAAACAGATTTTTCAAATACTTCAATATTATTTACTGGATGAAAATGGTCAAATTTATAATCCATGTTCGTAAAGTAACATCATTTGGAATCCATTCAATTTGAATTGGTATTTTCTACATTACAATTATTGTGAAGAGACATCTATAAACATTAGTCTTGGGCAGTTTCTTTGTGAAAATGTATGTATAGCCAAAACAGAACCGCATTTAAAATCAGGTCAATTTCTAATTCTTCAAGTTGACTCTGTGGTAATACGATCAGCTAAGCCTTATTTGGCTACTCCAGGAGCAACTGTTCATGGACATGATGGGGAAATCCTTTACGAAGGAGATACATTAGTTACATTTATATATGAAAAATCAAGTTCTGGTGATATAACGCAAGGTCTTCCAAAAGTGGAACAGGTGATAGAAGTGCGTTCGATTAATTCAATATTGATGAATCTCAAAAAGAGGATCGACGGTTGGAACAAATGTATAACAATAATTATTGGAATTTATTAGGCATTCTTTATTGGTGCTGAGCTAACTATAGTGCAAAGTCGTATCTCTTTGGTTAATAAGGTCCAAAAGGTTTATCGATCCCAAGGGTTGCAGATACATATTAGGCATATATACATTATTGTACTTCAAATAACATCAAAAGTGTTGGTTTCAGAAGATGAAATGTCTAATGTTTTTTCGCCCGGAGAACTAATTGGATTGTTGCGAGCATAACGAATGGGGTGCGCTTTGGAAGAAGCAATCTGTTACCAAGCCGTCTTATTGGGAATAACAAGAACATCCATGAATACTCAAAGTTTCATATCCGAAGCGAGTTTTCAAGAAACCGCTCGAGTTTTAGCAAAAGCAGCTCTCCTGGGGCGTATCGATTGGTTGAAAGGCCTGAAAGAAAACGTTTTTCTGGGGGGGGGGGATGATACCTGTTGGTAGTGGCTTCAAAACACCTTCAAGCAAACCTAACAACATTTCCTTTGAACTAAAAAAAATAATATGTTAGAGGGGGAAATGAAAGATATTTTGTTCTACCATAGAAAATTATTTGATTCTTATCTTTCAAAGAATTTCCATGATACAAGAACAATCAGTTTTTGAGGATTTAATGGTACCTAAGAGCAGATTCACCCCTTTCTTTTACTTTCTCCTATCTTTTAAAAGGATCCGTTGGTTTTTAGGTGCAGTCATTTGATTTGGTAATAGTAATAAAAAATTTAACAATTAGAAAAGAATAATGGCTTGGGTTGTGTATCTACACCAATCTACGGTAGAAGAGAAGGTTCCATCGGAACAATTCTTTATTTCAGTGTACCTCTTAGCTTTTTTTCAAAAGGGGGAGGCAGTGTGGGGAGAAATGACAAGTAGATCTAATTTAGAAGAGATGATGGAAGCAGGAGTTCATTTTGGCCATGGTACTAGGAAATGGAATCCTAAAATGGCACCTTATATCTCTACAAAACGTAAAGGTATTTATATTACAAATCTTACTAGAACTGCTCGCTTTTTATCAGAAGCTTGTGATTTGGTTTTTGATGCAGCAAGTAGGGGAAAACAATTCTTATTTGTTGGCACTAAAAATAAAGAAGTTGGTTCAGTAGCATGGGCTGCAATAAGGGCTCGGTGTCATTATGTTAATACAAAATGGCTCAGTGGTATGTTAACAAATTGGTCCACTACAAAAACGAGACTTCATAACTTTAGAGACTTGAGAACTGAACAACAAACAGGGGGACTCATTCGTCTTCCAGAAAGAGATGCGGCTATGTTAAAAAGACAATTATCTCATTTGCAAACATATCAGGGCAGGATTAAATATATGACAGGGTTACCCGATACTGTAATCATCGTTGATGAGCACGAAGAATATACGACCCTTCAAGAATGTATCACATTGGGAATTCCAATAATTTGTTTAATCGATACAAATGTGACCCCGATCTCGCAGATATTTCGATTCCAGCGAATGATGATGCTATATCTTTAATCCGATTAATTCTTAAAAAAATAGTATTCGCAATTTGTGAGGGCCGTTCTGGCTATAAAAGAAATCCGTTATTAATAATAAGATAAATAACTTGTTTCATTTCGAAACCTTCGTAGATTTATCCAATCGGTTACTATTTCTAAATCTTAAAAAAGAGAGAGAAAAAACAAGGAATAGGATTTGATTAGTTGGTATTCAAAATATACGATTCAAGTAATCAAGTCAAGAAAGAGATGGTTGAATCAAAATAATTTTGTTTAAAGTTCTATGTTTGTCAGAGGGCAATATGAATGTTCTATCATGTTTCATCAACACACTAAATGGGTTATACGATCTATCTGGTGTTGAAGTAGGCCAACATTTGTATTGGAAAATACGGGGTTTCCATGTCCACGACCACGTACTTATTACTTCTTGGGTTGTAATTGCTATCTTATTAGGTTCAGCCACTCTAGCTGTTTGGAACCCACAAACCATTCCGACTGGCGTTTAGAAATTCTTCGAATATGTCCTTGAATTTATTCGAGATGTGAGTAAAACTCAAATTGGAGAAGAATATGGCCTTGGGTTCCTTTTATTGGAACTATGTTTCTATTTATTTTTGTTTTTAATTGGTCAGGCGCCCTTTTACCTTGGAAAATCATACAATTACCTAATGGGGAGTTAGCCGAACCCACGAATGATATATATACTACTCTTGCTTTGGCTTTACTCACGTTAGTGGCATATTTCTATGCGGGTCTTACCAAAAAAGGATTAGGTTATTTCGGGAAATATATTCAACCAACTCTAATTCATTTACCTATTAACATCTCAGATGATTTCACAACGCTCCTATCACTTAGTTTTTGACTTTTTGGAAATATATTAGCCAATGAATTAGTAGTAGTTGTTCTTGTTTCTTTAGTACCTTAAGTGGTTCTTATCCCCGTCATATTCCTTGGATTATTTACAAGTGGTATTTAAGCTCTTTATTTTTGCAACTTTAGCTTCGGCTTATATAGGTGAATCCATAGAGAGCCACCATTGATTAGTTTTCTAAAGAGTCTTTTTTTTTAGTTTAACCTAAGACAATGTGTGCGTGGCTAAAAAAATGAACTTAGGAAATGGAAATATACAACTACACGATATACGATCAGAGTAATAGAAAAAAAGATTACAATAAAGATTACAATATTGAAATTAGAGTAGAGAATTGAAAAAAAAAGGAAAGAGATCTCAAAGATCTTTTTCCTAAAATTTCCGTTTGGGGACATATATATCATAATCATACCTTACCCTCAATGAATATTCGGTTTCGATTGGGCATCGAATCCGAATATTAACTATTCTGAGTCGTAATTTGACGAAGATGTATTGTGGTATTACGATGTGTTATTAAATGTTATTATATAAAAAAGGATGTTCTATAGAATGATTCCCCTTTCATTTTCAGTTTTCTTTTGTTGGAAAAAGTGTGTGTGAATGAGATGTTTATCTCAAAGAAATTTTGGTTCAAGTTTAGGAATGGTGTATCCTACCCCACATTGGTGGGGGAACAAAAGTTCTTCTAGTTTATAAGGATAACCCTCAAAGCCTTGAATAACTCATGTGTCATGTTTTACTCTAGCTTATACCCTCACGCAGGGGGGGGGGGATCAAATATTGGCTATTTGGGTCGAAATTATGACCTCGTTCCCACGCGACCTGCAGACACGAATGCAGCTCTGAAACGTGTGTCCGTGCGAGACACAATTTTACTAATTTCGAGCCACCATTTGAGCAGATTCTAGAAGAGGCCTTTTTGGCTCCTAAAACTGCAAAACCTTTTTGCATTCCAAAACTGATCATTGATGGAGATCATTAAACCCGTTTCATGATCATAATGCACATTAATATACATGTATTATATATACACGTTCTTGATCAGATGTGCATAAATAAACACACACAAAACAGTAAGGAACACACACATATCAGTAAGAAACAGGCATTGTTGCTGCTGTTTTCTTATCATCGATGTCATTGTTGGTGCTGCTGCATTCCGGATTCGTTTCAGGCAGATCATCTAGTCTAATAGTACACGCTGCTTCGAACCGGTGTACCCTGGGAACAGACAGCGAATCTTTTTAAAGGAATTGTGTCAAACATAAGCCCGGTTCCTTCGTTTTCTTGTCTTCTACTTTCTGGGATCATTCCAGCCATCAGTTCATCGTACGGTTCACAACGTCTTCGATTCGGTTAGATCGTCAATTTATTTTGTATTTTATATTATGCTTCTGTTTGTGTAACGATTGTCATAATCGTTTTACGCATAAATTCCAACAAACTTAAATTGATTCTTAGATTGTGAAGCAATCTCTGATTTCTTAATATATATTATTGTGGTTAAAAAACGTTTTATGAATGTTATTGGAGAGTGTTTTTAAATTCACATATTATGTGATTTAAAACAATTTGTTTAAAATGTTTTAATCTCCAATTTTGTTCGTTCGTGGCTCGAACGTGGGTTTTGCATTTGGACAATTTATACTGAATGTGTAAATGATTTATAAAGTTTATTGTCCAACGTGAATGCTATAGTGGACGATGTTTTAAAACCGATTTTACGTAAAGTTGTAATATAGAACGTGTCTTAATGATGTAATTAAGAACGTGTCTTGATGAGATGGTGATGACCTTTATAATTTAATATTTTATTATCAATAAAAAGGGTTTTGTCTAATATGTTTACAACCCTTGTAACGAGTCTTCACAAGAATTAAACAAGGTGTTAAAATTCTTTGAATCACATTGCTACTCTTGCGAGAAATGGCAATCAGGAAAAACAACTTGGTGTTGTTCTCAAATATATTTATTTGGTTAAAACTTATCTATATATAATATAGATGTATAACAACTTGGTGTTGTTGCTTTGAGCATATTTGTTCAAAGAAATAGAGTTTCAGCTGAAACAAGGACATGAAGAGATGAGTACGTGGAGTTCCCATAAGAAAGTACCTCAAGACGAGACTCATGGAAATATCTTAGGGTTCACTCCATCATTTTCTGCAATGACACGAGTGATTGCATGTCGAGGATGGTTCATAATGTTTGGAGCAACAGTTCATGCGTGCTCTAATCAGTATTCCTTTAAGGAGTATCACGCCATCAAAAGTCGCATAATGCTGCTAGATGGCACTAAGAAAGAGGAAATTGGGATCGGTACTATAGAATTAAAGGTGTCTACAGGATGTTCCTTTACCTTGGAAGATGTTCTCCATGTCCCTAGCATTAAGAGAATGCTATATCAGCAAGTTGAATATCGATGGCTACTCGATATTGTTTGCATCTACAAATTCATGGAGGATGTTTCGTCATCAAAACTCGGTTAAGTTCCATGCTGTTGGAACTGTTGTAGGAGGACTACATCGATTAACTCTTTGGAGTGATGTTAAAGAGGTTATCTAGACATCTGATGACAAGAGTGTCGGGGATAGCAACTTTGTATGATTTTATGCTTTAATTAAACAAGACTTTGTTTCGTATGAAATATTGGTCTAAATAAGACTCTGTTATGTTTTTAAGATATATGTGTTTATGGTTTGAAATTACATAATAAAATAGTTCTATTGCTTTGTTGTTTGAGCATTACATTGCAAACGTTCATTCAAATTATTTCCAATGAGATAGTGTAATAAGTTAGTTGCACCTGTAAGTTAAAATTAAAAATGTAAATCATATATGAAACACCCCCACACAATGGTAGATGATAAAGTGTATTAGAATACATGAAATGGTATTATCTTGTAGTGTTGATGTGTTCAACATAATACGGATGCACGCGTGTGAATTTTGACGTATGAATGCTCGATTTGTTGTTATGGATTATAATATATGGTATTGTAGATTATAAATCTTTAGAGATTTATGAAGGTCAAGTAGATGCGTCTACCACCTCAATGTTGTTGAACTATCTGATGACTTGGTCTTCATTTGGGAGAGTTCCCTAAAACGAATAGTTCTAGAAAACAAGGGATGATACACCGCATGTGCAATGGGTTGTTAAGTGTCAATTTGTTTGACTACACCTCAAAACCTAGTGAGTGTATCCAGGATTCATTCATATTGGTTATGAATGCACTCACCAAATTTAGTCAAACTAATGCTCATGATGAGGCCTTCGAGTATCATTGGTGTTTTGGATACTAAGGCAAATAATCTCGAAATTTATCTTTTGGAATCACTCTATTACCGTAGGTAAGTATTTTGTATGGGCGATCCTTAGTCTCTCTGGGCGATATTTGCGACTAGGGTTTTATCGCCAGAAGTTCATCAGCGTTAAGCACTGCCGGCCTCGGTCTTCTTGATCGGTGGTCGTTTTCTTCCTGTGGCTTTCTCCTTAATGTCTCTCCTACAACTCTAGCATTCATTTGTTCATCGATTTTGGCCAACGGGTAGCGATCTCACCGGTGGGTTGTTAGGGTTTCCCATCCTCATTGGTGATTGCATCCTCCGGAGGTTGTAAGTTGGTGGAACGAGCTCTGCTATTGGTGTTCAGTGTTCATTCTAGGGTTTATCTCGGATCCTCTTTGTCGTCCTAATCTGATCTCAGTTGGTCTAACGTTAAGATTGGGTTTGTCATTTTGGTTAATTGTTTAGTTCTCCATTCGATTTAAACCTTGTTTTAGCATTTAAGATTGTCTCAATCCGATTAGGTACATGTTCTGCATTCTTATTTTGTTTCGGCTAGGGTTGCACCATTCAACCGCCCAACCTGCATGCAAAACCTAAGGCGGCTACGTTGTCCTTGGCGTCGAAGGTAAGGAATATAGATGGTGATGTTCGGCTGCGCAAAGCTCCTGGTGTCTCGTCCAAGGCTGATGTTTCGGTCCTATCAAACTCAAAGGAAAATTCTGATAGTGAGAACAAGCAAACTGTACCAGCTAAGTATCCGAATTTAAATGACCTAAATTCACAAGGAGATTGTACCAAATCTGAAGTTAACTTAGAAAGTAGGTCAAATCTTCATGTGATATCTGAGCCGCAAGTTATGAATCCGGAGCAACAAACTACTTCGTATGCGTCAATGTTAAAGACTACGTAAAGGATTTAGCTCCTCGCAAGCTGAATTTTCGATCGATGCAATTGGGTACTAATGAACATGGTGTCGATCTTGTCATCCCGCTAGAAACTGTTCATAAGGTTTCTAGTAAAATGTGATATACTCTCTATGGGTATTTTTTAGGGGATCGGTTGGCTTACCTGGTTATGGGATATTTTACTCGTCAGAACTGGAAGAAACATGGAATTATGAAAAGAATGATGAATGGTGGTGGCTTCTTTTTCTTTCAGTTTGATAACCAAAAAGGTATGATGGACGTATTGGAGGCTGGTTCGTGGATGATTCGCAACCAACCGTTTTTCCTTAACGTTTGGTCCCCTAATGCTATCTTAAAAAAAGAAGACATCAATATTGTTGCTATTTGGGTTAAGCTCCATAACATTCCCTTGGCGGCATACATCGAGGATGGGTTAAGCATGCTTGCTTTCAAGGTCGGTAATCCTAAACAACTGGATAGTTATACTTCAGCGATGTGTGATGATGTTTGGGGTCGAAGTAGTTTTGCTAGGGCTTTCATAGAGATCTCGGCTGATCATGAGTTTTTGGATAAAATCACGATTGCTATCCCGGATGAAAACGGGGAAAACTATATCAAGGAATCGGTAGATGTCGAGTATGAATGGAAACCTCAGCGATGTGAACATTTTTGAACTTTCGGTCATCATACGAATGGTTGTTTGAGACACAAATCGACAGTCCCTGTGGAGACTAAGGAGACGGGTGTAGATGACAATGGATACAAGGTTGTTACTAGGAAAAATGGAGCAAATAAGAATGGTTATCAAATTCCAAAACAACATCAGAAATTTGTTTATAGACCGGTAACAAGTAAGGCTGGTGGTGATGGTACAAAGAGGGATGGTAAGCGACCGCTGGAAGGTAATAAGGTGGCGGCTAGTAACCAGTTTTCTGTTCTAACTTCTTATTATGGTACAGATGCCGAAGGTTCTACGTCTAGGGGTACCCACGTGGATGTGGTTGCTGATCCGATGAATGATACTAGTGTTTTTATGACAGGTGGCGTTAAAGGGGCAAGCACTCCTTCTGTAAATGTTTCCCAATGATTAGTTTAGCTTCCTGGAATATTAGGGGGCTGAACCGTTCGCTAAAACAAAAGGAGGTTCGTCAAATGGTCCGTGATAATGGGTTGAGCTTATGTGTTATTATGGTGTCTCACGTGGAAATGGCAAACTTAATGGTAGTTTTTCAAGGAACTTTTCGTTGTTGGAAATGGGTTTCAAATGTAGCAATGTGCTAGAAAGGAATGAGAATTATTATTGGTTGGGATATTGAGCGGTTGGATGTTATGACTTTAGCTATGACGGATCAGGTCCTTCATTTACAGGTGGCTATTAAAAACTCTCCAACGGTTTTCTATTTGTCTGTTGTTTATGCTGCTAATTACTATATTACGCGTAGATCTTTATGGCATCACTTGTGTATGCATAAGGCATTTGTGAATGATAAAGCGTGGATTATAATGGGTGACTTTAACACTACCCTTTCTCTGGATGATAAAGCTTAGGGGTCTTCTAAAGTTGATATTGGGATGACTGAATTTTAGGATTGTGTTACCCAGCTTGAGGTTTTTGATTTGAATTCGAGTGGTTTGCATTTCACGTGGAATCAAAAGTCGAAAGGGGGTCTGAGTGTTTTGAAGAAACTTGACCGTGTTATGGGAAACCTTGGATTTACGGATGTTTTTCCCAACTCGTATGCTGTTTTCCAACTGTACCGTATATCGGATCATGCTCCATGTGTTATTAGGATTCCTGGAAATTTTGTGAAAAAGCATGTCCTGTTTAAATTTGTTAACTTCTTAGCCCATAAGTCTGGATTTCTGGATATTGTTAAGGAAGGGTGGAACAATAATGTGTATGGTGTTCATCAGTTTGTGGTGGCTAAAAAGCTTAAGCTATTGATATTCCTTTGCGAAAAATGTTTTCTATGCAGGGTGATATTCATAAAAATGTGTGAATGGTAGTGTGCATGGTTACTTTCAGGGGAAGAGAGGTCTCCGTTAGGGTGACCCGGTTTCTCCGTATTTGTTCACTATGGTTATGGAGACCCTTACTCGTATTTTACACTGAAATATTAGACGTGAGGTGGGGTTTTGATTTCATCATAAGTGTCTGAAGCAACGTATTATAAATATTTGCTTTGCGGATGACCTGTTCTTATTTGCGCATGGGGAAGCTTTTTCAACTAAGTGTATTTTACGTGCCCTTCAGGATTTTACTGATATGTCTGGGTTGGTGCCTAGTGTTCAGAAGAGCGCTATTTTATTTTGCAATGTTTCGGATAATATTAAAGGTGCCATTCTTGTTGTCCTTCCGTTTGTTAAAGGAAAGCTTCCGGTTAGATACCTGGGTGTGCCTCTGTTATCGACTCGTCTCAGATATTCTGATTGCAACATTCTGGTGGAGAGACTTAATACTCGTATTTCGAGCTGGCTGAACAAAAACCTGTCTGTTGTTGGGCGGTTACAGTTGGTTGTCTCTGTTCTGTCTTCTATGCAGGTTTATTGATCTTCGATGTTTATTCTTCCTAGTCGTGTCATTAAGGAGCTTCAGGCTAAGATGCGTGACTTTCTTTGGGGTATTGGGTCCAAGTATAATTGGCGGGCTAAGGTGGCATGGAAAGAGGTTTGTGTGCCTAAATCGCAAGGTGGGTTAGGTATTCGCGGGATCAGTGATTTCAACAGGTCTCTTATGGCTACTCATATCTAGAGTTTGTTGTCCAAGCGTGATTCTCTTTGGGTGGACTGGGTTATTCTTATCATCTACATTTGTGTAATTTCTGGGATTGTAAGGTCCCCTCTAACTGCTGTTGGGGCTGGCACAAAATCCTGTTGCTTCGGCCGGTGGTTCATCAGTTTATTCAGGTTTGTCTTGGGGATGGGCAAATTGCCTGGTTTGACAAATGGAGTGACGAGGGCCCGCTTTGTCATGTTATTACCTCTCGTATAGTGTATAGTGTTCGGTTCTCGGACTCCGATTCGGTTGCGTTGTTGGTTGAGAAAGGGATCCCGGAGGCGTGGAATATTGAGCTGCCTCATCTGGCTCCTGGTGTGCGTGATTGGTTGGTTTGGGTTTCGGCTTCGGTGAGTAGTGAGTTTTCTACTGCCGTTGCTTGGAACTCCATCAGATGTTTGCCGGAAGTCCCTTGGGTGAAGGTTGTTTGGTTTCCTCACTGTATCCCGAAACATGCTTTCCACATGTGGCTTATTATGAGGAATAGGCTCCTTACCCAGGATCGTATCTTGCGCTGGGATACTTCTAGGAGGCAAAACCAGAATATGATGTGTTGTCCTCTTTGTTATGCTAACTTTGATTCTATTTCTCACCTGTTCTTTCAGTGTTCGTATTCTAGTCAAATTTGGGAGATGTTTTGCCAGCGTCTGGGTTTCTCAGGTCGAAATTTGGTTTGGCAGCATATTGTTGATTTTCTGATTTCTAGAGCTGATTCGAAGAGCTTTGAGTCGGTTGTTGGGCGGATTGGCGTGGCTGCGGTTGTGTATTATATTTGGCAAGAGCGAAATAATCGTATATTTCATAACCAGACTCGACCTCCAGTTGTCCTTGGTGATGTGATTGATGATGTTATTCGGTCGCGTATTATTACTCTGAAGTTTAGGAAGACCCCCAACGTCTTGGTTAGGCTTACGGAGTGGGGGGTGTTTGCTGAGTTTGTGTTCGGCAATGGTGGCTAAGTTTGTTTGGTTTGGCCTAGGTGTTTGTCCTAGTGTTGGTCTGTTTGTTTGTTTGGTTGTTGCCTTGTTTTCTTTCGGGGGCTTGTCCCTATTTGTTTCTCTGTGCGCTTTGCACACCTCTTGTATTGACCTTTATTATTTATTATCACCGGGGAAACCCTTTCCAAAAAAAATTCTAAGGTAAATAGGTTATGATCGTAAAAGTGAATAATGGGTCATGTATGGTTATGTAACATACATATGAGACGTACACAATGTTATTGGTGTAGTCTCGCGAATTTGTCCAAACCAATGTGTGAATATGGGAAACGGATATTGTGATATCCAATGAGGCTGTGATGAATCAGAATGATGCATCTTCTGTTCACATGCTAACATATTGCAGTCTAAAGCATGCTAGACTAGTACTTGGTTGATTGTGATATTCTGTTGAGATTAATCAACTATAACATTAAGATACACATGAACACAATACTGGATTTGTATATAGACAAAGTTCAAATAAAATCTACATTTGGAGTAAGGAACATGATATAACTTATGGAATACTTGAATGACTAGGTCATTAAAGTTGATATTACCTAGTTTTTGACACCTACAACAATTTTTTGATTTCTTCCGGACCACTGGTTCTTTCGAACAGGTTGTTCCGAACTTGTGTGGTCCTTCTGGATTGGTTGTTCCGGAATCGTGCGGTTCTTTCGGACAGGTGGTTCCGGACTCATGAGCGTCTTACACAATTTCTAAAATTTTGTTACAGATTAACTTAGAATTATTCTAAGTATGAGATGCTTGTGTGAACAAACTTATGGAAAAAGCATGTGTTGCATGCATCAACTCTTAAGCTCTCGTGAGCTAATTAGTTGAACTTATGGACCGTAATGATACATGTGTTGTTCAAATCGTGAGAGTCTAAAATGTGATCATAAAGCTTATCAAAATACAAGCAATGTGGGGGGGGGGGGGGGAGACCATTTAAGAAATAACAAGTGTTGTTGTTGAAATGGTATAACCATAAATAAAGGGAGAACCTTTCATCAACCCTTATGGATGCTATCCAATGTCACTTGAATGTGGGGGGGGGGGGGGGGGGTTGGATTGCATTTGATATATGTTTGCCAATGAGAATTGCAATCATATGACTAAGTGGAGTACACAATAGTCATAAGGATGTGTTCACCTTGGAAAGACTATAATGTGGTCACACAGGGTACTTATTGCAAGTTAAGATTATAAATCGTGGCTGCAAATTATCTTGGTTGGTTTGATGAATTGTGGGTAGTTTATGATAACTGAGTGGTTGGCATCCAGGTGAAAGATTCACTAACTCCTATGCAGATGATATGTTTATTGATGTAAGTAATGTCAAGACGTCTTAGATGCAAGATTGGACATGAAAGACATGGGAATGGCAAATGTGGTTTTAGAAATTCAAAAACACATGAACTGAAAGTGGACTTGTTTAAAGTCAAACCCATTGTGTGGAGTAAAATTCTTAAGAAGTTATGGGAATGGCAAATAGCTTTTGCAAATGACTCTAATGTGGCTAAAACTCCAAACTAACACGAGTTAGTATCTAACTAAGAACAGAGGAAAACCTGTTAACAATTCGAGTACTCAAGAATTATTGGCAGTTTGATGTATCTGATGAGTTGTACGAGACCAGGCTTAGCATATGTTGTAAGCAAGCCAAGTAGATACACGAATAATCAAGTTCAACTCATTGGAGTTGTGTGATTAGGTACCTAAGATACACAAAGGAATACAGGTTGCACTATAACAGATATCCAACAGCGATTCAAGGACATTGTGATCCAAGTTGGATATCTGATACGATATCTAATACAATATTTGATACGAGTGATTCCATAGCAACGAGTGAATATGTATTCACACTTAGAAGTGCAACCATATCGTGGAGATTTAAAAAAAAGGTTATTGTAGATCAACGTTGGAAGCAGAATTCATCGCTCTAGATAAAGCTTGCGAAGAGGTAGAATGGCTACGTCTATTGAGAATATACCAAGATGGCCTAAGCCGGCAACGGCGATATACATACACTGTGATAGCCAATCGGCAATTGACAGAGCTCATATCACAATGTATAATGGTAAGAAGAGACATATAAGATGTTGACATAATACGGTACGACAAATAATCTCTAATGGAATTATCATTGTCGACTATGTGAAGTCAAAGGATAATATTGCGGATCGGCTAACCAAAGGCCTAAGTAGAGAGTTAGTTCGGATGTCGTCCATGGGAATGTGACTAAAGCCCTTTAAAGATTAAAGTTCATATAAAGGAAAACCTAACTCAGTTGACTGGAGATCCCAAGATCTGAGTTTAATAGGACAACCTAATTGTATGAACTAGTAAGGTCACTATGGGGGGGGGGGGGGGGAGATTTGATAAACCCACACACTTTAAGAAGGGGATGTGTAATTGGAACAGGTATGTCTCCTAGTCCATTCCTAAAAGTGACAAGTACGATGTTAAGCCTATGGCTTTTAATGATTCAGCTGAGGCAGTCATACGCGGTGAATCACCTATGTGAGAGAGAAGTGGGGTCGCTTCGAAGGGTATTGAGAGGGGCACAATACCTAAGAGCTCTCGCAGAACCAGGCTAATGTTCATGACCATAACGAACATAACTATGAGGACTTGATATTGTCAAGTAGAATCTTGTGTGAAGCACATGACACACAAACGGCAGACGAGTTCAAAGGCATCACCGCCTACTCAGAGCTAGTAGACTAAGTGTGTTTCATGAGCGAATGTTCAAAGGGTAAAACATACCTATCGTATGCAAGATTCAACTGTTGGAATTTAATCGGAATCTGCTATTCTGAGTACAACCTCCATTCATGTGGGGGATTGTTGGAAAAAGTGTGTGTGAATGAGATGTTTATCTCAAAGAAATTTTGGTTCACGTTTAGGAATGTGGTGTATCCTATCCCACATTGGTGGGGGAATAAAATTTCTTCTAGTTTATAAGGATAACCCTCAAAACCTTGAATAACTCATGTGTCATGTTTAACTCTGGCTTATACCCTCGCGCAGGGGGGGGGGTGCGAATCTTGTGTAACACCCCGACCGATGGCGGAAACATCAAGGTGTCACGAAAATGGAATTAAAGCACTTGGATAAAAGGAAACCATATTTTATTATTAATTCAAAACTTAAACGTCAATTACAAGGCATGAGAAAATTAAAAGAAAATAGGTTTATAATCTAAATCTCCAAACTTCTAGTCTCAATCATGCTTGATTCTCATCTCCTGAAAAACACGCAAAAGGGTCAACTACATATATAGTTGGTGAGTCATAGATTTATAGTAAAACAGTAATAGATAATCATTTGATAAAAGCTTGCAAAGTCGTACATGTTAAACTAAATATGCAAGTATTACACTAAATTAATCACATATTCGTCACCCATCACATAAATGATGTTCAATTCCCTTAAAGGAATCTCTACGATTATGAAATTCAGTTTCCTCAAAGAAACCTCTACGATTATGATGTTCAGTGTAACATCCGTATGTTTCAAAACCTGAAAACTCAACCCACATAAGATCCAAGATTTAAACCCAATTCTCAACACCATAAATGGGAGATTACTCTATTCCATGTGATAGTACTCTAAAAATGGTGAATGTGGGCGAAAACCGCGTGCAAAACCGAGTTATAATGAAGCGGGAATTGCGAAAACAAGTTTGGTGTTAGTTGTTGATTGCAAAGACGCGTTTTCCTCTTCTAAACCCACCCCACATCGCCCCTAAAACAAAATTTCACTCCATTTCTCATCTATAAATACCCTCCCTTGATCCTTAACAGTTTGCAACTCCTAGTTTGAGTATAAACAAGTGGAATAACCAATTTTTGGCGATTCCACAACTACAATACCCCTTCTTCCACAACTACAATACCCCTTCGGGTGTCGTGCTTAGTAGTTTTTTTATGCTCTCGGCGAGGAGGTGCTGCCTTCAAGCTCGTCTCGTTTGAAAAGCTTCTTTGAGGTAATTCTTCTTCTTTTTCTTTCTTTGTTTCCTTTCTTTCCGTCCTTTCGTTGTTCGTTTATTTATCGCTTTATTAGTTTGATTAGTTTAGTTTAGGTTCTTAGTTAGGTGCTTTAGGCTCGTTTAGGTAGCCTTGCTAAGGCTCGTTCTTAGAACGCCTAGCATTGTTAAGGCTTGTCATTTGGACAACCTAGCTTAGCAAAGGCACGTCATTAGGACGTGTTGCCTTGCTTAGGCCGATTTAGGTTTTCTGTAGCCTTGTAGAGGCTCGTTAGGCCCAACGAGTCTAAACTATCATGTCGAATTTCATCTATATTCTTCTAATCCAAAAGTCAACGTTTTTATGCATGAACAAATTGGGGATTAAGGCTTGTTCTTCACAAATCAACAATTAAACTAATTCTTAATCCTTCTAATATGTAATTCAGGTTTTGAACATAAACTCGTTTTTAAGAATTTCAAATAACTTAGAAATCAATCTCTATTTAACAACATATTTAGTGATGGTACTTGAGACGCGAATGACATGTAGTAACTGGAAGGGTGAACACACCGGTAGTTGGGGTCTCTGTCAAAGGATAAGAGTTCGCATAAATCCCATAGTTGGACCTGGACGCTTACCTGGGATGCCCCGATGAGAGTGTCATAACCTATTAGGCCAAAGCATGTTTAGTAACGTTTAAGGTATTGTCACTCTTAAAAGTTAACATTTTTTTTCAAACTTTAATTTATAACATTAAAACCCATCCCCCAAATGCATAAGAGATTTGAATCCCATATTCCAATATTCATGTCGTCCCCTTCTATTCTTTTAGGATGAAACTTCGGGTCTAATCCTTTCACTTTCACTTTTCGCTTTGTGGACCTAACTTCTAATCCAAGTGAGTAATCCTTGCCCCTTTTCTCATTTTCTCCTTTTTGGGGTTGCAACATGTATCCTATTTCAAAGTGTTATCTTTCAAGTTTATCAATTACCATGCGTATGTGATCTATGTGTGAATTATGTGTTATGTGACATCCGAGAATTTCAAGGTTTACTTCCGTTAGACATTTCCGTTAGTTACGTTATAAGTGTTAACTTAGTAACTAATACTTAACTAGGCCAAATACGTCCACGTCCTTTGGTTGATCACCGAACCCGCCCATATGTGCTATGTATTCATTATGGTTGTCAATACGTGCAATATGATTCAAAATGCATGATTTAATATTATGAATAGCATGACGAATTGTAAATCCTTGATTATGTGAAAACTGACTACTTTTGGGTAACCAGCGAAACTACCGGGCGAAACTGTAATGTCGCCCGGTAGCTTGTTGGCTCACTTGTGACCAGAGCCAGTTTCGCTTGGCCAGCGAAACTGCCAGCGAAACTAGGCCCTGATATATAATAACACAAAGCCCTAGTTGCCTCATTTTGTTGCACCATTCTCTCCAAAACACACACACACACCTCTGGAAATCTGGTCAGTCGAGAAACACAACCAAACATCAAGATCTCAGCCTCAAGACAACATCCATTCGATTCCTTGATCGAACCGTGAGTCCCAAAACCTTTCTTTTATGCCTTTTCTATGTGTTTCTTCATAAAGCATGCCTAGATCTTTGTGTTATTGTTAGATCTTCTGATAGGTTGCTTAGGATTGCTAGATCTACCATAAAGTTGATAACTTTACATGTGAAATCCATCCATGACAAAGATTTATGCTATTTTAGTCATTTTAGGGTTTTATATGTATTTTGGGTGATTTGATGACAAAATGCATGTTTAAGGTGTTAAAGCTTACTGATTTATGTTGGTAAATGCCCATGTATGCTAAATAATGAATTGCATGTAAAGATGGAAGTTGTTAGGTTGATTTTTAGGCTGATCCGTGTGTTTTTCGCGACCAGCGAAACTGTGGTGTTCTCTGGGCGAAACTGTCCAGCGAAACTATGTATATCTCCTTCCAGCGACACTATGCAGCGAAACTGCAGTGTCGCTGGGTAAACCAACCAGACCAGCTCGAGCGAATCTACCGAGCGAAATTCCCTGAACGAAAGTTCAAACCAGTTTCGGGCGAAACTAGGCTAGCGAAACTGTGCCAACAGTTTCGAGCGAAACTAGCCTAGCGAAACTGTGTCATCGGGTGTTGCCCAGCGAAAGTGCTGCCCGTGCACACAGCGAAACTGACTAGCGAAACTGACTAGCGAAACTGACTAGCGAAACTGACTAGCGAAACTGCTAGCGAAACTGAGACCAGAATATAAACTTGTATAATTTGCTTGAATGTTATGCCATGACTTACATGATTATGCCATGATGATACATGCTTTAATTCCTGATATATATGAACCCTTGTTTATGATCAACCATCGGTGTCGTGTGTCTGTATGTCGAGTCATAGTTCCAACGTGCTATGTTATGGGCCATAGTGACGTTAAGTAAAGATTAGACACAAAACTAATACTTAAGACCTAAACGTGTTCATAGGTCTTCATTAAGCATACTTGGAATATTAGCAAGTGTAGCAGTGCAACCAAAGGTGAGTGTCACTAACCCGATTACCGTGAACCCGTTTGGGTCACACCAAATACCTAAAAGAAAAACAATGCTGACAAACTCGAGAGTGCTAGGCACCTCCCTGATGAACGTGAAAACTCGGAGTGCTCGGCACCCATTGGATGAACTTGAAGTGTTTTATGGGAAACACTTGTGAAACTTAACAAACTATTTTTGAAACGAAAACCGTTTTAATATGGCTAGCGTAGGTTAAAGTCTAAACCACATGATATCACATGATTTCTAAGGATGCCTTGAAAACTTAAAAGTCCTCAACTAAATTGTACCATTAATTGTAAAGCGAGGGGATGTTGGGTAGATCTACTGGAGTTTGACAAACTCCGCCCCGTGGCACGGGGAGTGCACGGAGGTACAATATCAGCCTATCTGACCGTGATCCCGAGAGGACACGGGGGAGGCAAATCCGCGATGACGTAGGTCCGCAGTACTAGATGGCACGGCCACTACAATAAATTATAGTCAGCTTTGGTGCAAACTTCCTTAGTGCATGGAACAACGGATTAGCTACCCGCGATATCGGTTGAGCACTTTAACTATACAAAACTAGTACATACCCGATAACGTAGGTTACGGACAATACTTTTACTAAACCACGATACTATGATTCTGATTAACACAAGCATTGCTCTTCACAAATAAAATGTACATAAAGATACGTTCATACGATCATGATTATTAGACCGGGCCGCTGCGTGACAAGCCCACTGTGAACTCACCAACCGTTAGGTTGACACTTGCGTGGTTTAAACTTTTGCAGATCGCTAAGGAGTATCCGCTGGAGGTTGGCATGGCACGAGAAGATATTTATCTTTGTTTAAACTAAACTTGGGAATTTTGAAACAATGTTTATGTAAAGCACGTGGTTAGTGCTAAGACAATATTTTATTCCGCTGCGTTGTATTGAGACTTTACTTTATAACTGATTTTGAACTAACTCTGATTCATTTAGTATTTGTAACTAATGGTTGTGGTCCTGGTTTGCTCACACCCCTTGACGGTATAAACTCCGTTAGTGGTTAATTTGGGGGTGTGACAGATTGGTATCAGAGCCATAAGTTGCAGAGAACTGGAATCAATTTTGAAAACGATTTGGAAACTGCAACTTGAAACCTTAGTTACAAACGAACAAACAAATTCCCAAAACCAAAAATTTTTACGTGCCAACCTGGGATACTCGCTCTGCTGTGTAAGTAAAAGCTTAGTACGTATGTATATATATGTATATATATATATAAATATATATATAGACCGTGTCTAGGAAGTCTAACGGAAAACCTTAGGAAAATTTTCACACACGAATACGAAACGCGAACGCTGATGCGCGCACTATGCTGGGGGAAAGCGACAACGAAACGATGCTACGCGTTACGTCCTGATTTCCACTGCGGTGACTACGCCGACGGTGACTTTTATGGGAAAGCCGACTTTCGACGATAGCTACCTACGACTTATGACGTTCTCCGACGACGCCTCCATTATGCACAAAATTTTCTGGACTAATAGTGGGATAACGGGAAAATGTTATTATGCATATTATGGGATATGTATAAAGTAGAAATGTGACTGAACACTGGCTACTTTAACTGTTCAGCAAGATGTCTGGAAGAGGAAACGGAAGAGGCAATATAAACATGACGCCTGCACAGCTGCAAGCAATGATTACTGAACACGTGCAAGCCGCGGTGGCAGCCGTCCAAGCTGCATATGCCGCACAGGGTAACTATTATGCCGGTTAAGGCACACAGCGATTATATTTTGACCTGTTTAAATTTTAAAACCCGAACTATTTATGCATCAGGAAACCACCACCACTGCACGTTCAAGTCCTTCATGGACTGCAAGCCGATGACATTTTCCGGCGAGGAAGGGACTGTAGGACTCCTCAGGTGGATTGAGAAGTCTGAAAAGGTTTTCTCCATGTGTAATTGCCCAGCTGAAAGCAAGGTGAAGTTTGCTACTGGTACCTTCGAAGGAGCTGCACTCTCCTGGTGGAACGCTGAAATTCAGATGGTTGGGCTAGACGCGGCTAATAACATGCAGTGGGCAGCATTTAAGGATCTGATTATGGAGGAGTACTGTCCCCGTGACCAAGTGAAGAAGCTAGAAGGCGAATTCTTGAATCTGAAGATGGTTGGGTCTGAAGTCGAACAGTACACTGCACGATATCATGAGTACGAGGTCTTGTGCCCCACAATGGTTGATGCTGAATTCAAACGCATTGAGCGTTATCTGGAAGGCCTCGCGCCTCAAATCAAGAGTTTGGTGACCGCCAGCAACCCCGCCACCGTACAGCAAGCCATTCGACTGGCTCACAAACTTACTGATCAGGAGGTTGAGAAGGGTACACTTCCTGCAAAGACCACTGAGAAGACTGCCTTAAGTGGCAAAAGAAAAGCTGATGATGAAGCTCCTGAAAACTCCATGAACAATCAGAGTGTTGGAAACAGCACTGGGAGATCCTATAACTCCCAAGGTCAAAGCAAAAGGTCTGGAAACAACAGTGGTAACTACCGCCAGGGTGGCAATAGGCAAAGCAACTACAAGGGTAACCTGCCTTTGTGCAACAAGTGCGGAAAACATCATGCTGGTAATTGTAGGAAGAATCTGAGCTGCGAAAGGTGTGGCAAGGGGGGCCACGAAGCAAAAGACTGTTGGGCAACTTTGCCCGAGCAACAAAACCGCCCCAGGAGGAACAATAACAATCAAGGCAACAACTATGGGAACAACCGCAACGGGCAAGGAAACAATCAGAACAACAATGGTGGAGCCCGTGGCTGTTTCAAATGTGGTGCTCAAGGCCACATTAAAAGAGACTGCCCGCAACTGAGAAGGCAAGGGAACGGTAACCAAGGAAACAACGGTGGGAATGGTAATGGTGGAGGTAATGGTAATGGGAATGGCAACGGAAATGGTAATAACGGGAATGGTGGAAATGGCAGAGGAAGAGCTTTTGTCATGGGTCAAGGTGAAGCTCGCAATGATGCCAACGTGATTAATGGTAAATTTATCTTGAACGATTTCTTTGCTACTGTATTGTTTGATTCTGGCGCTGAAAGAAGCTTTATTTCTACAAAATTTGCTAAATTGATTAACGCTAAACCTATTGCCTTAGACGCTAAATATGTGGTAGAGCTAGCTAATGGTAAACTTCATGATACGACTCAGATAGTTAAGGACTGTAAGTTAGAACTAGCTGGCCATACCCTAGGAATTGACCTTATGCCTTTCCCGATTGGTAGTTTTGACGTTATAGTAGGAATGGATTGGTTATCTGAGAATCGAGCTGAAATCGTATGTAAAGAAAAAGTGGTTCGTATCCCACTCGAAGGAGGTGAAATGTTAACAGTTCAAGGTGAAAAAGGTGGAGCAGTGACTGGTATTATTTCGTTTCTCAAAGCTCAAAAGTGTCTTCGTAAAGGTCACTTCGCGATTCTTGCAAACGTCACTGATTCGACACTTCCCGAGCGCAGAATCAACGATTACCCGATCGTCCGCGACTTCCAAGATGTATTTCCTGAAGATCTGCCTGGTTTGCCTCCATTTCGACAAGTAGAGTTTGGAATTGATTTAGTTCCTGGAGCGTCTCCGATTGCACGCGCACCCTACCGTTTGGCAGTAAGCGAACTCAACGAACTTTCCTCACAACTTCAAGAGCTACTCGACAAAAGATTTATTCGTCCAAGTTCGTCTCCGTGGGGAGCACCGGTTTTGTTTGTTAGGAAGAAGGATGGAACGTTCCGAATGTGTATCGACTATAGAGAGCTTAACAAGGTTACGATCAAGAATAGGTATCCACTTCCTCGAATCGACGATCTCTTCGACCAGCTGCAAGGTTCGAGCTACTTTTCAAAGATTGATCTACGGTCTGGATATCACCAACTTCGTGTTCGTGATGAAGATGTCCCCAAGACTGCTTTCAGAACTCGTTATGGTCACTACGAGTTCCTGGTTATGCCTTTTGGGCTAACCAATGCACCTGCTGTGTTTATGGATCTGATGAATCGAGTGTGCAAGCCGTACCTCGATAAGTTTGTGATAGTTTTCATTGATGATATTTTGATTTACTCCAAGACAAAGGAAGAACACGAGGAGCATCTGCGACTAATTTTGGAATTACTCCGTAAGGAACAGCTTTATGCTAAGTTTTCGAAGTGCGATTTTTGGATTTGCGAAGTCCAGTTTCTTGGACACATTGTTAACCAAGAAGGAATTCACGTCGACCCAGCTAAGGTAGAAGCTATCAAGAATTGGTCTACCCCTAGAGCACCGACCGAAATCCGACAATTTTTGGGACTTGCCGGATACTACCGAAGGTTTATCAAGGGTTTCTCGCAGTTGGCTCAACCCTTAACGGCCTTAACGCAAAAAGGAGTGCAATACAGATGGGGTGAAAAAGAAGAACGCGCGTTTCAAACTCTCAAGGATATGTATGCTCAGCTCCAATTCTCGCGTTACCCGATGGGATTGACGACTTTGTGGTTTATTGCGATGCATCTATCCAAGGACTCGGTTGCGTGTTGATGCAACGAGACAAGGTGATTGCCTATGGGTCCAGGCAACTGAAGGACACTGAGAAGAATTATACAACGCATGATTTGGAGATGGGAGCCGTTGTTCATGCACTCAAGATTTGGAGACATTACCTCTACGGAACAAAGTGCACGATATTTACTGACCACAAAAGCTTACAGCACATCTTTAATCAGAAAGATCTCAACATGCGTCAACGACGGTGGGTCGAGTTACTGAACGATTATGATTTAGCAATCAAATATCACCCGGGAAAAGCCAATGTTGTGGCTGATGCATTAAGTCGGAAGGAGTATGAAAAGCCTCGACGGGTACGAGCGCTGCAACTTACCATCCACACGGGATTTCCGGATCGGATCCGCGATGCCCAACAAGAAGCTTTAAAGGAAGAAAATTTCGCAGCCGAAGCACTGCGAGGGGTGGATGGAAATTCTGAAGTTAAGTCCGACGGACTCAGGTATTACAATGATAGAATTTGGGTTCCTCTACTTGGAAATCTCCGTGAGCTCGTGATGGACGAGGCTCACAAATCAAGATATTCGGTGCACCCTGGATCGGATAAAATGTACCAAGATTTAAAGGGTTTGTATTGGTGGCCGAACATGAAAGCCGACATTGCGCGATATGTGGCAAAGTGCTTAACATGCTCAAGGGTAAAGATTGAGTACCAAAAGCCCTCTGGATTGTTGCAACAACCAAAGATCCCAGAATGGAAATGGGAGGATATCTCGATGGATTTTGTAACGGGATTACCTCATCGATCAAATCGACCGGATGCGATTTGGGTTATCATTGATCGATTAACCAAATCTGCACATTTTATCCCGATGAAGGAAACTGACAACATGGATAAGTTAACTAAGTTGTACATTGACCGAATTGTGGCACGGCATGGAGTGCCTAAGACTATTATCTCTGATCGAGATCCTCGATTTACTTCCCGATTATGGCAATCTATGCAGGAAGCGTTGGGAACTAGACTGGATATGAGTACAGCTTACCACCCGCAGACCGATGGTCAAACGGAAAGAACTATTCAGACTCTAGAAGACATGCTCCGTGCTTGCGTTCTCGATTTTGGTAAAGACTGGGAAGCTCACCTTCCGTTGGTGGAGTTCTCCTACAACAACAGTTATCACTCAAGTATTGGTGCAGCACCATTTGAAGCTCTTTACGGCAGAAAATGTAGATCGCCCGTGTGTTGGGCTGAAACGGGTGAGAAGGGACTCACCGGACCAGAACTCATTCATGATACGACTGAACGGATTATACAAATCAGAAAACGGATAGCCGCAGCACGTGACAGACAAAAGAGCTATGCTGACAAACGCCGTAAACCTTTGAAGTTCGAGGTAGGCGACAAGGTGCTATTGAAGGTATCTCCCTGGAAAGGTGTGATACGCTTCGGAAAGCGTGGGAAGTTAAATCCTCGCTACGTCGGTCCTTTTGAAATTATTGGGGAAGTAGGCCCGGTGGCCTACCGATTACAACTCCCTGCAGAACTCGATGGAGTTCACAACGTGTTTCACGTTTCGAACCTAAAGAAATGTCTGGCTGAAGACATCGAAATAATTCCTTTGGAGGAATTGGAAATTGACGAACATCTGAGATTTATCGAGCAACCAGTAGAAATCATGGGACGCGAAGAGAAAACCCTCAAACGTAGCAAGATTCCGATCGTCAAGGTGCGATGGAACTCAAAGCGTGGACCTGAATATACTTGGGAACGAGAGGATCAGATGAAGAAAAAGTATCCTCACTTGTTCGAGCAAACGTCCACGGAAACTCAAGGTATGATTTAATTTTGGGGACCAAAATTCCTGTAACAGGAGGAGGATGTGACGACCCTAAAACTTTTGCTTTCTTTCCCCAGCAACAACGACAGCCGAGGCTGCAAACGCTACGACGCAAGAATAATTTTTGGGACGAAAATTCCAATTTCAAGGGGATGATGTGACATCCGAGAATTTCAAGGTTTACTTCCGTTAGACATTTCCGTTAGTTACGTTATAAGTGTTAACTTAGTAACTAATACTTAACTAGGCCGAATACGTCCACGTCCTTTGGTTGATCACCGAACCCGCCCATATGTGCTATGTATTCATTATGGTTGTCAATACGTGCAATATGATTCAAAATGCATGATCTAATATTATGAATAGCATGACGAATTGTAAATCCTTGATTATGTGAAAACTGACTACTTTTGGGTAACCAGCGAAACTACCGGGCGAAACTGTAATGTCGCCCGGCAGCTTGTTGGCTCACTTGTGACCAGAGCCAGTTTCGCTTGGCCAGCGAAACTGCCAGCGAAACTAGGCCCTGATATATAATAACATAAAGCCCTAGTTGCCTCATTTTGTTGCACCATTCTCTCCAAAACACACACACACACCTCTGGAAATCTGGTCAGTCGAGAAACACAACCAAACATCAAGATCTCAGCCTCAAGACAACATCCATTCGATTCCTTGATCGAACCGTGAGTCCCAAAACCTTTCTTTTATGCCTTTTCTATGTGTTTCTTCATAAAGCATGCCTAGATCTTTGTGTTATTGTTAGATCTTCTGATAGGTTGCTTAGGATTGCTAGATCTACCATAAAGTTGATAACTTTACATGTGAAATCCATCCATGACAAAGATTTATGCTATTTTAGTCATTTTAGGGTTTTATATGTATTTTGGGTGATTTGATGACAAAATGCATGTTTAAGGTGTTAAAGCTTACTGATTTATGTTGGTAAATGCCCATGTATGCTAAATAATGAATTGCATGTAAAGATGGAAGCTGTTAGGTTGATTTTTAGGCTGATCCGTATGTTTTTCGCGACCAGCGAAACTGTGGTGTTCTCTGGGCGAAACTGTCCAGCGAAACTATGTATATCTCCTTCCAGCGACACTATGCAGCGAAACTGCAGTGTCGCTGGGTAAACCAACCAGACCAGCTCGAGCGAATCTACCAAGCGAAATTCCCTGAACGAATGTTCAAACCAGTTTCGGGCGAAACTAGGCTAGCGAAACTGTGCCAACAGTTTCGAGCGAAACTAGCCTAGCGAAACTGTGTCATCGGGTGTTGCCCAGCGAAAGTGCTGCTCGTGCACACAGCGAAACTGACTAGCGAAACTGACTAGCGAAACTGCTAGCGAAACTGAGACCAGAATATAAACTTGTATAATTTGCTTGAATGTTATGCCATGACTTACATGATTATGCCATGATGATACATGCTTTAATTCCTGATATATATGAACCCTTGTTTATGATCAACCATCGGTGTCATGTGTCTGTATGTCGAGTCATAGTTCCAACGTGCTATGTTATGGGCCATAGTGACGTTAAGTAAAGATTAGACACAAAACTAATATTTAAGACCTAAACGTGTTCATAGGTCTTCATTAAGCATACTTGGAATATTAGCAAGTGTAGCAGTGCAACCAAAGGTGAGTGTCACTAACCCGATTACCGTGAACCCGTTTGGGTCACACCAAATACCTAAAAGAAAAACAATGTTGACAAACTCGAGAGTGCTAGGCACCTCCCTGATGAACGTGAAAACTCGGAGTGCTCGGCACCCATTGGATGAACTTGAAGTGTTTTATGGGAAACACTTGTGAAACTTAACAAACTATTTTTGAAACGAAAACCGTTTTAATATGGCTAGCGTAGGTTAAAGTCTAAACCACATGATATCACATGATTTCTAAGGATGCCTTGAAAACTTAAAAGTCCTCAACTAAATTGTACCGTTAATTGTAAAGCGAGGGGATGTTGGGTAGATCTACTGGAGTTTGACAAACTCCGCCCCGTGGCACGGGGAGTGCACGGAGGTACAATATCAGCCTATCTGACCGTGATCCCGAGAGGACACGGGGGAGGTAAATCCGCGATGACGTAGGTCCGCAGTACTAGATGGCACGGCCACTACAATAAATTATAGTCAGCTTTGGTGCAAACTTCCTTAGTGCATGGAACAACGGATTAGCTACCCGCGATATCGGTTGAGCACTTTAACTATACAAAACTAGTACATACCCGATAACGTAGGTTACGGACAATACTTTTACTAAACCACGATACTATGATTCTGATTAACACACGCATTGCTCTTCACAAATAAAATGTACATAAAGATACGTTCATACGATCATGATTATTAGACCGGGCCGCTGCGTGACAAGCCCACTGTGAACTCACCAACCGTTAGGTTGACACTTGCGTGGTTTAAACTTTTGCAGATTGCTAAGGAGTATCCGCTGGAGGTTGGCATGGCACGAGAAGATATTTATCTTTGTTTAAACTAAACTTGGGAATTTTGAAACAATGTTTATGTAAAGCACGTGGTTAGTGCTAAGACAATATTTTATTCCGCTGCGTTGTATTGAGACTTTACTTTATAACTGATTTTGAACTAACTCTGATTCATTTAGTATTTGTAACTAATGGTTGTGGTCCTGGTTTGCTCACACCCCTTGACGGTATAAACTCCGTTAGTGGTTAATTTGGGGGTGTGACATGTTATGTGGCTTCTAGCATGATTTGGCAATATGTGAATTTGAAAGGTTTTCATGTTTATCAAAGGTTTTCATGTTTTCATTGGATGTCAAGTATGTCATGGTTATCATGTTTGTCATGTCTTTCATTTGGCATAAACATTAATGTAAGGCCTGGGGTAACAAAGGTAGATCTATAGGTTGACAACCCACTCAACTTGACCGTTTCGGCGTTGGGTGTTTGAAGCCTATTTCATTATTTCATATAGTCTAACCTGCGGGTTAGGGAATCTTTCATATGTCATTGAGGTTTGTTTATGCCTAGTATTTCATGTTATCATTTTATACCAGCAATTTTGGTTATGCCTAGTCTTTCATGTTGTCTATATCTTCTAGCATGTCATATTTCAGATATTCTATCATATGACACGTAACGCATGTTTTTCAAATATATGTTATGTATCAAACTTGTGGTTACTCACCAACTATTTATAGTTGACCCCCTTTATTTTATACATGTTGCAGGCTATGATGTTGATGTTTCAAGATGCTATCACATAAGGCTTTTGGACCTAGTTTAATAAAGAAATTGTATTTGTTATCAATATGTGGTGTATTGTTTTATCTTTCAATGTTATCAATGAATTTCATTATTTAACTATTGTCACTAAATTAGTTGTCATGAGCTTATGGGCAATCTAATCATGTCCTGATGTTTCTGCCGTCGGTTGGGGTGTGACATTCAGTTCCCTCAAAGGAACCTCTACGATTATGATGCTCATGAGACTTACATGTACAGTTCCCTAGAATACGATATAATATAGATAACACAAGCAATTTATTTAACAGTCCTGACTTTGCTTAATAAGAATAAATGATTTCAAGAATAAAGTTTCACAATGATTCCCAATGATAATCATGAATAAGTATCCTTTTTGTTTGAAAACCTAGTAATAATGATATAAAAGTTTGTGCGTGTTTTCCATCCCAAAAGATTTAAAGTAAATTGGGAACTATGAAATCACCTTATGTAGTTGGTTGATTACTAGCTTGACGTAACGGGAATGATTCAAATTCAAGGGATTCCTAAATGAATGATGAAATCGGTTAGCCTAAAGATACGATGACGAAGAATAGGATTTCAAGATATCTAAGGTTTCGTTGTGATTGTTGATTTGGGGAAGATGACTTTATTTTCTTAATTTAGGTCTTTGGTGTATAAAATCGTTTGAGGATAATTATTAAATAACTATATAAATAATTTGGCTGATAAATATTTGACTAGACAACTAAATTGAAAAACGGTTATCGTTAATAAGTATTTATTTGTGTTTATGAGCATTATGTGGTGACTAAATAAATGAAATAATTTAGTGGATTAAAATTAATAAATAAATAACTAGATAATCAATTTAATAAATAAATAAATAATTGATTAATAACTACGTAAGTAAATGACGAAATAAATGAAATAACTTAATGAATTAATAAATAATTAAGTAAATATTGAGTAATTGAGTGAATGACCGCTTTAATGATCTATTAATAATAATAATAATAATAATAATAATAATAATAATAATAATAATAATAATAGTAATAGTAATAATAATAATGATAATAATAATAATAATAATAATAATAATAATAATAATAATAATAATAATAGAAATGTAACCGAATAAATGATTGACAAATTAATTATGTTGTTAACCAAGTAATTAGGAGAGTAGTTAACTAATAATAGAATATTAAACAATAAGTTATGACACAAAAAGAATAACTAAATAAATGGATGTTTTTATAAAATAATTAGGTTTATTAGGTGTTTTGAGAAAAAGTTTGTAAAGTTTATAAATTTGTAAAAACTTAAAAATGATGGTTTATACATTTTATGAGGTTTTGAAACATTGTATATATTTTATTTAAGGTTTTATGGAAAATTATAGGGTTTTTGGGGATTTTTATGGCTCAAAATGAGAGAATAACAAAACAATAGAAAGAAAACGGGTGAGAAGGGGGGGGGGGGTAGCGGGTTCGAACCCGCGACCTTCTGTTTCACAGGCAGCGTGACGACCAACTGGACTGGGCACCCTTTTGATTC
>JBCNJP010000023.1:42708432-42785932 GCA_039602395.1 Deinandra increscens subsp. villosa | reverse complement strand
GAAGAGAATGAATCTTTTTATCAAAGGATCAGAAAAAGGGTCTGGATCTCCTGCGGGAATGATTTGGAAGAGCCAAAACCAAAAATAGTGGTATTTGCTAGCAACAACATAATGGAGACAATCAATCAAATATAGATTGATTCGAAATCTGACTCAAATCCAACATGGCACCCATAGGTACCTAAGAAATGTATTGAATCGATTCTTTTTAATGAATAGATCGGATCACAACTTCGAATATGGAATTCAAAGGGATCAAATAAGAAAGGATACTCTGAATTATAGAACTCTAATGAAATATACGATCAACCAACATTTATCGAATTTAAAAAAGAGTTAAAAGAGATGGTTCGATCCTCTTATTTTTTTTCTCGAACCGAGAGATCCATGAATCGGGATCCTGATGCATATAGATACAAATGGTCCACTGTGAGCAAGAATTTCCAGGAACATTTGGAACATTTCTTTTCTGAGCAGAAGAGATGTTTTTAAGTAGTGTTCGATCGATTACGTATTAATCCATATTCGATTGATTGGTCTGAGGTTATCGAAAAAAAAGATTTGTCTAAGCCACTTTGTTTCTTTTTGTCTAAGTTGCTTCTTTTTTTTTTTTTGTCTAACTCACTTCCTTTTTTGTTTGCCAGTTTTGGGAATATCCCCATTCATAGGCCCGAGATCTACATCTATGAACTGAAAGGTCCAAACGATCCACAATTTTTAGAACCAATAGGTCTTCAAATCGTCATTTGAAAAAAATTGAAACCCTTCTGATTGGATGATCACGAGACTTGCCAAAAATCAAAATTCTTGATTAATGGAGGAACAATATCATCATTTTTGTTCAATAAGATATCGAACAGGAAATCCTTTAATAACACGGATTCCTATTTCTCAATGATATTCCACGATCAATACAATTTGTTGAATCCCGTGAAATCATTTCATAGAAGTTCATTGAGATCTTCTTTTTACACTACGTCAGAAAGTGGCTTTAGCCACGGTTTTTTCAAAAAACGCCTAGCCACGGTTTTAAAAAAAAACGTGGCTAAAGGTAAGAAACAGAGTTTTAGTCACACATATTTTGTACCCGTGGCCAAATTTATAGCCTTTGGACCCTTCAGCCACGTATTTTTTTTTTTGTTTACGTGACAACAACAATCAAGTGCAGTGGCTTTAGTCACTGTTTTACAAAAACATGTGGCACTTATTTGTCACGCTTAAAAAAGAGTGGCGAAATACACCAAACGGCCATGAATTTTTTAGATTTTTTATTCGTGTGACAAAAAAGGAATGTATGGCCACGCTTAAATAATGTTGTGTGACGGAAGAGTAGATTTTATTACTTAGTAAATTAAAAAAAAACAAAACTATTAAGTATATATATATTATGCATGGATATTTTTTTAGATTTCGAGATCCAAAAATAAATTTTGAATGATTTGAATCCGAAACGCTTAGATGTGAGCAATGGCCACTGTTTTTACTTTGTTATATGGCTAAAAGCTAGTACATATGGCCACTGTTATTAGGTTGTGTGACTAAATAGTAGATGACGAATGGTCACGGTATGAAATTATATGCGTGGCGAAAGGTAATGTTCCGGAAGGTTATAAACATTCATCCGGAATGAATGTTGTTCCGGAAAAATACATGAATCTTAATATTTCCATTGCAAATAGATATTTTAATTATAAATCATCCTGAAGAACTCTAGTTCATCTGGATCTGTTCTTCTTCTTCTCTAATGAATAACTAAAATTGATCCTATTTAATTATAAATCATCTCAGTTCGCCAAGGTAGTCAGAAATGTCATCCGGTTCTGTTCATCTGCTCTCAATCCAGATGAACTCTTCTTCCTGAGGAATTCTAGTTCATACGGTTTTGGTCTTGTTCCAATTTACTGAAGAAGTAAAATCTATCCAGTTTATAAATCATGTCATCCTCTATTAGACAATCAAAAAATTATAAAATGTAGCAAACAAGGCTTGAACCTGGGTCAGTCAAAAAACAAGGCTTGAACCTGGGTCAGTCAAAAAACAAGGCTTGAACCTGGGTCAGTCAAAAGAAAGGAACACACTACAAGATTAAAAAGAACCATTGAGACAGAAGTGTTAATTGGTTATATTTTAACCAGAACTTATTTAATTACTCCCATCACATAAAAAATAATTGATCAACAAAATTTGTATTGCTAAAGGTAATAAATAAACACGGTAAAAACAAGATTTGCATGGTAAAGGTAAAAAAATATAAACGGTTATCGTGGCCTGACCTATCCACTTCTTGCCACCATAGCTGGTAGGGTGGCATGACTGCCTTTAAATTTCCACTTTCTTGCCACCAAAATCTTATGTACGAACGTATTTCCTGATCATCAAGAAAAAAACTTCGATCCATCAATGGCTGCCTTTGGTAAATAATGGAGGATTAGGGGTGTTAATGAACCATCGCCATACTATGGCAAGACTCCCCGTAAGTGTATTTTCACTCAACAATGGATGTAGGTTTTTATTTTTAGGGTTTTATGTTTTTTAATTATTTACTCTCTACTCTGCATTTGGGTTTTTTTACAGGTGGTCGGAGGTTCACCCTCAAGATTCATCACTGCGGCGATTTCCACCGAAATGCCACCGGCCAGGATGTGTGGAAGGGAAAGGTGGATTATGTCGACTATGTCAACATTCGCACATTTGATTTTCATGATCTGAATCAAATGGTGCAATACCTAAACCACCCATCGATTGGCTATTCCCTCATTTACTGGAGGATCCCACCTCTGTCCATCACAAATGGGCTTGAGTACGCTGATTTCATCACTGAGAAGTTGTAGGGGATATGAAAATTCATCTACAGGGACCAGAGGGGGAGAGAGAGAGCTGGATATGTATTTAATCCTGGACAAAGATTCCACCTAAACCTCCGAGTTGGGACCGAGATTACCGCCTGGTCAAAAGCTGTTTCCTGATGACAGCAGCATCATCAACTTCTTTGATGATGAAGACTATATTTCGGATACTAGGTCTTAGCTAGTTAGATAGATGTTTGTATAGGATCTAATGAAAATCTTTGTATATAGATCAATATATATATATATATATATATATATATATATATATATATATATATATTAAAGTTTTTGTTAACTCTTCCTCCTATTTTGTTTTGGTTAAACCCATTAATATAGATAGATTTTATCTCAATCATTAAAGTTGATTTAATTCTAAATTTGATTGTTGCAAATAGATTTATTGTGAACTGATGTGATTTTTATTTTATTGTGAACCGCTTAACCATCCTGAAGAACTTTAGAAGTCTATTTTACCCGGTTCATCCTGAAGAACTCTAGTTCATTTTCTCTCAATACTCATGAACTCTTCTTCCTGAGGAATTGTAGTTAATCCGGTTTGTTCTTCTTCCAATTTAGAAGTAAAATTTATCCTGTTTATAAGTCATCTCATCCCACCATATCAAAATGCCAACATATACTAACATAACAGATGTATATATACTTCATGTAAGATCATAGTTATGAGTAAAATGGAGGTCCGCTATGATTCATTGAAAATGTGTATGTTATTATAGATGAGAACTAGTTAACCATCCTGAAGAACTTTAGAACTCTAGTTTATCCGGTTCATCCTGAAGAACTCTAGTTCATCTTCTCTCAATCCTCATGAACTCTTCTTCCTAATGAATTGTATTTTTTTGGGATTGTAGTTCATTCGGTTTTGTCTTCTTCCAATTTACTGAAGAAGTATAATTTATCCTGTTTAAAAATCATCTCATCCCAGCATATCAAAATGCCAACATATACTAACATAGCATATGAATATATACTTCATGTAAGATCACAGTTATGAGTGAAATGGAGGTCTGCTATGATTCATTGAAAATGTGTATGTTATTATAGATGAAAAGTGTATGAATAAAACTGTAACAACTTATGCAATTTTACACAAATACAGGGATCAACTCTTCTTCCAGCCATGTTCATTTGGTTCCCATCTTGTTTGTCACACCCCCAAAATACCACTAACGGAGTTTATACCGTTAAGGGGCGCGACTAGACCAGGATCCACAACCACAGTTACAAATACTAAACGAATCAGGGTTAGTTCAAACACAAATTATAGATAAAGTCTCAGATACAACGCAGCGGAATAAAATATTGTCTTATAGCACTAACCACGTGCTTTACAAAGTTAACATTGTTTTAAAATTCCCAAGTTAAGTTTTAAACAGAAATAAACGTCTTCTTGTGCCATGCCAACCCCCAGCGGATACTCCTTAGCGATCTGCAAAAGTTTAAACCACGCAAGTGTCAACCTAACGGTTGGTGAGTTCACAGTGGGCTTGTCATGCATTGGCCCAGTCTCATAATCATAATTCGTATCAAAATGTACTTACAAAATATTCATATGTGAAAAGCAATGCTCGTATTTAATTCTCAGTTTATAAATAGTTTGTCCGTTCTCCTCTTCAATAGTTTGTAACCAAAATTTGGCCTTGTGAAATAGGGAAATTTCATGATAGGTTCGTGTCACTATTCTGCTCTCAATATCACCAATCCTGACAATATCTCATATCTCATCTTCAGAAAGCCCATTTAGAGCATCTTCTAAGCTTCTAATTGTCTCGCCATGTTCATTGGTGAAAATGTGATACATGTCTGTATCTTTCTTATACTCCCAGTTGGTCACCTATTTTCTCTTAACCACATGAAGCCTGTTAGTTGTCATTATTGAATGGATTCGGTCTTTGTCAGCCTAGCTCCATTCTGGATCTGGAACTGTACTATGCCTTGTGAATGACCCATCAACACTATAGACTACCAAGTTTCCATCCTTATCAACTTCAAGCGTCTAAACAGGATTGTCAATGCTGCGTTGTGTGGCTTCATCTACTTCCCCATATAATTCATCCAAATACATATTTATCATCAGCATTAAGGAGTCCTCTTGTGAATACGTACCCTTCATAACACCACGTAACTGTCTAACATCACCCAACTCATGGTCAGTGAGGTTGTACATAGCTTATTCAGTTGTAAACTTTAGTACCTCATCTGAACTGGTTGTGAACATCTATACTTTGGCTTGATCATCATACCTCTAGGAGATGATTCTTCTCCTTTCAGCATGGACATCTCTGTATTCATCCTCCTCATTGATCACTTTTCCTTTTCCCTTCTTAGCCACTCACTTCATTCTCTTGGTGGGTGGTTTTTCTGGTGACTTGGGTGGAGATGAGGGTTTTCAGGGTTTGTTTAGGTGAGGATATGGAGATGGAAGGGTATGATCAATTCTAGGTTGTGGTACAATGGGTGTGAAGTTGTCTGTTCTAAACTTTGGTGGAAGAGTCTTTAATGTTACAGGTTTAGGCTTTTTTCAAGGTCTACTAGTTCTAGGAGGGTTTCTTCTAGGTTGCTGTGAGGCTAGAGTTCTGTTCAGATCAGGAAATGCACCTGGTGGTATTGGTTCACATGTTTCCTTTGAGATTTTGTTCTGTTCATGTATGGTATTTGAATATCTGATTATCAAGCTATTAATACCAGAAGGATTGATCTTTTTGGGTCCCCCCCCCCCCCCTCATCTTAATGAAATAGCATTTCAGAAGCTTGAGTTCTTCTTCACTATCATAGGGTTTTCTAGGATTTTCTGTATCTCTTCTTCCCTTTTATCTTATCTTACCTTTCATCAACATCTATTTTTTCCTTCAGTTTTAATTCACCATCCTCTTGAACAACCTTGGACATGTTGATGAAGTTGAACAAGTTGATCCGGTTGAACAAGTTCCTTCGGAGGAAGAAGGACATGTTGATCTGGTTGAACTAGTTCATTTGGTTGACCAACTTCATCCGGAGGAAGAAGGCCATGTTGATTCGGTTAAACTAGTTGATCCGGTTGAACAACTTTATCCGGTGCAAGTGACTGCTAATAATCAGATGATCACAAGTGTGATGACTGATCTGCAAACCACAAATATGGAGATAGCTCCTGAAGCTCTATCTCTGCCCATCATTCCTGTTTTAAAGCCTAGTGCTCCATCTTTACCCATCATTCCCGTTTTAGAGCTTTATGCTCCATCCCCGCCCATCATTCCTGTTTTAGAGCCTAGTGCTCCCCCTGATACTCCTGAAACAGAAAAGGTTGTTGAAGCTGATGTTGAAGAAGATGGAGTCAAAGACAAGGTGTTTGCAGCTGTTAAAGAGACAAAGCCCGTGGAGCCAAAGACTGAACCTCCTCACGAGAATGATTTTTTTGCTGAAGCAATCAGATTCAGGAAAGGAAAAATAGTGATGCCCCGGTACCAATCAGATTCTGATAAGGTGTTTGCAGCTGTTAAGAAGACAAAGCCTCCAACATTCATTTATGATGAACAGGTATCTCTACCAGAAGATGAGGTAAACATGATAAATAGGCACTTGCAGAAGCTGAGAAAGCTGAACAAATAAAAAGGGATGGAGACATGGCCTTGGCATTAAAACTAGAAGGAGACATGCTGCGTTATTCAAATGATAAAGTAATAATGGGTCTGATAAATGAAATCATGAGAAGGTCTATTGATGAGAAAATGGCAACGATGGACTCTGAGAAGGAGACAAGAAAAAAAAGAATGGCCACAGTATCTGACAAGGAGATCAAAGCTGAAAAAGAAAAGAACAGACTGTCAGATAACCTTCACAATGCCAAACTCCTTATGAAGTTCATAGATATTATCATAGCCAAGGGACGGGCAACTCCTGAATAAGAAAATTTAATGACTGCTAATCAGTTATGCGATATGATGTACAGGGTGGTTCAAGAGGATGGTGAATTAAAACTGAAGGAAAAGATAGATGCTGATGAAAGGTAAGATAAGATAAAAGGGAAGAAGAGATATAGAAAATCCTAGAAAACCCTATGACAGAGGAAGAAGAACTCAAGCTTCTGAAATGCTATTTCATTAAGATGTGGGGGGAGGACCCAAAAAAGATCAATCCTTCTGGTATTAATATCTTGATAATGAGATATCCATCACTACTGCAAGTCACCTTATCAGTAGAATGTGGGTTAGGTGATTGAACCAAGTCCAGCAGTATACTCCCTGCAATTAGGGTTGGGGAATCTACTTCATGTGGCCTAGGTGATATATCACCCTCATTCTGAGGTAGTCCTATGGAGGGTCTAGGTGAAGGAGACCTAGTCCTCTACCTTTTGGGTGATTGTGGAGTGCGTGTGGTATTTTTGGGTGTGGTTTTTGATGTGGACATCATTTTCCTTTTGGTGGGAATTTGTATATCAGTGGAAGAGGATGGTCGGTCTGGTGTGGGCTCAACACTTGTTGGTGTAACAATGTTGTCACCAGAGCAGTTTGCTCAGGAGCAAGCCTGGCCTTAGACATATGGTGTGATGTGTCTTTACCAAGAAAAACAGTTTTGTTCACTTGCATGTTAGAAATTTTTTTACTTGTAAAAGTTATTAGTTTAAGATGTTGATCAGAGATTTGCAGATTTGGAAATTCACAATTGAGAATGTGTTGGATGAATCTGGGGTACATGTAAAAGATCCTTTTAGGTTTTAGATTTTCCAGCATTTCATCAAATATCATATTTGAAAAGTTAAAGTTGAGCCCATTTACCAATCCATGAAAAGCATATGATTGAGGTGCATCAAGTTCATCCCACGCAGTTTTCTTGTGAGACAGGCAATGGAGAATGGTATGAGCAAGATATCGCCAAACATAGGGTAGTTGTCCCTTTTTTATGGTCACACAAGTTAAGTCACCCCCGTACATAATTTCTTCGTACATCTTCAAGTACAATTTAGACTTGTAATCAGGATCACCTCCTGCATCATTGAATTTCAGATGCTTCAGGATCATTTCTTCATTCAAACTAATCTCATTCCCATTGACTCTAGAGTCAATTTTACCAACCCCGTTGCTATCAACAGATTTTTTGGCCGAGTCCCAAAATTCAGCAATTCTCTACTTGCATATTATAGGATTCATAGTTAAAGCAAATTGAGTGTTGGATTTCTCGAGGAAATCATTCATTCTATCAAATAGCTTTGACTTATCAGACTTCTTGAAGTACGCTACAACATTGTGTTCGGCGAAGAACAGTTGAGTAGGCTTTGATGCAGCCTTTCGATTCAATTTGGGTGCCATTTGTGAGAAATTAGAGAGTAAGCTTTTGGTTTAAAAATTTAATTAGAAACCTGGAGAGAAATAGAGGGTAACTGTTTTTTGAAAAGGCAGTTTTATACTAACGGTGGTTCTTTTGGATCACAATGAACCCTAAGAATTGAAACAGTGGAAGTTATAGAAGTTTGGCCATTTAGTTGAAATTGGGATGGGGGAAATTTTTGATAATTAAATTTGGTTTAGAATAATATAATTAATTTATTTTAATTGAATCCACATCAATTAGGGTCGATTAGGACCAATGAGGACAAATGAAGATAAAGTGGGACCAATTAGGACCAACAAAGCCACGAGGCCCAATTAGGGTAAATTGGGGTCAATTTAGGTCAATAAGGATCAATTAGGGTCAATGATGAAGACCAGTTATAACTAACGAGGGTCGATTTTGCTCAATGATGCCTTATGAGGACCAAATATGACCAATTAGGGTCTATTAGGCCGATTGAGGCCAATTACACTCCATGAGGACCATTAGACAGAATTAAGGTCAATCATGGTCATTTTTGACAAATGAGGACTAACAAGGGCCAGTGAACACTCAGTTAGGACGAATTAGGGCTAATGAAGGTCAATTATAGTCTATTAGGCTCAGTTAGATTCAATGAAGATTACTTAGGGTAAATTACGACCAATTAGGCTCATTTAGGACCAATTATTATCAATTGCCTAATTGACTTAAATTTGTTGTACTTCAAAGTAAATGGTCCTCGATGAGTCTAGTTGGTCCTTATTGAGGCTAACTAACACTAATTGGTCCTTATTGGTCCAAATTGTGCCAAATTACTCCTCATTAACCTGAATTGAGCCATATTTGTACTTATTCTGTCTAATTGGCCCTAATAGGTCATAATTCATCCTTATTGGTCCTAATCGAGCATATTCGACCATCATTGGTCCTAATGGGTCCTCATGACCCTAATTGAACCTAATTTGTCTTAATCGACCATCACTAACCCTGATTTACCCTTATTTGTATCATTGGTCCTCATTCAAACTAATTAGGCCCAATTAGTCCTAAATGGTCATACATGATCATCGATCCTCATTAGTCATGTTTCTTCATGCTCCATCCTTATCGGTCCTACGAGCATAATCGACCTTCTCATTGAATTGTTCCTAATTCGTATTCATTGACCATAACTGGTCTTCACTAAAGTATCCTAAATGACGCTAATTGTTAGTATTTAGTCCTCATTGAGTCTAGTAGGTTCTAATTGCTCATAATGAGTGAAGAACCGTATACGGATCGATTCTATGGATGAGACGGAAGTTTTTTCATTGAATCATGTCGAATGATTACATAACGAAGGAGTATACAAACGTATAAGCTCTGGGGGAGGTCGGACAGAACCTCCCCTCTCAACACACAGACACAAGACAAAAACTTGCAAGGAAATACAAAGACGAAACTATTTATACTTCTTAATTCTGTCTGAACTGGGCACCTCTGAACTCTGTCCGAACTCCCTCCGAACCTGGATTTCAGCCACCAAGGTTCGGCCAACACCGAATCTGGAGTTCGGCTGAGGTTCGGACCTCAGTTCATGTTTCCGACAACTCAGTCTGTTTGACAATTCGAACAGTACGGCCACACAAGGTTCATGCATCAACAATGAGAAATTCGCAACATGGCGGTCTTTTCGTATTTTTGTTCTGAATTGCATAGTAATTTATCATTTTCATTTTTCAGCTGTGTTTTAGTAATGTCACCGTTTTTGTAGTTGCGTTATCCCGGCTACAAAGCACGTGTTAGTAAAATCTTGTTTATTATATGTAAAAAATAATAATAAAATTAATATTAAAACATAATTTTGTTAGTCCAGATCTGCTTAAAGGATCACAGTTATGTCAACCGTAATTGATGTACTCGTACAATTTCACAATCTCATTATTTAAACACCTCAAGAGGATGAAGCTCCTACTCAAGCTCAGGGAGGATGAAGTTCATCTTGAAGAAGAACCTGCAAACCCACAAGAAGAGGCACTTGAAGAGTTTTACGAACTGGATAATGAAGTTCATCTTGAAGAAGAACCCGCCGGAAGAGCCACGTGGAGACATTTAATTAATTAATTAATTATGTTCATGTTTAATTTTAGGTTTAATTATGTTTAATATACATATTGTTTAAATTAATTTTGGGTTTTATTATCAGTTTGAACAATTCCCCCCCCCCCCCCTTTTAATTAAAAAATTTCACCAAAAAATTTGAATTTCCCACCATTAGTTCAAATTTCACCCAAAATTTCGAACTAAATTTACTTATTATCGATTCATCAGATACTTTTCCCTCTCACTTTATCAGAAAATTTCCAGTTAAACGCCTCCAGCGAATAACTAGGCCTTCTTTCTCATCCATATCATTCACATATTCCATGGAGCTTTAACAAGGAATAGCTTCAATAGACAGCGCTAGTGATTCTTCAGAAGTTCCATGTTATTTGGGAGACCATTCAGCCTAGAAAACGGTAATTGTCAAGTTATTCCGTTTCATTAATTACAATCTGTTTTCATAAAATTGTTTGTTTTGTTTATTATTAATGTATGTTTAACTTGGGATCCCTGTATTTGTGTTCAGTTACAGTTACAGATCGATAAAATTTCGTTTCATACAAATTTAATTAGGAAGGGGTATATATTGCAGAAATCCTCTCCATTCATTTCAGCCCATTCATTTTATGCTAAATTAGTTATTTACCTTCTTAAATGATTGTGGGAGCATGCTAAATTAGTTATTTTTATGCTAGGAATGTTGAGGTCAAGCATATGCACATGTTTATAGATTCATGTTACTGGTGAACCTCCTTTCTTCTTTACGTACACTGCTAGAAATGATCAACTGTTTGTTTATATCAACTGAAGACATGATGTGTTCCGCTCTTCCCTTTAGATGTCTTTAATTTGTGTATAACATATCAAATAATTAATCAATAGGGTCTTTATGTGATATATTAATAATTAAGGACTAATTTATGTTACTCTAGTCATTACTAGGAAATGATCCTAGAGGACATATATAGAAATGTTTCCAACATTTTTTGTAGGTTCATGTTATAGGGGTACAAAATAAAGAAATTGTAGTTTAAATCCCCTGTAGAAGAATAGAAGAATGTTGATGTCATGCATCTGCTACTTTGCTAGAAATGGTAATTTCTTTATATCTACTGAAGACATGATGTGTTCCACGCTTCCCTTTAGTTGTCTTTAATTTGTGTATAACATATCAAATAATTAATCAATAGGGTCTTTATGTGATATATTAATAATTAAGAAATAATTAAGAGATAATGAATCAATATGGTCTGCATGCTTTCCTATTTATGTACTTTGTTAAAAAACATCTAACTACATTCTGTTAATTGTACAAAATTCAAGGATCAATCCAACAACACTGATGGTCAATTGGAAAAACTTGAGTTCGAACTTAAAGAGAAGAGGTTTCTTAGGGATGAAAAAAATGAACAAGTTAAGGCCCTCTTCCTAAAGATTGAAGAATCAGATAAGAAACTTGATCTATTTATAGCTCATCTATTTGCACTTGGAACACTGTTACCATAACAACTTAATGCTCCGGCATCTACAGAGGTAAATTATTTACATCACACCTTAATCATACTATCTCAAGTACCTTAACATACACTCTTGTTCCTGAAGAACACAATCTGGATGAACTCTTGTTCCTGAAGAACAAAAATAGATGCAAGTTCCTGGTACATAAGAATATATACTTCATGTAAGAACACAGTTATGAGTTAATAGGAGCTCTGCTATTATTCATTGAAAATATATGTTAATATGAAAAAATAGAGTTATGAGTTAATAGGAGCTCTGCATAATCTGTATGAATAAAACTGGAACAACTTATGTTAGATTAAAAAAACAGAATAAATACTTTCATGATAAGTCCACATCATTATTCTGCTCTCACTTTTTACCAATTCAAAAACATTGTTCTAGGTAAAATCTAAGGAGATTTTTGTTGGATCTAGCCACATCACTAATCATGCTGACATACACACAACGGTTAGTATTTGTCAAACTCATTATCGGTTTGATTGCTCATTTACATAAAGTAATTAATTGAACTGTAGGGCGTGAAATCGGTGGTCGATTAACCTCGTCTGAAGCGGTTGAAAAGAAAAAGGTAAATATTTGCTAGTCAAGTTTCATTGCGTTCTATAGTTTCACAGTAATCTGTTTGGTAATGTCATGTAGTCCCATTTTAAATGTTATTTGGTACCTCAAACACTTGGGTTAGCTAGGGATTGTTGGAACAAATGGTGAGATGTGTACCAAATAAAGTTTAATGGAATTTGAAGTTGATCCGGAACTTAATGTGATGTTCATCCGGATGTTTTAAGTTCATTTGGAAATCAATTGAATTGTAGGACCTGATGACCCATACTACTTGCAATAAAATGGCACTCCTCAGTCCATATCTATCATGGTGGTAAGTGTTTCGAAATTGCTATATATATTATGATCAATTTCTATAATCTAGTTATCAATTATATATTTTGGTATAGGAAGGAATACAAGAAAAAATGGTCCTAATTAAGCTCAAACTGGACAGTTGAAGATGAAGACCACGTGATAGTGTTGTTGGCTCCCGGATTGAAAATTAAATTGAGAATAATGCTTGTATGCAATGTAATTTTCTTTAATTTTTATTTGTATTTCATTTGTATTTAACTTGTAATTGAATTTTATTTGATTTGTAATTAATAATTTGTAATAGGTTTTAAATTGGCCACGCGTATAGAAAGGACACATCTGATTTCAACAACCTTTTGGTCACTTTTTTTTCTTCCCAAATATATGTGGCTAAAACACAAATATACGTGACCATATAATACCAAAGTCCACACTTTTTTTATTTTAACGTGGCCATTGCCACCCTTTGGCCACGCGTATTGGGACAAAATATCTGATTTCAACTACCCTTTGGCCACTTTTTTTTTCCAAATATATGTGGCGAAAACACAAATATACGTGACCATATAATACCAAAGGCCACACTTTTTATATTTTAATGTGGTCGTTGCCAGCCTTTGGCCACGCGTATTGGGACAAAACATTTGATTTCAACTACCCTTTGGTCCCCTTTTTTTCTTCCAAATACATGTGGCTAAAACACAAATATACGTGACCATATAATACCAAAGGCCACACTTTTTATATTTTAACGTGGCCGTTGCCACCATTTGGCCACGCGTATTGGGTCAAAATATCTGATTTCAACTACCCTTTGGCCATTTTTTTTCCAAATATATGTGGCTAAAACACAAATATATGTGACCATATAATACCAAAGGCCACACTATTTATATTTTAACGTGGTCGTTGCCACCCATTGGCCACGCGTATTGGGACAAAAATTATAATTTCAGCAACCCATTTGGCCATGTTTTTTTATATCATATGTGGCTAAAACACAAATATACGTGACCATATAATACCAAAGGCCACGCTTTTGATATTTTCACGTGGTCGTTGCCACCCTTTAGCCACGCATATTGGGACAAAATGTATGATTTCAGCAACCCTTTGGACACGTATTTGTATAATGTATGTGGCTAAAACACAAATATGTATGACCATATAATACCAAAGGCCACGTTAAACAAACACATGTGGCCATTGGGACCCTTTGGCCACGCTTTCTGGAAGAATTGTTTGATTCCAACAACAAATATTGGTACCCTTTAGCCACGCTTCTAGGTGGCTTCAGCCACTGATATTGTAACGTGACCGTAGGATACATAAGGTGATGGGACCTTTGGTGTCGATTGAAATGGAAAAAAAAATTGTGACCATACACCTTTGGTCACGGTTTTTTTCCATGGCTAAATGTGAATTTTGACGTAGTGTTATAAAGGAAATCAACTTCGATTCTTAAATAATCCACATCACTTTTGCTTCTATTGTAACAAAAGATTTCCCTTTTATGTGGAAAAGGCCCGTATCGATAATTATGATTATACGTATGGACAATTCCTCAATATCTTTTTCATTCGCAACAAAATAATTTCTTTGTGCATTGGTAAAAAAATCATGCTTTTTGGGGGAAAGATACTATTTCAGCAATCGAGTCACAGGTATCTAACATATTCATACCTAAGGCTTTTCCACAAAGTGCTGATGAAACATATAACTTGTACAAATCTTTCCATTTTCCAACTCGATCCAGTTCATTCGTTCGTAGAGCTATTTACTCGATCTCAAACATTTCTGGAACACCTCTAACAGAGGGACAAATAGTCAATTTTGAAAGAACTTATTGTCAACCTCTTTTAGATATGAATCTATCTGATTCAGAATGGAAGAACTTGTATCAGTATCTTAATTTCAATTCAAACATGGGTTTGATTCACACTCCATGTTCTGATAAATATTACCATCCGAAAAGAGGAAAAAACGGAGTCTTTGTCTAAAGAAATGCGTTGAGAAAGGGCAGATGTATAGAACTTTTCAACGAGATAGTGCTTATTCAACTCTGTCAAAGTGGAATCTATTCCAAACATATATGCGATGGTTCCTTACTTCGACAGGGTACATATAACTAAAGTTTTTATTTCTAGATATTTTTTCAGACCTATTGTCGATACTAAGTAGCAACCATATATTTATCTCCATTTTTCATGATATTATGCATGGATCTGATATATCATGGAGAATACTTCAGAAAAAATTCTTGTTGGGATTAGTTACTAGTTCAAATTTGATACAAATTTATATTTTTTGGGAATTGGTTGGAATGTGTTCGTATCAATTAATAAGATTTTGGTTCACACGACATGTTGCAGCAAAGGCTTGTCAAAAAGCATTTGTAACTAATCGTGTTGGTGATTTTGGTTTATTATTAGGCATTTTAGGGTTTTATTGGATAATGGGGAGTTTCGAATTTCGGAATTTATTCTAAATATTCAATAACATGATTTCTAATAATGAGGTCAATTATTTATTTGTTACTTTGTGCGTTGTTCTATTATTTGCCGGTGCGATTGCTAAATCTGCACAATTTCCCCTTCATGTATGGTTACCTGATGCAATGGAAGGGCCGACTCCTATTTCGGCCCTTATACATGCTGCTACGATGGTAGCAGCGGGAATTTTTCATGTAGCTCGAATTATGCCTCTTTTCATAGTCATACCCCACATAATGAATTTTATCTCTTTGACAGGGATACTAACAGTTTTTTTGGAACTACTTTAGCTCTTGCTTAAAAAGACATTAAGACGGGTTTAGCCTATTCCACAATGTCTCAATTGGGTTATATGATGTTAGCTCCAGGTATGGGGTCTTATCGCAGTGCTTTATTTCATTTGATTACTCATGCTTATTCCAAATCATTATTGTTTTTAGGATCGGTATCCGTTATTCATTCAATGGAAACTCTTGTTGGATATTGTCTTAAAAAAGTCAGAATATGGTGCTTATGGGAGGTTTAACATAACATGTACCTATTACTAAATTTCTTTTTATTAGGTACACTTTCTCTTTGTGGTATTTCACCCCTTGCTTGTTTTTGGTCCAAAGATGAAATTCTGAATGATAGTTGGTTGTATTCACCTATTTTTGCAACAGCTTGGTCTACAACGGGATTAACAGCATTTTATACGTGTCGGATCTATTTACTTACTTTTGAAGGACATTTAAATGTTCATTTTCAAAATTACAGTGGAAAAAGTAATAGCCCCTTGTATTCAATATCTCTATGGGGTAAAGAAGGTTCAAAAATAAGTAACAAAAACTTTCGTTTGGTAGTTTTATTATAAAGATGAAAATGTAAGAAATCTGATCCAACCCTTTCTTTCTATTCCTAATTTTGGCAATACCAAGACTTCTTTGTGTCCTTATGAATTGGATAAACAATGTTATTCCCAATACATATATTAATTCTATTTACTTTGTTCGTTGGACTATTAGGAATTCCTTTCAATCAAGATGTGGATATATTATCCAAATGGTTAACCCCGTCTATCAATCTTTTACATCAAAATTCAAACAATTCGATAGATTGGTATGAATTTTGTAAAGATGCAGTTTTTTTCAGTCAGAGCCTCTTTGGGAATATATATATATATATATATATATATATATATATATATATATATATATATATATAGGGTTGGGGTAATTTGGAACCCACGTTGAGTTGAGGAAACTTTGGAACCTCGTAAAAAACGAGGTTAAAAAAACGTTTTTTTTTCTAAATTTTTTTATGATGGTTCTTTAGGTTATAAACTACTCGTATATGAAAAAAATCAAAAAACCGCCTAGTAGATTTTTTTTAAAAAAATCTCAAAAAAAAATGTTACATATGTAACTTTCATGTGTAAACTGTATATATATGCATTTACACATGAAAGTTATATATGTAACCAATCTTTTTTGAGATTTTTTTTAAAAAAATCTACTAGGCGGTTTTTTTATTTTTTTTCATATACGAGTAGTTTATAACCTAAAGAACCACCATAAAAAAATTTAGAAAAAAAAACGTTTTTTTAACCTCGTTTTTGACGAGGTTCCAAAGTTTCCTCAACTCAACGTGGGTTCCAAAATACTCTTTCCCTATATATATATATATATATATATATATATATATATATAGCATTTTTTAAATAAACCTGTTTGTTCATCTTTTCAAATTTTGGACATAATTAATTCATTTATTAAAATGGGTCCTAAGCGAAATTTTTCTGACAAAATACAAAATGCTATATATGATTGGTCATATAATTGGGGTTACATAGATGCCTTCTATGGAACATTCTTAACTGTGAGGGTGAGAAAATTGGACGAATTCACTCATTTTTTTTATAGAAGAATCATTGATGGAATTCCAAATGGGGTTGGTTTTAAGAGTTTTTTTTTTCTAGTAGAGGTTAATAAATCGGTAGGGGGTGGATGTATTTATTCTTATTTGTTCTTTTATTTTTCTTATGTATCAATATTTTTAGTAATTTATTACTTTTTAAATTTTTAAGTATTCTTTAAGTCTTTAAATACGTCTAATAGAAATCCAATCTATTTCTTGAATAAAATGTGACCAATTACCCAACCAACAAAACTACTTGTTACAAATAGCAACTTGCTGTTGCATCAAAACATATAAATGTTGACTAATCTCGCTGACATTGAACTTGGTAAAATGAAATGATTCAATAATTAAATAATGAGATTATTCAGAAATACACATTGAATGCTGAGATTACGCATTGAATTTCTGGTAGTAGATCCAGAATCAAAGAAGTGTTTGGGATTATTGCAGAAGAATGAAACAAAAGATAGGGTAAGCTAGGACATTTATTCTATGAGGTCTACCCAGTGCTAGATACATAGGCACATAATAGATCGATATGAATATTATGAGTTGTCATGTAATACAACCAGTTGTTGCAGATAAGCCCTTCTTCTCCTTCTTCCATAACGTGAGCTCGGAGAGGGAAGAGATAGGAGGTTCCTATAGAGAATGTGGTCAGAAATCCATAATAGAGTCCGACCACAACGACCAAATTGATTATCTTTATGCATAAGGATACTAGATTACCTAGTAGAAAAGATTTCAAAATCAACACAAACCTCCCTTTTTATTTTCTATTGCAATTTCTATATTATTATATGCTGATTTTAAAACTATAGAAAAGAAATAGAAAGAGATAGACTAGAAATGGCATCTGTTATGTTAACGACACCAAAAGGATTTTAAATGAATGGAATTGGGATATGGATGGAATATAATGAAATAGAGACACTTTGAGGTTCCCTATGATGGAACGCATTAGTTGTCCGCTATCAAGTTGGGCAGTAAGGATCGGAGAATGGCAATCACTCATTCTTAAAACCAACGTTAGTTAGAATCGGAATAGGATTCCAACTCAACACCTTTTGAGTGAGATTTTGAGAAGAGTTGCTCTTTATGAAAGTTGTAAGCCGTGTTCGGGGGGAGGGTTACTGTCTATCATTGGCCTCTATGGTAGAATCAGTCGGGGGGCCTAAGAGGCGGTGGTATACCCTGCGGCGGATGTCAGCGGTTCAAGTCCGCTTATCTCCAACTCATGAACTTAGCCGATACAAAGCTATATAAACAGCACCCAATTTTTCCGATTCGGCGGTTCGATCTACGACTTATCATTCATGGACGTTGATAAGATCCATCCATTTAGCAGCACCTTAAGATAGCATAGACTTAAAATGAAGGGCGGGGTTCAAACGAGGAAAGGCTTATGGTGGATACCTAGGCACCCAGAGACGAGGAATGGTGTAGTAAGCGACGAAATGCTTTGGGAAGTTGAAAATAAGCATAGATCCGGAGATTCAGGAATAAGCTAACCTTTCAAACTACTGCTGAATCCATGGGCAGGAAAGAGACAACCTAGCGAACGAAAACATGGTTTCAGAAGATGAAATGTCTATGTTTTTTCGCCCGAAGAACTAACTGGATTCTTGCGAGCGGAACGAATGTGCCGCGCTTTGGAAGAAGCAATCTGTTACCAAGCCGTCTTATTGGGAATAACAAGAACATCCATGAATACTCAAAGTTTCATATCCAAAGCTAGTTTTCAAGAAACCGCTCGAGTTTTAGCAAAAGTACCTCTCCTGGGGCGTATCGATTGGTTGAAAGGCCTGAAAGAAAACGTTGTTCTAGGGGGGATGATACATGTTGGTAGCGGCTTCAAAACACCTTCAAGCAAACCTAACAACATTTCCTTTGAATTCAAAAAAAAGAATCTATTAGAGGGGGAGATGAAATATATTTTGTTCTACCATAGAAAATTCTTTGATTCTTGCCTTTTAAAGAATTTCCATGATATACACAAGAACAATCATTTTTTAGGATTTAATGATACCTAAGAGAAGATTAACCCCTTTCTTTTACTTTCTTTTACTTTCTTTTACTTTTAAAAGGATCCGTTGGTTTTTAAGTGCAGTCATTTTATTTGGTAATAGTAATAAAAAATAATAAATAGAAAAGAATAATGGCTTAGGCTGTGTATCTACGCTAATCTACGGTAGAAGAGAAGGTTCCATCGGAACAATTATTTATTTCAGTGTACCTCTTCGCTTTTTTCAAAAGGGGGAGGCAGTGTGGGGAGAAATGACAAGAAGATATTGGAACATTAATTTAGAAGAGATGATGGAAGCGAGAGTTCATTTGGCCATGGTACTAGGAAATGGAATCCTAAAATGGCACCTTATATCTCTACAAAACGTAAAGGTATTCTTATTACAAATCTTACTAGAAGTGCTCGTTTTGTTATCAGAAGCTTGTGATTTGGTTTTTGATGTAGCAAGTAGGGGAAACCAATTCTTAATTGTTGGCACCAAAAATAAAGAAGCTGATTCAGTAGCATGGGTTGCAATAAGGACTCGGTGTCATTATATTAATAAAATATGGCTTGGTGGTATGTTAACAAATTGGTCCACTACAGAAACGAGACTTCATAAGTTTAGAGACTTAAGAACTGAACAAAAAACAGGGAGACTCAACCGTCTTCCGAAAAGAGATGCGGCTATGTTGAAAAGATAATTATCTCATTTGCAAACATATTAGGGTGGGATTAAATATATGACAGGGTTACCCGATATGTGGACAACAGGTTTTCCAACAAGCTTTACAAGGAGCTCTAGAAACTCTGAATAGCTCCCGGCGAATGGCCAGTGGCCCAAAGAAACGAAAGAATTGGTTACATTTTTCATATGATCTCCTCGTATAGATAGACTAAAAAATCGAACAGAGTTCTTTTTGCATTACTTTGTCCTCTTTATATATATATATATATATATATATATATATTATAGTTATAGTTATAGTTTCTTACTTCCTAAATTGAATAAAAAATCTATTTGATTTAGAAATCATGAATTATCTCCTTGGTTTCACCCCTTCTTAAAAACTAAAAAAAGGCCTACGAATACGAACAGGAAGGATGAAAGCGAGTTGGTATGCTAATTCCTCATCTGCAAATCAGCCCTTCCTATGGGTTATTTTCTCAACGAATATGTAATTCTAGGAATGAAACCTTTATATAATTCGAAAAAATAAATCACAAGTCCAGCGCAATAAAATACGAAAAATAAATATTTTTTATATTTTGAATACTAAACAAAAGGATTAGCAAATAAAAGTGCTAATGCTACAACCAGGCCATAAATTGTTAAAGCTTCCATAAAAGCTAGACTAAGCAATAAAGTGCCTCGTATTTTTCCCTGCACCTTGGACTGTCTCGCGATACCTTCTACAGCTTGACCCGCAACAGTACCTTGACCAACTCCAGGTCCAATAGAAGCAAGTCCTACAACCAATTCAGCAGCAATAACGGAAGCGGAAGAAATCAGTGGATTCATGATAAGTTCCTCGTACAAAAAAAAGGTTAATGATACATTTAACCAATGAACTATGACGTAATTATTCCATTGCTACGATTCATACAGTAGAAGTAACTACGAACTTCGAATTTAAGTAAGAACATTTTTTAATCATCAAAATGACTTTGATATCTCTTTTTTAGTTTCTCTCGATAAAGTATTTGTGAATCCATACAACTTTAGTTTTTCTATTTATTTGTCCCGAATCGCTCTTTTAATTCTTCGACTTTATTGACTTCATCTGTTTGTTCAACTCACAGTCACAGATGAGATAGAAGGACTTCTATAGATACCCCATCTACATTCATGTTCGATTAGTAGGGAAAATTAGATGTATCTTTAGCTCGTATGTAACTAGTCAATATCTAATATCACATATACATGTCTTTCTTCCACAATGTAAACCAACTCTTCCTTCTTCTTCAATTCAATTTGATAAGGATGTGTCTAACCCTTGACAAGAATTAACTTATAGCCATTCAATTCCATATACCTAGTTCGACCTCCTCTCTAAGAACCATTTATGAACCCCGCCTTTTCTCATTTTATAAATGATCCTTTCCCTTCCCCCCTTCTTTATCTTATCATTTTGATTATTATCCTGCAACCTAAATTGATGATAAGATAATCAATTGTTAAATTGAGGATAAATTGATTGGGGCGAATCGTTGCATAGAAATTGATTTTATTGATCTAAGTTCATATAATTTCTTATTTATTAATATTTTTGTTTGGTCAATCGGTCTATAAAATCAACTCAAAATGAAAAGGGGAATCATTCTATAGAACGTCCTTTTTTTTAATAACATTTAATAACACGTCGTAATACCAGAATACATTTCGTAAAATTATGACTCCGAATAGTGTATATTTAGATTCGTTGCCCAATCTAAACCGAATATTCATTGTCGGTAAGGTATGATTATGATATAAATGGACCAAACGGGAGGAAAAAGATCTTTGAGATCTCTTTCCTTTTTTTTTCAATACTCTACTCTAATATCAGTATTGTAATCTTTATTGTAATCTTTTTTTCTATTACTCTGATCGTATATAGTGTAGTTGTATATTTTCATTTCCTAAGTTTATTTTTTAGCCACGTACACATTGCCTTAGGTTAAACTAACTCCTTAGAAAACTAGTCAATGGTGGCCCTCCATGGATTCACCTATATAAGCCGCGAATAAAGTTGCAAAAATAAAAGCTTAAATACCACTTATAAATAATCCAAGGAACATGACAGGGATAAGAACCACTGAAGATACTAAAGAAACAAGAACAACAACTACTAATTTATCGGCTAATATATTTCCGAAAAGTCAAAAACTAAGTGATAGGGGCTTTGTGAAATCTTCTAAGATGTTAATAGGTAAAAAATTGGAGTTTGTTGAATATATTTTCCGAAATAACCTAATCCTTTTTTGGTAAGACCCGCATAGAAATATGCCACTGACGTGAGTAAAGACAAAGCAAGAGTAGTATTTATATCATTCGCGGGTGTGGTTAACTCCCCATGAGGTAATTGTATGATTTTCCAAGGTAAAAGGGCGCCTAACCATATAGAAACAAAAATAAATAGAAACATAGTGTAACATCTGCCTCCGACCCATTAGCAAAATCCAACCCGTTTCGAGTTCATCGTCCGGATTGAAAGTCTATCAAAACATTTTAAACATAGGATTAAACTTTTGCCACCGTTTTTCATAATCTAAAAATCATTTTATGTTATTAAGATGGTTGAATAATTAGGATTGTTTTCAAGCAAATGAATAAATTTGTTTCGCGATTAAACACGCGTTCGGGATTCATTTATCGATAAACAAAGGAAGTTCATACATTTATTAGCTTACAAGTTCAAATGATGATTTTAAATGCTCATGATCAGTTTCCAAGTTAACGTAATCATCCGTTTGATTTTTGGATAAACAATACGCGTAAAACGCAAATAGAATGATTTTCAGTTTTCGCTCAACTTTGGTATTAACCGGATGACCCGTGAATCTCGAAAACCATATTTTCATGTTACATGATGTTTTTATATGATTATTATGGGTGGTCACAAAATTTGAGGACATTTCGAGTTAAAACGAGAAAATTATCGATTCACGATATTTATGCTTTTTCGGTTCGCAAATCGAAAGACTCGTAAAAGATTAAAATCAATTTTTTATAATTTCAACATGTTCTTATGGGTCTAGTATAGTTGTGTTTCAAATTTGGGCTAAATCCGATAAGTAACGAATGCGTGGTGAGCAAAAGAAAAAAAAAAGAGAAAGAAAAAGAGATTGAAAGAAAGAAAAAAAAATATATAAAAAGGGATGAATCCGGGTGGAGTCGAACTAGAGACCTATATGTTATAAACACAGCGCCCTGGCCAGTAGGCCAGCGCTACGTTGGTATCTTCTTTCCGGCTCTAATATTTTTATTGTTTCCCAGCGACATGAGTAGCTGATCGCGACTAAGCCTACGGGCTGATGTTGTTTTGGCCATAACTTTCTCGTTTCAAACCCGTTTTAGGCCCCGTTTTCGCTTGTGGTTTCGTCTTCAAATTTCCTATCTTGTTCTGAAAGAAAATTCCATGATTAAACTGATTTAAATAATCAATTTAGATCATTTCTATACTTGATTGCTTAACTTTCTCTCCAAGACTTGCCTTTATGCTCATAAAACCCTAATCCGACCCTCCACTCTATAAATATCAGTTGCTATGATCATAATAAACCCCACACAACCTTCTGCAACCTTCAATTTCGTGCTAAGCCTCCTCGATCAAGTTTTCAAAAGTCAAAGGTCCAACAGTTTGACCTTCCGAATTGACCAACCTCCTTTGACTTTCACACGTAAGTTTCTTCATAGTATTTTCTTGTTTTTATATGTATTTTAATACCCCATTGCTGGATTTGACCAAAACTCGTCTATGTTAAAGGTCAACCTTTTCCTACGCGTTTTAATTGGGGAAAGCTACTAAAAATCACCAATACATGTAATCAATGGTTCTAATCTATTTTGATAGGTTTTATAAGTATATTATGATGTTTTCAAACTATCAAAATTAGATTTTTATCAAAAACCTAAAAGACACGCGTTTTGACCCGTTAAAGTAAGTGTTTTCACGCATAACTTGCTCTTCTAGTACTTTTTAAATAAACGGAACATACCAACATGTTTTTGGGATACTAATGAGCATATAATAAGGTTTGGATAAGTTTAAGTTTGACCGATGTACACTTTTGTAACTTTTGGGCCATTTATGTAATTTTTGAAAGTTAAGGGTAAAAAGTGTAAATAGAACAAAGATGTGAAATTTTCTGTTAACTTTTTAATAATTATAAATTGAATCTTAAATTCTGGAAATTTATATCTCATGACTTTGTTTAATTGACATAATGGGCCCCTAAGTTTATACCATAAAGATTGAATAGTTGTCAAAAGTGGTATTTTGTTCACAAACGGCTCTTTTGGTAATATTAATCATTAAATAAAGTATTTTTAATAATAAATAGTTAATAAATTCCCCAATTAATTAATTAATTATTTAAATCAACTTTCGATCGTTTTAGTCAATTATTCGGTCTTTCGAATCGTTAGGTTTTCATCAGGGTTAGCTTCATTCCTTGCGTTCGTGATCTTCTCGCTTTTTGCTTTGCTATCAGGTGAGTAATCATAGCCCCGTTTTTGTTTTCATTATTTGTGGTGCAACATTGTATCTTATTCCAAAATCTTTAATCATTATTCTATCTACATTACTATGCGATTCCATGTTGTGCATGTGTATTCTTGATATGTAATACGTGTTGGATCTATATGTTGTATTCGTTTGTCGCTTGTCGCTAGTCATTAATCGCTTGGTACCATTAACGATTATTTGGAAGCCTATGGGTCAATAATAGCTATTGGTCGACAACCCACCCACTACATTGAAAATATATTCTTATTTTCAATGGGTGATTGATTTCCTAAATGTCTAGGTTTGGTTACACAACACCTTTATAACATGTTACACATAATCTATGAATTTCACTTGTCACATGAATCGCTATTGTTTTACTTACATTCTATATTAAACCTATGTTTACTCACCAACTCTAGTAGTTGACTTTATATGTTGTACATGTTGCAGAAAATGATTGAAGTTTCAGTAATGACACTTAGGGTTTGCTTATGGACCTAGAATGAACTTAAAATTAATAAATAGTATCATGATTTGTTTGTATTTATTTGGATTGTATTGTATGACATTATTTGTATATCAATAATGAATGACATGTTTAAACTTGGTAACTATCTAGTTGTCATGAGCATCTGGACAATCATCGTGCCCCAACGTTTCCGTCGTTGGTTGGGGTGTGACACATAGTTCCAATAAAAGAAACCCAAGGACCATATTCTTCTCCAATTTGAGTTTTACTCACATCTCAAATAAATTCAAGGGCATATTTGAAGAAATTCCGACCGCCGGTTGGAATGTTTTGTGGGTTCCGAACAACTAGAGTTCCTAAACCTTATAAGATAGCAATTATAACCCAAGAAGTAATAAGTACTTGGCCATGGACTTGGAAACCCCCAATTTTCTAATAAAAATGTTGGCCAACTTCCACACCAGATAGATCGTATGACAAAAATAGAACTTTAAATAAAATTATTTTGATTCAACCATCTCTTCTCGACTTGACTACTTGAATCGTATATTTTGAATACCAACTAATCAAATCCTATTCCTTGTTTTTTTCTCTCTTTTTTTGAGATTCAGAAATAGTAACCGATTCGATAAATTTATAAAGGTTCCGAAATGAAATAAGTTATGAGTGACAAATGGGAAATTTATGGAAAGTTACAATCCCCACCACGGAATAGTGCACCTACACCTTTTTTCCTTTTGGAAGATACATGAGCGAAACAATCAACCTATAATTAATATCCCCTTTTTCGTTAATTGTGTAAGATTTAAACGTCTCCTCATTATATCCAGATTCATTTCTTTCCTTTGAATATAGGATATTGTAATTTTTCTTACATTTATGAGACTAACCAGGAGACCATATATTTGGATATTATTCATCATTTTTTGATACCTGATGTATTCGTCGATGCAAGAGGCGAATTCGACATTGAGCATATCGATTCACACAACCTGCTTATTGACGTCGCTGGATCAAGCTTTTCCTCTACTATTACATCATCATCCTCATCGTCTTCTACTAAATCTCTTCCGCATATGACGTTCATAGGTGTTGAAGAGCATGGTATATAATTCTACAATTTAACTATCAAAAGTGCACATGTCCGTTATTATTATTTTTTATATTGTTATTTTATTCTTTATGTATTATGTTTTTTACATACTTTGAATTGGCAATTCTGTGTTTCCAGTGTTGTTCTCTGCTTGATCAATTATTTGATATCATATTGTACACCTATTTCCTTAAAGGTGCACGTGTGCATCAAATTTGTATTATCAAAGGTGTCTTGTGTGTAAGATAATACCAATGTAATCATAATCAACATAACCACACTTATTTTTACATACATTTGATTTTAGCCCTTCCCGCCGCCGAGTTCACTTCTATAGTTGAAAAAAACTTCTTTTGAGAGGGAGGACACGTCTTTCATTTCTCTTCCCGCCGAGTCAGTAAATTTGTGCTTCCTTTGTCTCACGCAGGAAAGCATGAACTCCAGTTAGTCTGATGCGGTTCAACTAGCGGACACTCTTGGAACAACTGGAGTAAGAAGTCCCCAAGTGAGCGTATTATGGGGGACCGTCAAGCACATCCGGCATGGATCAAGGGCGCTCTTGTTGTTGCATAGCTCAGGTCGGAGTAAAGTGCCATCGGACGTCCAACAGGCAGTCTCACGATCGGGCATGAGTGTCCGGAAGTTGTCATTGTATACTCCCCGGAAGGCGGCGGGGGAAGGAGAGGGACACTAGGCGAGATTCTATCAGAAGCGAATTCCCCATACAAATAGAGGCGCCTATCAAAAAGATACTCCGAAGGCTTCGGGATCGAGGTCTCATTAGCCGAGGAAGACCCTGGCCAATCCACGTGGCCTGCTTGACGAACATCAGCGACGGAGACATCGTAAATTGGTCCGCGGGCATCGCGATAAGTCCTCTGTCCTACTACAGGTGCTACTACTATCAGATATCTCTTTTCAACCTTGGCCACTGACTTACTGCTTTCACTCAAATGCCACTGATGCGTAAGACATTGAGTTGGACTACTTTCCTTCTGGTAATGCCTTTCCCTGTGGTCACCTTGCCCTTCTACTTACTGGCTTGGCTATTTCGAAGGATTCACTTCGGCGGGTGATTGAACTAAAAAAGAATTTTTGAAAGTGGCACTCCTTCCTTGCTTCTTACCCCGTAGTGGGATATTTTTTGACAATCGGTCGTAGATTCCCTGTCTTGGCTAGGAACCTAGTCCCTTCTTGTGACAACAGAAGAGAAGGAATTTCCTTCTCCAGTCTGGCGGTCAACTTGATGCGGGAGAGGCATGAGTGCAGTTCGATCTTGTGGTGTATTCCTTTGTAGTGAGTAGGGCCTCTTTTTCGTTGATCAGTTCACCTCCGCTCTATTGAAAGGTCTCCATTCCTACGGCGGTTTTGTCAATGATCCCGTGGATAAGTAGGCCTTTCTTGCAGACCAATCTTCTGCCGAATTCCTTCCTTCGTAGTCAAATCTGATGATACGCTTTGGCGATGTTACCTACCAAATAAAAGGCCTGCTAGGTGATCGAAATCGCTCAGGTCAGCGAGGACTCACTCACCTACTCCTTATCTAAGACTTTCTTCAATCTACTGAATTAAAAAGGCGACCCGCCGCGCCGAGCTATAAGATAAGATATAGTGTACTACTTGACTGGTAAGAAAGAGCTTCCGTAAGAACTGGAATACTCTTGTATGTACGATAACCCTCTCTTCTGCTACTGGTGGGCTGTTGCACATAAAGGCCGACAGAAGCAACCTTTCTTAGCGTGCTTTTCAAGCGCTTAGCTTCTGCTAGAAAAAGGCGCAAGGCCATAAAGTAAGTGAAGTTGCAAGCCTAAGCCAAGAAGGTACGAACGAAGTGACGGACCCTTTTAGAAATAGGGGGCGGCTTTCTTGTGGTAGTCATTGCGAACATCTCTCCTCTTCTCTTAGCGTGCACAGTTTGCTTACGCCTTAGGCACATCTATCTTTCTTAGTTTCACGCTGGCCTAATGAATTGAATATGAATCAAAGTTAGTCTTTTAGTAAGCGTATATAAGCAGCTGTTTAGTGTATAAGCAATTCTTTAGTTTAGTGGTCGCACCGGTACGATGGAGGTTGGTTGAAGATGATGTTACGCGACGTTCAGAACCAGTCTTGAAGTGAATGAATTAGAAAGAACGAAGAAGTAAGGAAATGAGACGACTCTTTCTTGAACTATATTATAAACAGACCTTCCCCTCCACACCAATCACGAGTTTTTATCCATTCCTCTCATATATCATCGTAACGCCCTTAATGCTAGGTTTTGAAAAAGACTTTTCATGTCATACGCATTTAGGTCCGATTCGGATCCCTCCGTTGTTTCCTTTTCCTTCCGCACCTTTTCCTCGAAATGAGAAAGAAGATGGTACACTTGAATTGTATTATTTAAGTGCTTATTGCTTGCCAAAAATCCTACTTCTACAATTGGTAGGTCACCGGGTTATTCAAATAAGTCGTGTTTTCCGTGGTTTTCCCATGTTACAACTTCCATACCAATTCGGTCGATCTGGAATGGATAGGTTAAAGATTCCATTAGGGAGCCTGGTCTTGACTTTTCTGTGTGGTATTCATTCTCGTTCGGCTCTTGGAATCACATCATGTAGTGGTGGGAACAGCTTGCAAAATCCAACCACTTCACCTACTTCATTGCCCCCAACCCTTTCTCGTACCTCTATTGAAACAGAATGGTTTCATGTTATTTCATCGATTGGTTATTCCTTTCCGTTCGTATCTCTTTCTCCAATTTCGGTCTCGATTAGTTCACAAGATTGAATGGCCAATTATCCTCCGGACCCTCGATTCGATTGTTATCTAAGAAGGTTGAGCCGGGTATGTAAGCCATGTATCTGGGAGGAACTTAAAAGAAGGGCTTTCGGTTTTTTTCACCCCATTTTGTGGTCTTGCAGCTATTACAATAAATAAGAATATAAACTGATATATGATAGAAGACTTTTTTAGAAGAAAGATTCTATATATGTCCAATCCCCAGTGGTGGTGGGACCAACCAAGTTGTATGTCGTCCAACCCAACCTCAGACTCTTTCTTCCCGACCTATTTGACTCTCTGGCCGCAGTTATAGTTATTTAGGTGGTATCCCGAGATTGAAGAGATCGAATTCCTCTGGGGAACACACGAAACAAAGATATGAACTGGGTAAATAGAAATGGAAAAGAGATGTTTCCAATTCATCAAAATGAGAAGCTTTTTCTACATCCATATGATCTACGAAAGTAGATCGGTATTGCCCATATAATAAAAGCAGATCTTGGTCCATGGAATCCCAAGAAGGTAAGAACTCCACCCTGTCCGATGCTTCTTCAGCCAAATACGATACACAAGTGGGACCTGCACTATGCGCAAGCTGTGCGAAAAACCGCTTCTTTCTACCGGGAAACCATGGATTTTTTAGTTTTCTCCATTGGTTACTGGTTGAGCCACTGGAATGGAATGAGATACGAATCTCTGGAGATCTTTCCTCTCCACTTACTTGTAACAGGCTTTCCCTCTGTAGAAGACTTCTTCCGAATGGCATAATTGGGAGATTGATTCCTCGATCTTCAAAGAAAACTGACTCCTCCTACTCCTTCTTCTCCTTTAGGATAGGATCGTAGTTGGTCCTTCTTTCACTAATGATCTAATGATCTCACCATTTTCTAGTAGTTCTCGCGAACGCATGAGGGACTATCCTTTCTATCGCTTGCCCTTTCTTTTCACTCTCAAGACAAGGCTCTCTCTCTTTTATAAAGCGAAGCAAAGCTCATGGCACTGAAAGCTCAAAAAACACAGACGAACACGATGCAGGGAATAGCATAAATGAAACCGCTGATCATTTCATAAAACATATATGCTTTCCCTTTCTGGATGCTTTTTTTTGGTGACTCACCAACCGACCCAGCTGTGATCGATGACAGAATGGTACGAACAAATAAAAGTCATTAGATTTGGTAGTTCTCCATGGACTTCTCTCTTTAGCCCTTTGTATATGTTCTCCATGGACTTCTCTCTTTAGCCTGGTTGGGTGGATCGTGCAATAAGCCTCTCTCGACCCTCCTTTTATCATACGTCTTTATGAAAGCCTCTCGCCTTTCGAGATCCGGTCCATCATCAACTCAGTCTGATCTTCTTGTTTGCCCGCTTTGATTAGGCTTCCTTTAACGGATTTGATCGGCATTTCGTGCCTGCAGTCCTGCTGAATTCGACCTTTTATCAGGGTAGCGTAGTAAGGTTAGAGGCGCAACTAGAGGAGTTGGCCCTCTTTCGATTTTTTGATCAATTCGATTGCAGTCTCCGAAGTCCTTCTTGACCGATGGTCCCCATTAGCGTTAGTGCTAATTAGCAGCCGCTTTTTTTGGAAGGCGAGATACTTATATGTGATCGCGGATTCCACGGTAGCAGTAGTTCTAGCTCTACATTATGAGCAGGGGGGCTCTATCTAAAGGAGGTACGGACCCCTCCCATAGTACGGTACGATGCAGCTGAAAAACTGAATAGGCTACCGTGGCTCGCTTCACTTTTGTTGCGGAGCTCACTGCTTTTAGAGTAGTGCTTGCTGCTTTCTGTTCAAGCGGAGCTCGCTGTCTACTCCACGAGTCGCCACAACTTCGCCTACGCCACTTGTATATAGACAACAATAGCGCCCAAGATTTGCCCTTCGCGTAGTTCATTGAACCTTCCAACATCACTCCGTGGCCTGTGCTAAAGAAGCGTGTCTTAACTAATTCCTTTGAACTCATTTCAGCTATTCTACCTCTCGATATCTCCTCACCTTGCACCTTTTCTTTCTTTTCCTCATCCCATGATCCTTTCCCATGTCGTGGAAGTGCAGCAGTGCTCCTTCATTCTTCATAACGACTATAACCAAGCTGCCAACCAATAAAGCAAGCACCTTCATGGACTGAGACCGTGGAAGCTCCGTTAGCACCTTAAGGCTGTCTTTATCCTGAGAACCCTCGGGAATATTCAGAGACTCGGCTAATGCTTCTAGGCCCACATTCGGAGACAGACCAAGCACCTCTCTTACCCACTCACTATCTAATAAACCGGACTAGCTTATTATCTGAATGAGATCGGAAAGAGAGGAGGTAGCCCAAATCTTCCAATAGGCGCATACGAAAGGTTCTGAAAGAATTGAAAAAGCTCTGAAAAAGAAACAACCCGACCTGAGGAACTACCAACAACGAAAGAACTAGCAACAGCGGGAGAAACCTTTTTTAAACTTAGCTTCACCCCCTTCCTCAGGATTCTTTCTTTGATGATATGCCCTAAGCCCCTTTCAGAAGACCGAAGTCATTGGTGCTTTGCATAAGGGGTAAGAGCGCCATAAAGACTATTGGTACCTATCATAGACTTGACTCATTTTATGGGCTTGAATTCCTTTCCCCGAGTTAGAGGGGTTTTCTGAAGGTCTTCCTCAAGGGCCACTTGGTTCTCAAAAAGACTGTTACCCCCGGCCAGAGTAGAAGTAGGCAAACGGATGTTTTTGGGGGGAACTACGGGAGACGGAGACAGGTGGTTAGGCGATATTCTAACTTCTGGCTCATCGCAATTCCATTTCTTAGAGTGCAAGTCCAGTTTTCTCTTTTAATGAAAGTGAAAGTCAGGTTAGCCCGTTCTTTCAATTCCAAAGATGCTCTCAAATTGCTGTTAAAGATTATTTTACCCTAAGGCTTCTCGCGGTCAGGCAAGCGTGGCAGAGCGTAGCATGTACCCAGCCATCCGAACTACTTACTGAAGGGAAAGCACCAATGAATTACTCACTTCATTCACAGCGCGGGGGAGAGACAGAGAGGGGTCAGTAATAACTCACAGCCGGGGTAAAAAGGTCCTACTTCCTTACTCACTCAAGTCATTGCTTTGACCGAACCATAGGCCGAAAAGAAAACACATTTTTTAGATACTTGTTACAGGCCTGACCAAAAGCGCAAAAGAGCTTTATTTATAATTAGAGTAAGGGCAGAGATCGTGAGCGTAAAGACACAACTTCAACCCTGTTGGTTGTGCACTATTAAAGGAGAGTTACTATAAAGACACAACTTCAACCCTGTTGGCTGTAGTTTTAGCTTGTATATGTGAAGTATGTGAAGAAGAAAAAAACGATCTTTTTTTTCATAGAATAACTCTTTCTATTGGGAAATAGAGAGGTGGATCACTAGCCGAATCTTCTACTACGGAGTTGGTTAGCGGAACCTTTTTATTGATTCTCGAATCTGTTCATCCACGAGCTACTCTAAATTCGATCAAAGGAGTTACAGAAAGCATTTAGACAGATGAAAGTATTTCAACTACTGAAAGGGGAATGGCTACTTCAGATGAAAATAATTCTTTTTATGGATCTACTCAATTTTCATTCATGTTTCATGACTTTCTCGAGATTGAATTCCAATCTCAGGGATTCACTACTAATGCTCCTCCTATCCTACTTCTTGCCAATTTATTAAACTTTCTTCTTAATCAATTCTGAGGTGAGAGTTGACTCAGCAAGACTTGCACCCGACTTTAGAAAAAGTGGTGTCCTAAGTTTTTAAGCTACAGACGTAGTCTTCTCGGTGACTAAAGACTAAAAAATGAGAAGATGAGGCCTCCCTTCGTCCCTGATAGATAGAGCTAGTACAGGGATTAGGCTCTTCTACCTACATAGAAATCAACCTTACCTTAGATTATATCCCAGCCTGGTAAGTAAGAAGTGGATTACCATACCACCCTACTAGAAGAAAGAAAAGAATATCCAAGCATCCTGCCCATCTGAATCTTGGGTCCGGGCCATCTCTATTTCATGGGCCGAAGGCTAAGGCTTATTATATAATAGTAAGTAAACTAAACTGGATAGCTTTAGGACTAGAAAACCCCGCCGGGAGCCAAGAGAAGTAAGCTTAGGCTGCACATGTTAGATCCGATTCCAATTTGACGAATTACCCTCTTATGTCAAATCTGAAAAGAACCTATTCCTATTTGTCGTAAACAAAAGGCATATTAAACAAAGGTCTTACGGAGTCTTGTCCTAAAGTCCCACGCATGGCTGCTCTTCGTATATAGAGACATGATTCTCGACATCCTGCCTTTAAAGAGGCGCTTCGATAGATGATCAGTTATTAGTCTAGTTCGACACCTTGTTCTCAACTGAACTAGTAGACAGACACCTCTGGGCATTTCTCAAAAGAGTTAGATCCGCCTAATCAATGTAGTAGTTCAGCTATTCTTTTGACAGACAGTGTAAGTTTCAGGCAAAGACAGAGGATCCGATCCTGTAGTCAACTACCTGGACTATTCAAAATAGAATAGACTGGATTAGCGAGATCTGTTTTCATCCGAACCCCATCTTGTTAAGCCTAAGAGGCACGAGCTATATCTTACATACTCTATTGTCCGATCATAGCCGTCTGAGAGTCCTGCCCGAGCAGGAGGAGCATCCAATCCGTACCTAGGTAGAGGAAGCTGATCCGCTGTATGCACTTCCGACTGACACAATCGACCGCTTGAGGAAGAAATGTGCTTTAATACTTTCCGAGTTTTGCAAGAATAATAATCGTAAACATGAGACCTTCGTCGACATCATACAAGAACTGAACTTAAAAAACAAGATAAGCGAAGGCGATGAACTTTCGCGTGAGGACTTTATTCACATTTTACGGACTTCCTACAGCTTACAGAATTCGGAGATAGTGGGGATGGATAAGCTAGGAAATATGAAGAGCTAACGGGATGCTTACCGACTAAACAAACTTCAGCAAAAGGAAGTGAAACGAGCGAAATGATGTGAGAGAAAGAACCTCTTGGTGGAGTCCAACCCTCCAGAATAGCACTACTTAGTGACTAGGAGCGGAGAGACCTTTGCGCGTTCTTTTTGTTTGATATCTTCTTTCTATAAGCAAGCTTCCTCCGGCTGTCCAGAGGCTGGGCGGCTCTCGGGGGATTAGGCGGCAGTTGAAAGAGCTGCTCGAATGCTTGACGAACAAGGAAAAAGCCAATATATCTTTATCTATTTTATATCGATTTTTTCTTTTTCTATAGTTGAAAAAAACCTTCTTTTGAGAGGGATGACACGTCTTTCATTTCCCTTCCCACCGAGTCAGTAAATTTGTGCTTTCAAAGCTTTCACAACAGCGGTTCAGCCTTTCATTCCCTTGTTTCGTCGTGGCACACCCCTCCCACAAGCACTCCCCGGCTCAGGGGAGACCAGAAAAGGTCTTTCGTTTTCCCCCCTTCATCGGCCCTTGCCGCCTTCCTTAACAAGCCCTCGAGCCTCCTTTGCGCCGCCTTCCAAATAGAAGCCGCCGGGTTGACCCCGAAGGTTGAATTCTATGGTAGAGAACGCTATAATAATAATTGGGCCATGAGATACTTTTTTAAGTATTGCAAAAGAAAGGGCCTGCTGATAGAGCTGGGCGGGGTGGCGATACTAGTTATCAGGTCAGAGAGAGGCCTGGCCCGTAAGCTGGCCCCCTTAAAAAGCCATTACTTAATAAGGATTTGTTACGCGCGATACGCCGACGACTTACTACTGGGAATCGTGGGTGCCGTAGAGCTTCTCATAGAAATAAAAAACTTCTCGCCCACTTCCTACAATCCGGCCTGAACCTTTGGGTAGGCTCTGCACGATCAACAACAATAGCTGCACGGAGTACGGTAGAATTCCTCGGTACGGTCATTCGGGAAGTCCCTCCGAGGACGACTCCCATACAATTCTTGCGAGAGCTGGAGAAGCGTCTACGAGTAAAGCACCGTATACATATAACTGCTTGCCACTTACGCTCCTCCATCCATTCCAAGTTTAGGAACCTAGGTAATAGTATCCCGATCAAAGAGCTGACGAAGGGGATGAGCAGAACAGGGAGTCTACTAGACGCGGTTCAACTAGCGGACACTCTTGGAACAGCTGGAGTAAGAAGTCCCCAAGTGAGCATATTATGGGGGACCGTCAAGCACATCCGGCAAGGATCAAGGGCGCTCTCGATTGCTCAAGATATCTCTTTTCAACCGAGGAACAAAACAAGATCATTTCGCTCCATTTTTAGTCAAATAGTGAAGGATATTCGATTAGTAATGAAAAAAGGGGTGGAGGGGATCCGTATATATTCGATTAGTAATGAAAGAAGGTGCAGAAATAGCTAGAACTGAATGCGAAAATTATAGAAAAACATCTAGTAATGTTTTTAACCAGAAAATAAATTATGCTCCTGCGGGAGTATCTACTCGTTACGGAATCTCAGATATCAAAGTGTGGATTTCATATAGTAAAAAAGAAAAAAGGGGACGTACTATATCCGAAACGTACGAAATCTAGTAAATATCGTAAAGGCAGATGTAGTAGGGGTTGCAAACCGGACGGTACATGACTTGGTTTTGGAAGATATGGCACTAAAAGTTGTAGAGCTGGTCATCTTTCATATCGAGCCATTGAAGCAGCGCGTCGAGCTAGAATTGGGCAATTCCATCGTACTATGAGCGGACAATTCCGAATAAATGGTAAGATATGGGTAAGAGTTCTCGCAGATCTCCCTATTACCGGGAAACCTACAGAAGTCAGAATGGGAAGAGGAAAAGGAAATCCTACGGGTTGGATTGCTCGTGTGTCCACAGGACAAATCCCATTTGAAATGGATGATGTGAGTTTGTCAAATGCTCGACAAGCCGCTACATTAGCGGCGCATAAACTATGTTCGTCAACCAAGTTTGTTCAGTGGTCGTAACGTAATTAGTTAGTGGGGAAAAAGCGGGCCGGGATTCAAAAGAATTTGGCGAAGTGTTTGTTCCTGAACAACGGAAGTGGAAAGACACTAAGGGAGAGGGATATACTCCTTTATTTTTGTAATCGCAGAAATTGTACGACGAACCTTCTTGTTCCAGGCGTACTACCCTGATACGTTAAGGTTAAATTCTCCAGGCCCAGTTTATAAAGTGATAGTAGTCAGAATAAATAAGAAAGATAAGAGATAAGATTCAGGAAAAGAAGCTTTATGGGCGAAAGGAGAGAAAGTATGTATGTATCTGTCCATTCCTTCCTCCAACAGATGTGGGGATGTAACAAGTATCTAAAAAATTGGAATGGAATTGGTGTGGTTCGCTATTAGAGGAGATCAAAGAGCGAGATCTCCTTTCCTGTAGGCTTCTCATGTGCTTAGTTCACTTAGCATGGAAAGAAGCTGAGCCGTGCTAGTAACATCGTGAGCGTGAACAGAGGTTATCAAGAGTTAGCTTGGGAACATGCCATGCCCTTAGCCTTAGTTGGAAGCTAAGCCAAAGCTAAGCTTGTAGAGAAAGCTATTGTGCAGGTATACCAACAATCCATGTTCATGAACAGTCTCCTTCGAACATCTGATTCACCTTAGGTCGGACGGTTCACTTCAAGCTTAAACCTTCGTCTATGATCGGCTTGCTTTCTCGGTATCGTGAGTCTAAACTCTTTAAGCCGGCTAACTAATAGATAGAGATATAGCTCAGTAAACACGGGAATCACTTCGGCTTAAACACGGCTATGCTTCGCTCTTTTTAACTATCGCTAGTCTATGAAAGAAGATTTCAATTTATGGTCACTTTCAGTCTAACCCGAATTTACTTAGTTAGTCGAGACTTGCTTCTTAGCGTGTAGTGGATCAACCAGGCTAGCTTTCCTGTAGTAGAGCGCGAGGAGAGTGACCATCATGGCCTTGAATAGGGTGTGCCTTTTATTCTGTACATTTTTTATGAGTACTCTTGAATGTACTATATAGTAGGTTCTCAGTGCCCTAAGATCCCAATCCCAGATCGAATTATAATCGCAGAATTGTTCTCAAACGAATGGCTTTTACTCAACCTCAATTCATTTAGTTAGGACCTCCCTTTATGTCATTTCTTTCCTTGCCAGCGTGAGGAGTCAGATCGGATTATAGCACTTGCATGGAATCAGGGATAGTGGCTATTGTTTGCTTCTCTTGGAGCGATGATTCTTGTCCACTTCCTATTAGGATAAGGTTTCCATTCCGAAGTCTTTGCTGCTGTTAAAGGATTTCTTGCTACGCCCCTCTTCCTGATGCCTTTGCTTTGTGCATGGATTCCTTCTCACGAGTTGGATTCGAACCAACACCTCTTGCATTCAAAGAACTACCACATTCTTAATGTCGTGAGTTTTGGTAACCCGGTTCCTCCTCAGACAAAAAACTAATGAAGACTACATCCGGACTCGCCCTTACCAGCACATTCCACAGCTCAATAGCTACTCCTTTGGGCGATCCTTTCCTTCCAGTTTATTGCAAGGACTAATTTTAATGCCAAACCATCCAAAGGCACAACCCATACTAACTCCTAACTTTTTGTTATATTCCAATATTGATCGGATTAATTTCCAATTCCTATGGGAATTCTAAATAATGAAACCGACCGCGATGAGTACTAGGGTCACGAAACCATAGGTAAAGACTGTTTCTCCACAAACCTTAACTAAAATTTTGATTAGGAGACACAATCGCAATGTGTATGAGTAAAAAATATTGTTAATAAAAGGGGTCTGTTCTTCAATGGCTAAGCAAGGTAAGCGTAGCTGGTCCCAATAAAAAAAAAGCAGTCTTCCTTTATTCCCACGGCGGATTCCCGATAAGCAGTCTCAACTCCACGGATAACAGTAGCTTCCTGGGCCACTTACCCCAGCTGGCCTAACTTTATGCCTGACTCTATGGCTTACTTGCTTCCCTTTCCCCTGCGTCGATAGCTAGACTCAACCAATTCATCACAAAACAGACAGAGGAATCTTGGACGTGATATCGAAGGTAATAGAACAAAGGAATGGAAGGGACCGGTCACTGGCATGTCTGTTGGAAGAAGTCCTGTAAAAGAAAGGCCTAGAGTCGACCGAACTGTAAGGAGGGATCGCATACACACTTGAGAACGAAGCGAATGTAGAGGGAAGGAAGATGGACTGGACTCACTCTGCATGGGCAAAAGCAGCCCTAATGATTTTCAGTGAAGATATGCTTATACGGGTCACAAAGTCTATGTTCGTATGCTTTCACTCTAAGCCGACCATCCAAAAAGGATGTGCACAATTGATCATTGACCGCAGTATTCTCATTTCTCTCCCAATGTGGGGAACTTTTTTCGGTTTTTTTCTCTTCAGCAAAACACTCAATTGTGATGCATGGCGTCATTACTGAATCCTTCGGGACCTTTCTTTTCTATAACGAAAAAGCCCTCCTCTTAGTGAGAAACCCAAATCAGAAAAGCTCAGCAAGCCAATGGCTCAACGGTTTTCACCACCGCGCAAACACCGTTTGCTGCGCTGCGCTCATCACGAGAAGCCGGGGAACTCTCTTGGGTGGACTTCAAGCGCGATGATAGTCAGTTTGAAGTTTTCTACTATGCCATCTTTATTAGTTCAAAGACCGTGCTTGGGGGTTGGTCTCAGTGGTCAATGAAAATGTACTGGCGTGCTTTCTTAGCATGCAGAAATTTTATTAGACTGCTAGCTTTACCAGCAGTAGGAGGGTTAAAAGACGGTGCATGAGCGAAGTAGGATCCTCTTTTTTTGTATCCCATCGACGATATTCTTTGGTTTTGGTACATAACAATTTGCATAAGCAAAGTCGAATATTTGTTACAAATCTAGATCCTGCACTCTCATCTCTAGTCTCTAGCTATCATCTTAGTATATTAGTCAAATATATCTTGTACTTTCTTGGGCCTAACTAAGAAAAGAGAACAAGAGAAGAAAAGCAAAAGCAAATATGACTTTCAGCCAGGCAAGTCTAGGACTTAGGCAAGACTTATCAATCGTGCAATTATAAAGGAGTTTAATCGCATTTATCGTCTCTCACTTAATCCTGATATGGTGTCGTCGCTCACAGTCCAAGAAGAGTAGTCCTTTCATTGGCTAGCGCTTAATGGGATAGACCGATCATCGCTTCCTTCCTCTACTAGTTCTGGAGTCAAGCCAGCAAAGAAGTAGACTCATTCCTTTTTCATTGGCTAGCATCATAGGGATATTTGACGTTTAATGAGATAGTATTGTTCTAGACTAAAGCTAGCAAAAAACAAGACTAAGGTCGATAGGGGCATTACTAGTAATTGCTAAGGTGCTTTATGAATTATTAACCACGCTCATCTCCAGTCACCTTTGTGATTTCATATCTCTTACTCAATCTTGCTATACGTCCAAATCTCTCCCCCATCGGTAGTTGGAAGCAGAACTGAGACTGGATGTGACTGAAGGAAAAAGGAGATAGGTGTGATAGGAGGGCACGGTTAAACAGGTAAGCGAAGGCTCTCTCTCTCGCTTGTGGTCTTGTGTGAACTCCTTTCCGCCCATTATTGATCTTCACTCTAAGTGAGCAGGTCAAAGCAGTTGAGGTGATAGCAATAGTAAGCAGGGAAGCAGAAGCAAAAGGTCTTCAAAGAACTTTTGTGTAATAAAGCTTCTTGGTCTCATTTCATTGGTCTCTAAGGCAAAGTCTCGCTTAATCGTTCATCGATCTTTTTTTGTAAGGCCTCGGACCCCACGAATTCCAATTTCTGTTTTTGTTTGTATTAAAGTGTTGGTAGCTTCTAGCCTCGAGCTGGAAAGTATCATCGGCGGGGGTACTATAGATATACCATAACTCTCTAATTGAGACTCAATCTATACAATCAATCAGTATGTGCAATATACCGGTCTTTGCGATATGCTCTTTCAAATAGATCACAGATCTTCCCGCTTAGCTGCACTGCTCTCTGAGCTCTTTTGTCCGCTATCGCTTCCTCTAGTGATATCTCTTCAGCAGTTACAGTACGATTCTTTCATTTTTATTCCGTGACAACCTTGTTGATGCACAGGTTCAATGTGACTCTAAGGCACTTGTTGATGCGCTACTACTATCAGTTCGACTTTAGCATTAGCAGGATTTATTTGACTTAGCCGTGCCTGCCTAACCTCATTTAGGGAATAAATTCAATATGATAGGACCCTTTCTCACTCATTCTCCTTATTTGGCTTCTCTTACCACCTAAATGACTACTCAAAACAACACACTTTCTTGGTTGAGCTGATGGAGATTATTCAATAATCCTAGCATATCCCCCGGATCTTACTAATAAAGAAAGCGCCAAGATAGAACTTAAAGTGCAGAATCCCCTCCTACTGCAGGGATTGGAAATTGCGGAATATCCGAATTTAGGCTCTTGCAAAGAAGGCAATTCATTCGTAGTAGGATATTGAAACCTCAAACCCTCTCTGTCAACAACATCTAAAAGATTAGGAGGAAGGAGCTCTCACTCTCTTCCATATTCAATTCTCAGAAGAAGATTCTCACAAGCAGATTCTACGCATCAGACTAACTGGAGTTCATGCTTTCCTGCGTGAGACAAAGGAAGCACAAATTTACTGACTCGGCGGGAAGGGAAATGAAAGATGTGTCCTGCCTCTCAAAAGAAGGTTTTTTCAACTATAGAAAAAGAAAAAATCAATATAAAATAGATAAAGATATATTGGCTTTTTCCTTGTTCGTCAAGCATTCGAGCAGCTCTTTCAACTGCCGCCTAATTCCCCGAGAGCCGCCCAGCCTCTGGAGAGCCGGAGGAAGCTTGCTTATAGAAAGAAGATATCAAACAAAAAGAACGCACAAAGGTCTCTCCGCTCCTAGTCACTAAGTAGTGTTATTCTGGAGGGCTGGACTCCACCAAGAGGTTCTTTCTCTCATGTCATTTCGCCCGTTTCACTTCCTTTTGCCGAAGTTCGTTCAGTCGGTAAGCATCCCGTTAGCTGTTCATATTTCCTAGCTTATCTATCCCCACTATCTCCGAATTCTGTAAGCCGTAGGAAGTCCGTAAAATGTGAATATAGTCCTCACGCGAAATTTCATCGCCTTCGCTTATCTTGTTTTTTAAGTTCAGTTCTTGTATGATGTCGACGAAGGTCTCATTTTCATGATTATTATTCTTGCAAAACTCGGAAAGTATTAAAGCACATTTCTTCCTCAAGCTGTCGATTGTGTCAGTCGGAAGTGCATACGGCGGATCACTTCCTCTACCTAGGTACGGATTGGATGCTCCTCCTGCTCGGGCAAGACTCTCAGATGGTTATGATCGGACAATAGAGTATGTAAGATATAGCTCGTGCCTCTTAGGCTTAACAAGATGGGGTTCGGATGAAAACAGATCTCGCTAATCCAGTCTATTCTATTTTGAATAGTCCAGGTACAGGATCGGATCCTCTGTCTTTGCCTGAAACTTTCACTGTCTGTCAAAAGAATAGCTGAACTACTACATTGATTAGGCGGATCTAACTCTTTTGAGAAATGCCCAGAGGTGTCTGTCTACTAGTTCAGTTGAGAACAAGGTGTCATACTAAACTGATAACGGATCGTCTATCGAAGCGCCTCTTTAAAGGCAGGATGTCGAGAATCGTTTCTCTATATACGAAGAGCAGCCATGCGTGGGACTTTTGGACAAGAATCCGTAAAACCTTTGTTTAATATGCCTTTTGTTTACGACAAATAGGAATAGGTTCTTTTCAGATTTGACATAAGAGGGTAATTCGTCAAATTAGAAACGGATCTAACATGTGCAGCCTAAGCTTACTTCTCTTGGCTCCTGGCGGGGTTGTCTAGTCCTAAAGCTAACCAGTTTAGTTTACTTACTATTATATAATAAGCCTTAGCCTTCGGCCTATGAAATAGAGATGGCTCGGATCCAAGATTCATATGGACAGGAGGCTTGGATATTCTTTTCTTTCTTCTTGTAGGGTGGTATGGTAATCCATTTCTTACTTACCAAGCTGGGATATAATCTAAGGTAAGGTTGCTTTCTATGTAGGTAGAAGAGCCTAATCTCTGTACTAGCTCTATCTATCAGGGAAGAAGGGAGGCAATTTCAAAGCGAAGCATTAACTGAATGATGCGCTTGCCCATGGCCTCATCTTCTCATTTTTGAGTCTTTAGTCACCGAGAAGACTACGTCTGTAGCTTAAAAACTTAGGACACCACTTTTTCTAAAGTCGGGTGCAAGTCTTGCTGAGTCAACTCTCACCTCAGAATTGATTAAGAAGAAAGCTTAATAAATTGGTAAGAAGTAGGATAGGAGGAGCATTAGTAGTGAATCCCTGAGATTGGAATTCAATCTCGAGAAAGTCATGAAACATGAATGAAAATTGAGTAGATCCGTAAAAAGAATTATTTTCATCTAGCCATTCCCCTTTCAGTAGTTGAAATACTTTCATCTGTCTAAATGCTTTCTGTAACTCCTTTGATCGAATTTAGAGTAGCTCGTGGATGAACAGATTCGAGAATCAATAAAAAGGTTCCGCTAACCAACTCCGTAGTAGAAGATTCGGCTAGTGATCCACCTCTCTATTTCCCATTAGAAAGAGTTATTCTATGAAAAAAAAAAGATCGTTTTTTTCTTCTTCACATACTTCACATATACAAGCTAAAACTACAGCCAACAGGGTTGAAGTTGTGTCTTTATAGTAACTCTCCTTTAATAGTGCACAACCAACAGGGTTGAAGTTGTGTCTTTACGCTCACGATCTCTGCCCTTACTCTAATTATAAATAAAGCTCTTTTGCGCTCTTGGTCAGGCCTGTAACAAGTATCTAAAAAATGTGTTTTCTTTTCGGCCTATGGTTCGGTCAAAGCAATGACTTGAGTGAGTAAGGAAGTAGGACCTTTTTACCCCGGCTGTGAGTTATTACTGACCCCTCTCTGTCTCTCCCCCGCGCTGTGAATGAAGTGAGTAATTCGTTGGTGCTTGCCCTTCAGTAAGTAGTTCGGATGGCTGGATACATGCTACGCTCTGCCACGCTTGCCTGACCGCGAGAAGCCTTAGGGTAAAATAATCTTTAACAGCAATATGAGAGCATCTTTGGAATTAAAAGAAGGGGCTAACCTGACTTTCACTTTCAAAAAAAGAGAAAACTGGACTTGCACTTTAAGAAATGGAATTGCGATGAGCCAGAAGTTAGAATATCGCCTAACCACCTGTCTCCGTCTCCTGTAGTTCCCCCCAGAAACATCTGTTTGCCTACTTCTACTCTGGCCGGAGGTAACCGTCTTTTTGAGAACCAAGTGGCCCTTGAGGAAGACCTTCAGAAAACCCCTCTAACTCGGGGAAAGGAATTTAAGCCCATAAAATGAGTCAAGTCTATGATAGGTACCAATAGTCTTTATGGCGCTTTTACCCCTTATGCAAAGCACCAATGACTTCGGTCTTCTGAAAGGGGCTTAGGGCATATCATCAAAGAAAGAATCCCGAGGAAGGGGGTGAAGCTGAGTTTAAAAAAGGTTTCTCCCACTTTTGCTAGTTCTTCCGTTATTGGTAGTTCCTCAGGTCGGGTTGTTTCTTTTTCAGAGCTTTTTTAATTCTTTCAGATCCTTTCGTATGCGCCTATTGGAAGATTTGGGCTACCTCCTCTCTTTCCAATCTCATTAAGATAATAAGCTAGTCCAGTTTATTAGATAGTGAGTGGGTAAGAGAGGTGCTTGGTCTGTCTCCGAATGTGGGCCTAGAAGCATTAGCCGAGTCTCTGAATATTCTCGAGGGTTCTCAGGATAAAGACAGCCTTAAGGTGCTAACGGAGCTTCCACGGTCTCAGTCCATGAAGGTGCTTGCTTTATTGGTTGGCAGCTTGGTTATAGTCGTTATGAAGAATAAAGGAGCACTGCTGCACTTCCACGACATGGGAAAGGATCATGGGATGAGGAAAAGAAAGAAAAGGTGCAAGGTGAGGAGATATCGAGAGGTAGAATAGTTGAAATGAGTTCAAAGGAATTAGTTAAGACACGCTTCTTTAGCACAGGCCACGGAGTGATGTTGGAAGGTTCAATGAACTACGCGAAGGGCAAATCTTGGGCGCTATTGTTGTCTATATACAAGTGGCGTAGGTCGAAGCTGTGGCGACTCGTGGAGTAGACAGCGAGCTCCGCTTGAACAGAAAGCAGCAAGCACTACTCTAAAAGCAGTGAGCTCCGCAACAAAAGCGAAGCGAGCCGCGGTAGCCTATTCAGTTTTTCAGCTGCATCATACCGTACTATGGGAGGGGTCCGTACCTCCTTTAGATAGAGCCCCTTGCTCCTAATGTAGAACTAGAACTACTGCTACCGTGGAATCCGCGATCACACATAAGTATCTCGCCTTCCAAAAAAAGCGGCTGCTAATTAGCACTAATGCTAATGGGGACCATCGATCAAGAAGGACTTCGGAGACTGCAATCGAATTGATCAAAAAATCGAAAGAGGGCCAACTATTCTAGTTGCGCCTCTAACCTTACTACGCTACCCTGATAAAAGGTCGAATTCAGCAGGACTGCAGGCACGAAATGCCGATCAAATCCGTTAAAGGAAGCCTAATCAAAGCAGGCAAACAAGAAGATCTAACTGAGTTGATGATGGACCGGATCTCGAAAAAAGAGAGAGAGCCTTGTCTTGATGGACCTGCATCGTGTTCGTCTGTGTTTATTGAGCTTTCAGCGCCATGCGCTTTGCTTCGCTTTATAAAAGAGAGAGAGCCTTGTCTTCAGAGTGAAAAGAAAGGGCAAGCGATAGAAAGGATAGTCCTTCGCGCGTTCGCGAGAACTACTAGAAAATGGTGAGATCATTAGATCATTAGTGAAAGAAGGACCAACGACGATCCTATCCTAAAGGAGAAGAAGGAGTAGGAGGAGTCAGTTTTCTTTGAAGATCGAGGAATCAATCTCCCAATTATGTCATTCGGAAGAAGTTTTCTACAGAGGGAAAGCCTGTTACGAGTAAGTGGAGAGGAAAGATCTCCAGAGATTCTTATCTCATTCCATTCCAGTGGCTCAACTAGTAACCAATGGCGAAAACTAAAAAATCCAAGGTTTCCCAGTAGAACCCTATTTCGCCCAAGTTGTTTCAGAACCGGAAAAAAGAAGCAATTTTTCGCACAGCTTGCGCATAGTTCAGGTCCCACTTATGTATCGTATTTGGCCGAAGAAGCATCAGACATGTTGGAGTTCTTACCTTCTTGGGATTCCATGGACCAAGATCTGCTTTTATTATATGGGCAATACCGATCTACTTTCATAGATCATATGGATGTAGAAAAAGCTTCTCATTTTGATGAATTGGAAACATCTCTTTTCCATTTCTATTTACCCAGTTCATATCTTTGTTTCGTGTGTTCCCCGGAGGAATTTGATCTCTTCAATCTCGGGATACCTCCTAAATAACTATAACTGCGACCAGAGAGTCAAATAGGTCGGGAAGAAAGAGTCTGAGGTTGGGTTGGATGACATACATCTTGGTTGGTCCCACCACCACTGGGGATTGGACATATATAGAATCTTTCTTCTAAAAAAGTCTTCTATTATATATCATTTTATATTCTTATTTATTGAAATAGTTGCAAGACCACAAAACGGGGTGAAAAAAAGCGAAAGCCCTTCTTTTAAGTTCCTCCCAGATACATGGCTTACATACGCGGCTCAACCTTCTTAGAAAACAATCGAATCGAGGGTCCGGAGGATAACTGGCCATTCAATCTTGTGAACTAATCGAGACCGAAATTGGAGAAAGAGATACGAACGGAAAGGAATAACCAATCGATGAAAGAACATGAAACCATTCTGTTTCAATAGAGGTACGAGAAAGGGTTGGGGGCAATGAAGTAGGTGAAGTGGTTGGATTTTGCGAGCTGTTCCCACCACTGCTGGATGTGACTCCAAGAGCCGAACGAGAATGAATACCACATAGAAAAGTCAAGGCCAGGCTCCCTAATGGAATCTTTAACCGATCCATTCCAGATCGACCGAATTGGTACGAAAGTTCTAACATGGGAAAACCACGGAAAACACGACTTATTTGAATAACCCGGTGACCTACCAATTGTAGAAGTAGGATTTTTGGCAAGCAATAAGCACTTAAATAATAAAATTCAAGTGTACCATCTTCTTTCTCATTTCGAGGAAAAGGTGCTGAAGGAAAAGGAAACAATGGAGGTATCCGAATCGGACCTAAATGGGAATGACATGAAAAGTCTTTTTCAAAACCTAGCATTAAGGGCAATACGACGATATATGAGAGGAATGGATAAAAACTCGTGATTGGTGTGGAGAGGAAGGTCTGTTTATAATATAGTTCAAGAAAGAGTCATCTCATTTCCTTCTCCGTTCTTTCTAATTCATTCACTTCAAGACTGGTTCTGAACGCCGCGTAACATCATCTTCAACTAACCTCCATCGTACCGGTGCGACCACTAAACTAAAGAATTGCTTATACACTAAACAACTGCTTATATACGCTTACTAAAAGACTGACTTTGATTCATATTCAATTCATTAGGCCAGCGTGAAACTAAGAAAGATAGATGTGCCTAAGGCGTAAGCAACCTGTGCACGCTAAGAGAAGAGGAGAGATGTTCGCAATGACTACCACAAGAAAGCCGCCCCCTATCTCTAAAAGGGTCCGTCACTTCGTTCGTACCTTCTTGGCTTAGGCTTGCAACTTCACTTACTTTATGGCCTTGCCGCCTTTTTCTAGCAGAAGCTAAGCGCTTGAAAAGCGCGTTAAGAAAGGTTGCTTCTGTCGGCCTTTATGTGCAACAGCCCACCAGTAGCGAAAGAGAGGGTTACCGTACATACAAGAGTATTCCAGTTCTTACGGAACCTCTTTTTTACCAGTTAAGTAGTACACTGTATCTTATCTTATAGCCTGGCGCGGCGGGCCACCTTTTTAATTCAGTAGATAGAAGAAAGTCATAGATAAGGAGTAGGTGAGTGAGTCCTCGCTGACCTGAGTGATTTCGATCACCTAGCAGGCCTTTTATTTGGTAGGTAACATCGCCAAAGCGTATCATCAGATTTGACTACGAAGGAAGGAACTCGGCAGAAGATCGGTCTGCAAGAAAGGCCTACTTATCCACGGGTTCATTGACAAAACCGCCGTAGGAATGGAGACCTTTCAACAAAGGCGGAGGACATGTCCCCTTTAGTACATCATAAGCATCCTATAATCTGATTATTGATCTGGTTACACTCAAATGACCAATTCCGGTTCACAATTGTGAGTAATGGATTTCCTGAACACCGCTAAACAATGAATCATACATACACTTGTACTCTTTGAACTAACAAATATTTTATTAATAGTGCATATGTACATTAAAGTTGTCTTTGTGTGTATTTTATACTCATCCGTCTGTTTTATGTATTTTGATGTACATACTGCCTTTACACATACATTAATGTGTGTGATTCTGTTGTATTATAATTATTTCTCATGTGTTGTTTTTTCCTTTTTCTTTCTTTCTTTTTTTTTTATTTTAATTAAGATGGTGGGCGGAGCAGCATTTTCGCGACTTCTGATGGAACCAGATATTGGAAGCCTGATGTTGGCCCTTCCTACATTCATGTTTTGGGCTCAGTTTTTTATAGTTGGGAGCATGTCACTAATATGTATGATACATATGCTGCGAAGTCTGGTTTCTCCACTCGGTTAGGCACACACCAAAAGGTCAATGATGTTACTAGACACAGATACGTTCTCTGCAACAGGGCTGGAAAACCAAAACTGCAAAATTTCGATTCTATGAATCCTGGACCAGTTTCTGCTTTGAAGACCAGCCGCTCATCTTTGACTGACTATGGTGCATGTATACGAACTAAGTTCGACCAGAAACACAAAAGTACACTCTTTATACGTTTGTTGAAGCGCACAACCACGAACTCATTGGCCCTGAATTTATGAATTTTAGTTCGAAGCGTCATATTCTTGATTTTTCGAACCAGAAATTCATCCACCAACTTAGCCTAAACAAAATTGGCCCTACTGTTGCGCATAAGGTTTAGTGCTCTTTGAAGGGTGGTCATCACAACGTTCGTGGTTCAATAACTGAATTCAAAAACTTTGCTCGAGCCGTTTGTATTTTCATCGGTGACAGGGATGTGAAGCTTGTGATGGACACGCTAGAAGAATGTACTAAAAATCTACATAATTTTGAGTCTTTAGTTGTTGGTAACGAGCAGAAATCGTTTTTCTGGGCTGATGATGTTTCACGATGCAACTATGAAACTTTTGGTGAAGTTCTTGCATTTGATGCAACTTCAAGACTAACCAGTAAGTGCCTTTAAACCATATCTATAAGTATGTCTTATTATGTAACTCTTGTACCTTATGCAATTTTGCTAGTTTATTGTTTTGACACAAATTTTTTTTTTTTAAAATAGTTAAGTAACTACAAAATATTTCCATCTTTATTAATGTTAAATATTATATAATGTGTTTGAACTTGTATTGCTTATTTTCTGTCGCAGATATAGGATGATGTTTCTCGGTTTCGACCACCATAAAAAGTGTGTAACTTTCGGTGCCGGTATGATATCTGACGAGGGGATCGAGTCGTATACATGGTTGCTACAATGCTTTCTGAAAGCACATGTTACTCAGCCCAGGTTGGTCCTTACCGACCAAGATGGCTCGATGAAATCTGCAGTCGAGACCGTTTTTTATCACTCTACCCATAGATTGTGCATGTGGCACATTATGAGGAAGCTGCCTTCCAAAATATGTTCACATTCTTTTTTACCTTTTTCAATCAATAAGTTGTCGTGACTATAATAATGTTAGGTTTATCTACATTTCATACAACTGCCATTTTACTTATCAGCTCTTGTATTTCTGATGCATGTGTGCCTCAATAACATGTTCCCTACTTTATTTCAGATCGAAGATGATGCATTAGACAATGCATCCATTCATAGATCTATCCACAAACTTGTATGGAATCTAATAATTGAACCGCATGTTTTTGAAGAAAAATGGCAGGCGCTCATGGATGAATACGGATAGGCTAATCTCGAATGGTTAAACACCATGTACAATATCTGTGAAGACTGGATTCCTGCGTACTTCAGAGACCTTCCCATGTGTTGTTTAATGAAGACAACATCTAGATGCGAGAGTTCAAATGCACTATTTAAGGTAAACTCTAGCGGTGGAAACACTTTGCTGCAGTTTCTTATGTGTCTCGACACCGCCATTGACGTGCAGCGTAATAACCAACACAAGCTTGAGTTTGATACCAACACGACAGTTCCTGAGATCCACACGCGCCTTCTAATCGATAAACATGCGAATGGTTTGTACACGATCACAATCTTTAAGGAAGTGCAAAAATGAAATCAAGCGAAGCCTCTATCAGTGTTCTGGCAGGTTGACGCGCACCGTGGGTGCTACCAAAATATACACCGTCGCTCATGCAAACAGGGAGTTCATTACTATCAATAATTCTAAGCTGATTTATATACCTTTGTCTATGTTAATGCACATGTTAACTTTAACAAACCATCATCATATTTGACTGATATCATTGCTGCTTTTTTTTACTTGATGCTTCCTAAATTTCATGTGTGCATTGTCTTTATTACTAGTTTCATTTCCAGTCTGTGTTCTAACTTTATAATAGAATCACAATCTCTAATTTATGATGCACATGCGGAATGTTTTACCATACCTTCAATTTGCTCATGACAATTGTTATATATTTTATGTGTATATATACATGAATGTAACCATACATATGTGTGTGTCAGGCGTGTTTATTTCCAATACATTATTAGTTCCGTCCAACATATGATGTAGTTTTTGTGCACATGCGTATTCATAATTTGTCTTTTACTACACTTGTATACCATCCTTCCGTTCACTGCTTAATCTGACCCATACATTAATCTGTAATAGGTTTCCCTTGATCTTGTTGCTTAGAGTGTTTCGTGCACGTGTTTGTGCTTTACACGCATTGGTTTTTTGTACGGGCATGTGTTCTATGTTTTCATAAGCAATCAAATATGATTTTATGCCAACTCCAGCAACAGTTAGTAGGGCACTTAAGATCCTAAAAGTTTGTATGTTTTATCTGTACATATAGACCCAATAGACCCAAAGAGAGCGACGCTTTGTAATAATACTCCAAGCATGATTAGCCATGAGGGCTTTGTTCATATCAGAAAGTCTCCTAATACCAAGGCCCCCCTAACTTTTAGGAACACAAACATCTTTCCACGCCACCTTTGCCATCCCTTTCTTGTACGCACCCTGGCACCTTAAAAAATCTCTCATTTTCTTCTCAAGGGAAGCAATAATTTTAGTCGGGAGAATCAAAACAGAATCCCAAAAAATATGCAACGATGACAAAACAAATATAATAAGTTGCACCCGACCCGCAAAAGAAAGGAGTTTATTTCGCCAACTCATGATATGGGCTTCAAATTTTTCCACAAGAGGAGCACAGTCCCTAGCAAGCAATCTAGTCGAAATTAGAGGAACACCCAGATATCGCATAGGAATAGATCCCTCAACCATACCCATTTCTTGCAGAATGCTATCTTTAATATCATCCTTGATGTTACAAAAGAAAGCATTACTTTTGCCAAGACTAGGAGCAAGACCCAACATTTGGGTAAACTTCCCCAAAGATCGAATGATACATCTCGCAAACCTGACTTCACCTCTCAGAAAAATAAACAGGTCATCAGCAAAGCAAAGATTAATAATCTTCATCTTCTCACACCGATTATGAAATCTGAAAGAAGAGTCAACACGCGCATCTATGTGAAGAATTAAGGTAAGAACCTCCATCACCAATGTGAATAAGTATGGAGAAAGAGGGTCACCATGCCGAAGACCCCATTTTCCTCTGAAATACCCATAAAGATTTCCGTAAATGCATAAGGAGTAGGGGGGAGTAGAGACACAAACCATGATCCAATGCACCATGCGAGCATGAAACCCAAACCCAATCAGAATAGTCTCGAGGAACTTCCAATCCACAGTGTCATAAGCCTTTTGAATGTCAATTTTAAATGAACATCGAGGAGGCCCCTGGTTACGGTGGTAGTTATGCATGAGCTTTTAGGTAAGAAGAATATTATCTGAAATATTTCTTCGTGGAATAAAGGCAGATTGATTAATATCCACGATATTCTCGAGCTCCACTTTGGTTCTATCCACAATGATTTTACTAATACACTTGTACAGAATATTGCAACACGAGATAGGTCTATAATCATTTATCGCAGAAGGAGTGGACACTTTGGGAATGAGGGCAATAACCGTATGATTCAGCTCATTTAACAGACGTCCTGTAACAAAAAATCCCTCACAGCAAGAGAAATATCTTTACCAACAATCGACCATGCTTTCTTGAAAAAGCAAGTTGTAAAGCCATTGGGACCAGGAGCTTTGTCGTCACCCGTAGAAAAAATCGTATCCCTAATCTCCTTATCAGAAACAGGTCTAATCATATTATTAGCAGCAATTGGATCAAGAGAGTTAACAAATAAGTCATGGGGAGGAGTCTGAACTCTATCAGTAGAAGAACCTAGGAACTTTTCATAATGGTGAACAAACGCCATAGCAACATTATCACCCTCAAAAGTAGTTCCATTACCATCCTTGATGATATCAATACGGCTGCGATGGGCATTTTAAAGACACATGAAAAAGGCCTAGTTCATATCACCCGTAGCCAACAAGTGGACTTTCGATTTCTGTTTAACAAAAACGCCTCCTCATCAGCCGAGGCCGTCAAAAAGACCCTAAGGCAACGAGCCTCCTCCTCCTTCAACATACAATCCATCAGGTTTTTATCAAGGTCAATCTGGATCTTCTCAAGCTTACTACGGGCAATTGTGACATTTTCATGAATGTTACCTTGTTTAATCAGCAAAGAACGAAGAGGAGACTTCAAAGATTATAGCTTTTTAGCCACACAAAATTGATGGACCCCCGTGATCTTCATATCCCAAACCGAAAGAAACAGTGCCCATGAACTCCGGTTTAGAAGCCAAAAAATTTGCAAATTTAAAGGGCTTAGGTTTCAGCGAACAAGACTTAGCCAACTTTAAAATGCAAGGACAGTGATCCGATATACCATTAGGTTGCCGAAAAAATGGCGGTAAGGGAGTTATTTCCCATAACCCTATCAAGCTTTTTATGAATACCATCCCCTTTTTGGGCTTTTGATTCCATTTAAAATGGAAACCATTACCGTTAATATAAAAATTTTCCTGATCCTCAACACACTCCTTGAAATTATACATACCCACATCAATCTTTGAAGGACCACTCATCCTATCCTCAATGTTGAGGGCCGAACTAAAGTCCCCCATAATAACCCAAGCATCATCTTTAACAACACCTTTGTGCCTCCTCAAGTTATTCCAAAGAACACGTCTAGCAATGGTTATTATCCGCATATATTATGGAACAAAAAAACACCTGCTTAGACTGTTTATACGTAATCTGAGCATGCAAACCTAATCGGACTTAGCAATAATGAAAGTATTAAAAACATCCGAGTCCCATCCCAAAATATTACGAGTGCCTTTCGAACACGCCGACCCATTGTAAGTCCATTCCCATTTTCTAAAAACATTTCTACAAACCATAAAAAGCTTACCCACGGCCACATGGGATTCCAAAATCGCACATAAACGAACATTATTAACTTTGATCATTTAGCGAACCTCTTTCTGTTTTAGGATCCGGTTCAAGCCCCTCACATTCCAAGCTGCAAGACTAATCATTGGGAAACATCTACAGAAGGAGTGCTTGCCCCTTGGTTATTTTTCATCATTCCAGCCACCATGAATGCCTCGGCTTCATTTTGAAATCCCTCCACATCATCATCACCACCATTACCATCACATGTCAAGAACCTTACGTTATATGTAGTATTCGGAAATGTGTAGATTGGCGAAAAGGAAGTTCATATGATCAAACGTGAGAATTACCCTAATAGATCCATTCGAAATAGAAACGGTAATACGTTGGAAGCCGGTACGACTTTCCAAAGTTCGTAACGCATTAGATTGACTAAGAAGATGTCAAGTCCTTTTGGAATCCTAACCAGTAGCAGGCATGAAAGGAAGTAATGAACGAATTAACTTAGACATCGGTAAAATCATTACTGATAAGGCCTAGTGGGAATGGAATTTGCAGTAGTAGTGTTTACACTCAAGAGATGCAAAGCACTAAATGAGGTTGTGCATAGGATGTCCAAAATAATTATTTTACGTAGGTAATAAATAGTCATGAACTATACTATTCTTGTTATGGTTAGAATAGTAATTTCATCCTACACCAAACTAGTAATAGTACGCCTCTAGTTGTATCAAGGTTGTGGTGGATACGCCGCTGGTACATCCTATATATATACACCTGAGGTACAACCAGAAGTAGCACTAGTATTACGGGCCACTTTGGAAAACGAATCAGTAGCATTCTTGAGTATGTATCACTTACTAATGAACAAGTGAGGGACTGTTGATGTCTAGAAGTAAAGTTCGAATAATGGCTACCCAGTATATAGCTACCCAGTATATAGCTAAACAGTTATGACACCACCTAGATAATATGAGATTAATTAAAGGAAGAGTTCCTTTATTTTGAGAGATGTATTCTCCCAAAGCGTCATCTAGATCGTTCGTTATAAAAATTCTTGCTAAAAAGAATTAGTACTATTATAGAAATACGGTCCACATTCTAAAGTGGAACGAAATTATGTGGATAGAATAGTCAAAGTATTACCTTATAGGTAATAGAGATAAATGGTAGATTGTCATAGAGAGTTTGTTGCGATATTAAAATCATAGCCTAGGAACCAGGTGGTTCATATGATAAGGATGCATTAGGTGCATGAGAAAAGGTAAAGATCTCATTGTAAGTTAAATCACAATTTGAGCAAGTTTCGAGGACGAAACCTTATTTAAAGGGGGCAGAGTTGTAACACCCCAAAATTTGATGATTTAAGTTATATAGGTGTGCTATATGTGTTAAGTAGCTAAAACGTATATTGATATAGTTTATGTGTTGGTAAATGGGAAAGGATAACGATTTGCAAATGCTATACGTGTTTATGTTATAGATACGTATGATACATGTGTAAGATAGCCAAACGTGATGAAACGTATGAAAAATGCATGTTTACCTGTTAACGGGTAATGAATTAATAAAAGGTAGGGTTATATGAGTACTACACGTGTTGATTGATGAAATGAAATAAATACGTGTTTTATAACCATGATAATCGATATATACGATATCAGAATGAAATGCGTGTTGAAAAGTTGATATGATAGAAATAAATGATAACCAGAGGAAAATAGTTAGATATATATGTAAGTATATACATATACATATATATATATATATATATATATATATATATATATATATTCTAATGGCTTAAATGCATGTAAAATATTCATTTAATGAATATAGACGTGGGAATACGTTTTAGAATAGTTAAACATGTGAAAAATAAATAAGAACGTATCCTTACGTAAAAAAGATTGTTAAAAAATAAATAAACACGTAACGTATACAAGTATTATACGTGTTTATATTTATTATACACATCCCGAGGATTAGGAAGTATTATAATTATATCCTAACATGAGTTAGAACATGAAATGATAAGTATATGAAAGTAGAAGGGCTAAAACGTAAGTTAATGGAATATATGTAAAAATATATATGTATGTATATAAACATTATCGAACGTATCCCGAACCTTAGAATCTTTTATAAATATGTCACATAATGTTTTTGAGCATAAAATGTTAAAAGGGTAAAAGTTCAGGGAGCTAAAGTGCATAAAACAAAAGTTTAAGGGCTAAAAGTGTAAACGAAACAAACCTGGCCGGACAAAAGCTAGCTCGAGTATCGCGCGGCCCATGCCCTTCTGAAAGTTCGTGAGCAACGGATCGTCTACTCGATATAGCAATTTTGAAAGAGAAACCTAATTAAACCGATTATTTTATTAATCAAAGTGAACAATTACAATCAGAGAACACAAAGAACTGACACAGAGAAACACCTCTCAGAACAAACACTTAAACTTAGTATCTTACACGCTCAGTTTTAGAATTACAAAGACAAATTCCTATTTATACCCGATTGGCCAAACCTCAGGCGAACTGGCGGTTCGCCTGATCCGAATTCGCAGTTCGTATTCAGTTCGCTAGGCAACAAACTTGTCTTGTTTTGATCTTCACATCGTCTTGTTCAGATACTTCACACGACGCTCAGAATATGCATCAGTAAACTCCCCCTCGACGTGTGCAGTATCTTAACAACACAGAGAACTGTATCTTCAATCCCATTCAAGTGCAGAATCTGGTTATTCAAAAGAAATATATCTTCGAACACTCTAACTCAACTTGATAGTAGCTTGATTCTTGAATACTTTGACGATGAAGAGTGTGCTTCTTTCTTTATCAATAGCTTCATAAGACTTGAAGTTGTGACATCCTCTTCACTTAGCAACATGTTCAAACATAAATAATCTCGGCGCAAAACCTCACTTCGAGACTCAAGATATGATTTTGAAAATTTGATTTGTATCATGTGTTGATCAGATCGAAAACAAAGCAGAAACAAAATCTTTTTGGGTTTTAGAATGTTTATATCAAAACAAACCTAAAATCTTTTTGATTTTTCAAACTTATGCTAAAACACACCAAAAATCTTTTTGTACTTTTACGAAATGAAAAGAAATTGCAATACATAATCCAACTATGTTTTTAGTATGAGAAAGATCACTATACGGGATCGTATTGAACATAACGTACCAAACTACATTTCAATTTTAACTAATTGAAACACATAAGTCATGCTGATTGCCGGTATAACTTATCCATTTTAAACTCAGGTAGAATCATACTAATAACATCTGGATATGTTAAGGTATTGATTAGATTTGCTTTGACCAGTGTATCCCACACTATCAGACATTTTAGTCATTTTTCTTTTTCTTGTGTGATTACACTTATGATTATCACATAGCATAATATGTTCAAGATATCATCAACTGTGTTCCATGCAAAAAGAAATAAGAATGTTAAATCGTCTACCTTAAGGTCAATCTTTCGATACGTAGATAAGGTCTCAGATTTAACAAAACAAGAAAAGTAAAACAAGTTGAAATTGTATAATTCAACAACGATCAGGTCGGTCTTGTGGACACGCAAAGAAAGTCCAGTGAATTATACGAAACACCAAAGAAAATAAAGAAGAACCTCAAATGAACAATAATCAGGTTGGCCTTGTGAGTAGGCAAAGAAAGTCCGATCGTTTGAGAAAAGAAAGAAAATCAAACAAGTTTAAATCTTTGCAAAATGAACACATGTATACACAGTGACTTCTCATTTTGTTTTTTCACATTTATTTTACTTTTTGTCATGAAATAAGTGTCAAGATGTTATCCACATGGTCAAGTATATTATTTAGTGTATATCATATCTAAATACTTTCTGATTTTCTGAGCCTACCAAGCACATCAAATAATGATCCTATGGTCTTTTCATCTACTCTATTCATGAGTCAGATACGTAAGCCAATGTACATCATTTCCCAATGATCAATTTCTCAACATTTTATATATTTTGCATGTATTCACCTTCATTATATATTTTGCATGTATTCATCTTCTCCCCAAAATATGCAATTTATGAATTTCTCCCCCTTACATGCAATTTTCCCCCTTAAAATGAGAAACTCTATTTTTGGATTTTTCATTTTATAAAAGCAAGACTCTATTTTTGACTTTTTCAATTTTCTTCCCATAAATGACAAAACGAAATGTAAAGAAAGAAAATTGATCAACCAACACAGATACCTTACGTTATAAAATTTCAGAAAAACATTCAGGTTAGAAAGGTATAGCATGAAATTTAAGTTAAGCAGAATACTCCTCCATCAACAACTTTTAAATCGTCGATAGGTCTTCTAGAAGTACCTACACACTACCAAACTCATCAGTTTATAAATGACCGGAAGCAAAGTGCTTCTAGTTGACCAGTGTCCTGGTTTTGTTTTAAAACCACCTTAGGTTTCCATTTCTATTGTGGTTTTGGTAATTTAGTTTTTGATTAATCTATCACAGGTGATTGTGACGAACAACCTACATTTTGGTCTTTTGAAAATGTTGGAACAAAACGTTTTTGTTTTTTGAAAAAATGTAGGCTGAATTTCAGCAAAAACTCTAGCATGTTCATCAAGAAACACAGGTTTGGCAGATTTACCAACATCCGAAATCTTTTGTTTGTGATTTAAAACAGCATAAAAAGGACAATCACGTGCCATATGTCCCGTTTGACCATAATTGTAGCACAAACGACTAGCTTTGTCCCACCGTTTATGTACCTACACAGCTTCACTAACATTTTTACCTTCAAAATGATCATAAAATGTATCAATACCTGATGCCGATGATCATGAACCCATTTGGAAGTTGGGCTTTTAGAAGTAGAATCATCAGAAGAAAATTTAGCAGCTTGTTTCTTCTAGTTCTATGGATCACCAGCTTTCACAAACACTTCAAAAATCTTTTGTGCATCAACGCAATGAAGTGGAAAGTCTTTGTCCGAAAATATTTGTTCTGAACCCTTCAGTTTGTAAAACCTTTCGGGTTGAACTTTCTCAGCCTTAAAAACTTCCTTCTATACTTGCTTAAATATCATTATCTTCAGATTTTGTGGTTTTGAAGCTTGAACCTCCTCAGCTTTATCATTCTCTGCCTTAAAACCCAATCCAACATTCTTTCTAGAAATCTTTTCCTCAGAACTTAATGACTTATGCCCATTCTTCGCCAAACGAGAAAATTCAGCTCTGACTTCTTACACATTCTTTTGTTCATAGAAAATTGTCTCATCAAAATCACGTTGAGACCGAATATACTCACTAGAAGTAGCTGACTTTTCTTTTTCTATCGATGTCGAACAACACACAAATTTTGGAACTTGAGGAACTTCAGAATCCTTCTCAATCTTTTTACCCTTTTTATTGTTCTTTTTCTTCTCCACAATCTTTTCTTGTTCTGAATTCGATGATGAAAACTTGGAATAATCACAATCTTCAAATTTTTCCTTCACAACATTAACCACTTCTTTGATACTAGTAGGGGGTGACGTTGTCTTGTCAATAATTCTTTTAAAATTTTCATCGTTGGCTAAGATGCTTGTGAAAGATTATGATTTGGTAACATTGTTTAGAAGCCGATTTGCATCATTTACTTGAATTTTTAAATCTGAAATTTTCCGTTGTGCTTCAGCCAATTCCTTCACGGTAGTTATTAATATCTTGGCAACTTTGTGTGTTTCAAATTTCTACAATCGAAGGTTATCAAGCTCAGCAAACAATTCTTTCTTCCATTTATCTTCGTTTCTTTTCTGAATTTCTAGATTTGCAGCTTGCACTTTATTCACACTCACTAACTCTCTCTTTTCATCCAATAACTTTCCCATATCCACCTGATAAGCCTCAAAGTTTAGCAGCATACTCTTCAGAAGTCTTCGTAAGCATATCAAGCTTAATTTTTAATTTATAAGTCAAATTCTGAAAATCATTTGCAACATCTTCTACTTCATCCTTCCATTTCTGAATTTCTTTAACCAATTCCTCCTTTTCTTCAACCAACTTAGCAATCTTTTTTTCACAATCCTTTTCATTCTTTTTTGATATTTCCAAATCTTTCTTTACCAGTTGAAGAACTTCGGTAACCATCTTAATCACCTTTTCCAATGAATCATTTTCTTTCAATAACCTCTCGTTTTCCTTTGACAAATTCTCAATTATAAACTCGAAATTTTCATTTTCAGCAGCTTCACACGAACTTGAATCGGAATAATATCCGTCTTGCTTATGAGTGACAATCAAAGCTGATTTATCACAAAATACTTTTCCCCAATTATAATGTTTATCATCTTGAGCAGTCAATGCTGTTGTATTTGAATTACTCGATGATGGTTGAGAACCATTATTAGCTTTGGAATCAGATTTGTAAATGTGAGATTATTAACATTCTCATGCAAAATGTCCATGATTTGAATAATTGTAACATTTTATCTTGGACTTATCAAAACCTAACTTTCCATTTGATCCTAAGTGGTCTACTCCAGTTGTCTTGAAATATCGCTTTGACTTTTGACTCAACATAGCTAATTGCCTGGAAATATCCATATCATTTAATTGCTCATCATCGATTTCATCAAGATCTTTTTTAGTCAACCGAGCATTGCTGACAACATTGATAATAAAAAAGAAGATGTAATGAGAGCAGCAATCAATTTTGCACAATCATCCACTGACTTGACAGAAAATGCACTTTGATTTGATGATTCTAGAATCGTAAAGCTACAACCTCTAGAAGTAGTATTACCAGATGCTTTAGACATATTTCCAATAAAAGTAGTAGTTTTATGCTAGCAGCATTCTCTCCATGATATAACTCTGGATTTTGCAATTTAGCAGTTGATTTCTTTGAATTCATCATTTCCATTTCCTGTGCATGAAGTTTACCAGTGAGTTCATGAAATGACAATGTAGAATATTCTTTATCATGGGTGAGTAACAAGACATAATTTCCCATTTTTCAAGTAATGCCGTCATTATCTTTTCTTTCAAATCTTCATCGGGTTTTTTCAATTTCAACAATTTTCAATTCACTGATAAGATGTGAAAATCTTGATACAAGAGCCGTGATGTTTTCATTATCATAATGTTGAAAGTTGTCAAATTCTTTTTTCAACACCTTTCGTCGACTCTTCTTGTATTCATCATTACCTTCACACCTTGCCGATAACGCATCCCATAATTGCTTCGATTTCTTACAAGTGCTGAATTGATGTAGTAACTCGGTAGGTAAAGCCTGGTAAGATAACCAAGCACTTTTTGTTCAAGCTCATAGCTTTTCCTCTCAGCAGCATCAAAAGTATGAATTTCTTTGAAATCCCCTTGATCAGTTGGGTGCATATAAAGCTTTCGAATCGGAATCCACAAATCGATATCATTCGTGCTATGTAAGCAGAAAATCGTTGCATCCAATTCTGATAATGTTCCAATTTCAACAACTTGGGAACTTTCTTGCTTGTTCCACTTTTGTTATTAAAGTTAATCAAGGTTTGCATCGCGTTTTGCATGACGACAAATGTTTGGAAATCCGACATCTTTTCCGATATATGATCCTCCAAAAACTTCAAACTCAAACACGAAGAACTTAAAAGTGGATTTTGGGTATCGAAACAGAGGGTACTGGCCGTAAGGCGAGTAAAAGTGTAGATCTCTTTGAGACGGTCGTTTTGGCTGGTATTAGGTTCCGTAATTCTTAACGGTTCCAAGTTACGTCAGTTTTCGTAAAAGAACTCAAAATACCCAATCTGAGCCGAACTTGATCCGAACTTAAAAATCTTAGCCGAACTAAGTCCGAACAGAAAAGATTATCCGAACCGTAGCCGAACCAAAACTTATCCAAATTAATATACTATCCGAACTGGAGACGAACAGGAATCAAACAAATTCAAACGAACTAGGACTTCGGACAAATGAACTAGAGCCGAACCGGGAGTTCAGACGATGGTTATTTCGAACAGACAGTTCCTCATCCGAACTGAACCATTTTCACTCAAGAATTTCGAACTTGGACAGATTTGAACAAGTTTATAGCAGTGAACGAGAAAAAGTGATGAGAAATGATTTAGGAACAAATTTTTCACAAAATTCAGAACACTTCAAATTTTCGAAAAACGACACTTTTTGTTTCAAAAACTCTGAAATAGCAACCACAGATCAGTAGAATGGACCAGAAAGCTCTAATACCACTTGAAAGTTCGTGAGTAACGTATCGTCTACTCGATCTAGCTATTTCGAAAGAGAAACGCAATTCAACCGGGTGTTTTATTGATCAAAGTGAACAATTACAATCAGAGAACACAAAGAACTGACACAGAGAAACACCTCTCAGAACACACACTTAAGCTTAGAATCTTACACGCTCAGTTACAGAATTACAAAGATAAATTCCTATTTATACCCGACAGGCTGAACCTCAGGCAAACTGGCGGTTGCCTGATCCGAACTGGCAGCTCGGATTTAGTTCGCTAGGCAGCAAACTTGTCTGATTTTGATCTTCACATCATATTGTTCAGATACTTCACACAACACTCAGAATATGCATCAACACCTTCCCCTACGCGATACGCGTAGCATGGTCTGTAGACAGAAACGGATCTGGTCTCCTTTCTTCCACGTAATTCGACTTGCAGCTTACGAATTTGGCTATTAGGTGTCAATTTTGATCCATTAGTCACCCACAAACGTGTCTAGAGGCCAGGGCGCATCTAACATGTATAAATAAAGGATCTAACAATTCGAAATTCCTCACTAATTCACAAATTCTTCACTTGAAAACCCCTAACCATGTTTGAAACTTCTTCTGCTCAATTCGATCGATATTCTTGGAGTTAGAAGCTCAAATTCTGCATTTATGCTTCATTAGGTATGGTCTAAAATAACCTCTTTCAGTTTTTTATAATATTGTCTCTATGTATGATTTCTAAAAATGTATAAAAACTAGGGTTCTTGAGCTTGTTTTTCTAAAATCGGGTGATCGGGTTGGAATTAGGGTTTGAATTTTTGTAGGTAATCCTAAATAAAGTTTTTTAAGGAAACACTAAGTTTATTTCACAATTAGAAAAGGTTTGGTAAAGGTTTTGTTTACGGGTCAAAATTAGGATTTTCGTAACGTTGTTCTGCCCAAATTGAGTAAAGGGTTTTGAACTAAGCTTTTATATTTTAAAGCATATTATAAAATGTTATAGTTGATAATACCCAAATTCGGTTTCGAATAAAAATGAGTTTTGGTCAAGAAATGAGAAAAATGGGAAATTAGGGTTTCGAAATAAGATTATTTAATATAAAAAAATCTGGAGGGTATGCGGACTTGATTTTTGGGTAAAATACCTTGTTTACATATATAATAAGTATATATGAAGTTAAAATGGATTAATAATAAAGTATTAAAGATACCGAGTTAATCGGATATTTAGAAGTTCGTGCGGACCGGAAGGGTAAACGCTTGTACACTGGGGTTTCTGGCAAAGTGCGGGTGTCGCATAAATCCCAACTGAGACCTAGCATACCTCACTGGGCGATCCCGGAGTGAGCGTTTACTTATATGAATGCGCGTCTTCATATTATCATTAAAAGAAAAGGATAACTGCGTAAAGGGCATTTTCGTTGTTTTGACCTTTAAAAAGGAATAAATTTAATAATTTAATATTATTAAGATAATAAGATGTTAAAATAAACATAGGAAGTGTTTATTATATTAAACCTTGTGTTAACGCCATACAATACGCAATTAGGTTTAATTGAAGGCATAGCGGAGGTTTTGCCTTAATTAACTGCTTAAGAGAATAAGGTGAGTTCTATGAGCCCACTCCTTAAATGTTTTAAATGTTTTAAACTTTTTTGGGCTGATATGCATACAAATGTTATAAAAATATATTCAGATGATTTGTAATTGAAATATTGCATATTTTAAGTGTTAGAACTGTTAAAAGGTTTTTGACTGATATATACGTGAAAGGTTATGAAATTGATTATTGATGACATAAGTATTAAAATGCTAAATGGCTGTTGATTTGAAATATACGTGAAAAGGTTATGATAATAGTTACGGGTGAAATGTCTTAAACTGTTAAACTCCTAAATTGCTTTAAGAATGATATATATAAGAAATGTTAAGGAAATGTGTTAATATGCCTTTTACATGTTTTGTGCCGATACACATACGTGAAAGGTTTTAAGACCTATAACTGTTATAAATGATAATTACCTATTATAAACTTTTTTCGGAAGGTTATAAGAACGGGTAATATAAATGATAAAACTTTTAAATAAAGTTTTGAGAAATGGAACTATAAAGGTTTGGTCTAAGCTTGCGTATGTGAATAAGTGTCGGGTAAATATGATCTTTTTGGCATTGTTGTGATTGTAAGATGTAATCTATATTGGAACAATTCTATATCATATTCGTTTGTATTAAAGGTGTGGTAGATACGATGCGGTACTTCCTATATATAAGCACCCATAGTACAATGGGAAATATTATACAATCAGTCTAGTGTAGGTTTCACTGAAGTTTAACAAGACCAATAACATTATATTTATAAAACGCTTATTTCCATATACGGGTGATGGACTGGTGTTGAAAAGGTTATGAGTCAAGTACAAAGGTTATTTAAATGGACTTTTGAAAAAGTTGAAAAGATTTTAATCTAAGCAGATATTGTCTAGTGAAAAGGGAAATGGTGGTTGTACAACTATAAGCGGGGAATGACTGTTCTCCGCGGTAGCGACGGTTACTCTAATCATTGAAATGGTATTCGGGATGCGACGGTTGCCTGAGGAACTAACGTTGTTCCAATAGACAATGCTTAGTAAATAATGCTTGCTTATAATTTTCGTATAACTCTTTTATACCTAGTTATTATTTGCACAAGAGAGGGTCTATGAGACCTAAAGTACTTTAAGCACTAAATGTTTTTTATTATGATTTAAAGGTTGTCTTGGTATAATACTGTTATGTTTATACTTGGTAAATGGTTAAATGGTTAACGGTTAAATGGTTAAATGGTTAATAGGTGAATGGATAAATGTTTCAATAGTTAAATGGTTAAATGTTATTGGTATAACTCTTATACCTGATAAATGATAAATGTTTAAATGGTTGAATAGTTATATGATAAATGTTTAAAGGTAACATTTTGGTATAATGGTGTTATGTCTTATACCTGATAGTTTAAAGGATAATGGTTTTAAAGTTACAGTATAATTCTGTTATGTTTTATACTTGATAAATGTTTGATAAAAGGGGGCAGTTAGGCCCAAGCGTTGGAATAAACTTTCGAGCCAAAGGTAACGCTTTTTGAAAAACATAGAACTCACCAGCGTAAGCTGACCTTTCCAAAAACATATGTATGTCAGGTGATGACGATATTTAAGGTAGCAAGGAAAGGGCTTTGGTGAGGACAGACTAGGTGGGCAAGCTATCAGGAAAGGACGACATTGGAAAGATCTAGTTGTTAGATTATGTTGTATCTTCCTTACTGTTGTACTTGCATATATATAAATGAATTTTTTTTTAATTTTCGCTGCTTAGTAATCTCTGTTGTATCATGTGTTCATGAGTAAATCCGATTAGCGACCCCTCCTGGTGCCAAGTCTGGGAGTGGGCGTCATAGTCGCGTACCGCTAAGGGACTGCTTTTATGCCCCGTGGTCATTATGCATCGCGTGAGTACGTCACGACTTGCGTCGCATCTCGCGAGACTACGAGATCAATCAGATTCAGATCTGATTGCAACTAGAGACGGCTCACGGCGAAAAGCGTCAGACGTGCGTCGACGGGCGACGGACGTGCGGCGGCAGGCGAGCGATGGCGACTTCCACGATGGTGATCGGCGGGTTTTGCAGCGGCGATTGGTGACGAACCTAGCAGCGGATTAAGGCGTACGTAGCGGCGATCTCTAGTCCTTCTGGCGGTCTATGGCCGTTTATCAACGGAGCACCCTGACTAGCAACGACCACTAAGATATTGTGGCTCGAAGTTGGCAACCGGATAAAATCCAGCGATGGCGATCGATGGAAAAAGCAAAGCCATTTTGTTTTTGGGTTTTGTTCAACAGAAGAGAAAAGGAGAATTTTTCTCCTCGTCCTTTTTCTGCCATCGCGATTATGTTATTAGGTATCATCTGATATGTATTAGATAATCGGGTCCTCTCGAATTTTAAGCCCAACTTCGTACGCGAGCCCATGAGCAATTGTTATAGGAAAAAGTACATAACGATTAGCCCAAAACCGTGAATTTTAATAAAGATGACTTTTATTTAAATTACGTTCACCCATTATTATTAAGCTCGTTAATAATAATAATATTGATTATTAATTATTTATAACTAGTATAAATAATATATATAATCAAACGTTTCTGTTTCTTTTATTCTGATCTTTCAGTTTTCTGTTCTTTTTCCGAAGAATTAGCATATGGAAGAAGGATATCATGTATTTTATTTAGTTCAGCAGTTTCTGTGCAATTTTCTATAGAAGTTTCATTTATGATTGAAGAAGAAAACAATTTATTCATTCTTCCACGATACATCCCATTCAAAAAAGGATCATACATTTTAACAAGGCATTTTTGTTTTGTTTTTAGTCTCAACATTAGACAATCTAGTCTTTGTTTCAAGTATAATTAGAGAAACAAATACTGTCTCTAAGGCCTCAATTCTATATATAAATTCATTATGTAAGTTGTTATTTTTCTCTTTATTGGTACAAAGCCACTCGGCGTATAGTTCATCGGGGGAGAATTTTTCTAATGTAGACAACGATATCCTTCTTGCTATCATTTCCCCAAAAGTTGACAAACTAGGAGGATATGTAAAATATATTCTTTGTTTTCCATCACTTTGGCATGTATAAGAAAAAGATTGTGAGACTTATTTTCTTATAGAGCCTTTCAAATTTTTATTTCTTTTTCATATGTATCGTAATGGACGATTACATCGGTTCGAATAGAAAAAAAAAAGTCAGAATAGGTTTTTCAAACAAAAAAAAGTATTTTTCTTCATCTTTTTGTTTTTTTTTCAAGTATTTTAAACTTCAAATTTTCTTGATTTCCATACATATAATCAAAAGTTTTATTGTTATCAAATTCTTCTTCTTCTTTGTCGAGCCTATTTAGTTTCTTACTAAAAATGGGTGACGACATTCTACCTAAATAGTAAACATAGGTAACTAATAAAAAAAATACTACAAATACCAGATATAGGCATATAACTTTTCAATTCTGACAAAAGATACTTATTAGATCGAATGTACTTTCGAATAGATCAATTTTTCTGTATCCAAACCAATAGAACTCCAATCCATTTGAATGCTGAGATTACGCATTGAATTTCTAGTAGTAGATCCATAATTAAGGAAGTGTCTGTGATTATTACAGAATAAATGAAACAAGAGATGGGATAGAGCTAGGACATTTATTGTATGAGGTCTACCCAGTGCTAGATGCAGAGGCGCATAATAGATCGATATGAACATTATGAGTTGTCCCGTAATTAAACCAGTTGTCGCTGATACCTTCTTCTCGGCTCCTTCTTCTCCTTCTTCCATAACGTGAGCTCGGAGAAGGAAGAGATAGGAGGGTCCTGTGGAGAATGTGGTCAGAAATCTATAATAGAGTCCGACCACAACGACAAAATTGATTATCTTCATGCATAAGGATACTAGATTACCTAGTAGAAAAGATTTCAAAATCACCACAAACCTCCCTTTTTATTTTCTATTGCAAATTCTTAATTATTATATGATTAATTTGAAACTATAGAAAAGAAATAGAAAGATATAGACTAGAAATGACATATGTTATGTTAATGACACCAAAAGGATATTAAATTAATGGATTTGGGATATGGATGGAATATAATGAAATAGAACCACTTTGAGGTTCCCTATGAAATGAGTCATGGAGGGGAGCCACTACGAAGAAGTTCCAGGAGTTACGAAGGAAGCTTCGAGCTCATATTGGTCATGGTTGAGAACAGGAATGGAACTCTATGAGATCGAATCTCCCGTTGTTCCTTAGTAGCTCAGTGGTAGAGCGCTTGGCTATTAACCGATTGGTCATAGGTTCGAATCCTACTTGAGGAGATTTAAAAATCACCGTCAACACCCCGGTGTAGGTCCAGGATACTCCTTTGTTCCATAGCCCTGGGGCTATTTACAACTATCCAATTAAGAATTCTCAAATTTACTAGTACTAGCAGTGTATCAAAGATGCAGTCGTCAATTCTACCAAGAGGCCACAATTTCCGGGAGCAAACATATTAATTTAATGACGAGGAACACGTTTTTTGTTATGCTACTAATACTTGTAGTTACTCTGATATGCTGATGGGGACAGGCATACTATGTGTATTGCTTCACCCATTTACAATATATAATAAAGAAAAAGGCCATTACATTTCGACAAAAGACCCAAACCCAAGTTTCATAGCTTTTGGTCCGCTATCTCGATCATGATTTTCCTACCCTTAGAGGTTCAAGGACATATTCGAAGAAATTCTGACCGCCGATTGGAATGGTTTGTGGGTTCCGAATAGCTAGAGTGGCTGAACCTAATAAAATAGCAATTACAACCCAATAGGCCAATAAGTAATAAGTACTTGGCCGTGGACTTGGAAACCCCCAATTTTCCAATAAAAATGTTAGCCTACTTCCACACCAGATAGATCGTATAACCCATTTAGTGTGTTGATGGAACATGATAGAACATTCATATTGCCCTCTGACAAAAATAAAACTTTAAACAAACTTATTTTGATTCAACCATCTCTTTCTCGACTTGACTACTTGAATCGTATATTTTGAATACCAACTAATCAAATCCTATTCCATGTTTTTTCTCTCTCTTTTTCAAGATATAGAAATAGTAACCGATTCGATAAATCTATGAAGGTTTTGAAATGAAAGAAGTTATTTATCTTATTATTAATCATAGATTTCTTTTATAGCCAGAACGGTCCTCACAAATTGCAAATACTAATTTGTTAAGAATTAATCGGATTGAAGATATAGCATCATAATTAACTAGAATCGAAATATCTGCGAGATCGGGGTCACAATTTGTATCGATTTAACAAATTGTTGGAATTCCCAATGTGATACATTCTTGAAGGGTCGTATATTCTTCGTGCTGATCAACGATGATTACAATATCGAGTAACCTTGTCATATATTTAATCCCGCCCTGATATGTTTGCAAATGAGATAATTGTATTTTTAACATAGCCGCATCTCTTTTCGGAAGACGGTTGAGTCCCCCTGTTTGTTGTTCAGTTCTTAAGTCTCTAAACTTATGAAGTCTCGTTTCTGTAGTGGACCAATTTGTTAACATACCACCGAGCCATTTTTTATTAACATAATGACACCGAGCCCTTATTGCAGTCCATGCTACTGAATCAGCTACTTTATTTTTAGTGCCAACAATTAAGAATTTATTTCCCCTACTTGCTGCATCAAAAACCAAATCACAAGCTTCTGATAAAAAACGAGCAGTTCTAGTAAGATTTGTAATATGAATACCTTTATGTTTTGTAGAGATATAAGGTGCCATTTTAGGATTCCATTTCCTAGTACCATGGCCAAAATGATCTCCTGATTCCATCATCTCTTCTAAAGTAATGTTCCAATATCTTCTTGTGAATTCTCCCTACATTGTCTCCCCCTTTTGAAAAAAAGCGAAGAGGTACACTAAAATAAATAATTGTTCCGATGGAACCTTCTCTTCTATCATAGATTGGCGTAGATACAAAGCTCAAGCCATTATTCTTTTCTATTTGTTATTTTTTATTACTATTACCAAATCAAATGACTGCACCTAAAAACCAACGGATCCTTTTAAAAGATAAAAGAAAGTAAAAGAAAGGGGTGAATCTTCTCTTAGGTATCATTATATTCTAAAAAAATGATTGTTCTTGTGTATCATGGAAATTCTTTGAAAGACAAGAATCAAATAATTTTCTATGGTAGAACAAAATATCTTACATTTCCCCCTCTAATAGATTCTTTTTTTTTAGTTCAAAGGAAATGTTGTTAGGTTTGCTTGAAGGTGTTTTGAATTCTTATGTTTTTGATTCTGGACCACGTGAGTTATTTGTTTCCATCTCCATTTTTCTACCTATAATAGGTATTGGTATGTACCCCGATTTTGTTCTTTCACTATCAGTTGACAAGGTTGAAGGTATTTTATCTAATTATTTTTATAGATAGTTTTATTTAAGAAAAAAACTCCTATGATTTTTAAGAGTTGGTTGGCTAATGAAAAAAAGAAGGATTTTGATTCTATTCAATTTTAAATAAAGTAAAACAAAATATGAATTGAAATTTTTACCCAATATACTTGGTCTTTGCGAGAACCGCGTGAATCACTATACTACTTGATTCACATGGTTCTCGCCGGTTGATACAAGATGTTTTATATACACCGCATTGCATTATGTTTGTATTCGTAATAACTTTTATTGAATTTAACTAGAGGTTTACGTAAATGAACCATAACTATGTAACTCTATTCCTAATAGATTAACCCCAAAATAGCATATATGGTTATTATAAGAAAGCCTAGAGTCGCCACAATTGCGGAATTTTCTCCCTATAATGAAAGGCTTCCATAAAAATTCTCATAGAATCGAGAATGCAGTTTTCATTCTGTACATGCCAGATCATGAATTAGTATCTTCGCCCAAAGTGGAAGTGCATACCATAATTCTTCTGTCTATCAATAACTGCATGCATTACGCAGAGGATGTGAAGAAGTAGACCATTATCTCGTCAATAATGAGACAAGGTAGTATTTGCAGTGAATCCCCCAGTTAGGTAGTCATGCATGACGATAGGAACTCCCAATTCTCTGGCAAATACAGCCCTTTTAAGCATGTCTTCGCATGTACCTGTAGTATCATTCAAGTAATGCCATTTGATTTCACATGTTTCAGCTTGTGCTTTATAAATAGCTTCAGCATAAAATAAGAAACAGTCTCTCCAACGCATAAATGGTTGGGAGTTCACGTTCTCATCATCTTTAGTATATTCAAGCTCACCATGAAGACATTCATAACAAACTCTACCGTAGTTTTTAGCGGATAACCCTAATTTAGGTTTAATAGTACATCCCAACAGGGGATGACCATACTTGTTCATTTTGTCTCTCTCAACTTGGATACCGTTGTCACACCCCGCCCCGCCGCGCCCTGCCAGGCGCGGGGGAGAGGAGAGTGGGACCGGCCGCCCATATCAGAACACGCGGAAGCAAACAGATAGATGCAAGATCACGAGGTCAACACACACAAATAGACGACCCGTCCAATACAAAATCAAATACCAACCATAATGGACTTAATATGTTAAGTCTTAAGTGATACACATCAGTCTACGCCCAGGCAGAACCTAAGGCTACCAACACGGTCAAAGGAAAAAGACAACAATAACAAAGGATAGTCATGACGGGGAACAAATCCCAAAATCAACCAAATCAACCCCAACGGGTACAAAACCCAACTCGTCCCTAACATCCAAACGTGACATCCACCCAAAGCTTTACTTACCTGCACATGAACCAAAAATACGTCAACAACAAAAGTTGTTGGTGAGTCGTAGCGCGTTTGACTCAAATCCAAGTTTCCACAAATCAAGTAACAATACCGTGCCTGTTATAAATTTCTATGGTTAAACCAGCACTCCAGGGGTACGATCCTACGGCCGCACGCCTCCCTTTGTGGACTAGGCATATACGCCATCACCCGACCCCTAATGGATCCAACAAACGGGTATGAGACACCTTGATCTACCTCTACAGCTCTATTGGTGCAATATATGTCTTTGTGGCCTAACACTAAGGACCAAATTAACCATACTAATCAACATGAACATCTCGTAACATGCGAGTTTAAATTTATAACACGGTAACAAAATACCTAAGCACAGTAACAAACAAACAAGCAATAGTTTGACATGGTTCATGTACACCCCAAAACGTTAAAAAGTTAAAGTAGAGGAAAAGCTATCAACTCACAGATATCAAATGGTGGATCAAACAAGCGTCACAAGGCACGAGAATCCAAACGTCCAGGTGTATCACAGTGGCAAGTCTATTATAATGATATATGTATAATTATATCAGAACCTATCCGCAAATAAAAATGCTAAAGCAATTGGTAGCAACAATCCACAAACAATCGGGAGGTTTAACAACACTCCCGGGAGCATACCGAGCGGACAACAAACACCCGAAGAGATCATAGGGCCCCAACCGGGAAGTGAAATATCATTACTGGAAACCATTATGCCCATACTCGTAAAAATAACCAAATCGGGTCGCTCGATATTTCCCAAAACACAAAACAAACAAAAATTGCAAAACTGCCTGACGCAGCATGCGGGCCTCATAAAACCCCAGAGACCAGCCATGCGGCCCGCATGGCAGGTCATTGAATGCAGTTGACTTTCTGGGATGCGGGCCACTTGGAACACCTAAAAACCCACATGCGGCCCGCACCAACTATTTTGTCTTTTAGCGGATTTTTACCATTTTTCATTTTTGGCTCGTTTCGACAACGGGGTTTTGTTCTAACATGTTCCAGTAGCCATAATACAATTTCTTAAACCCTTAGGCCATGTCCATTCTCAAAAAGTAAGTCCCGGTTTGTCTTAACTTTACCCGAAAACATTTCTTTACACAACTTTAACCAAAACCGATCGTTCCAACACTTCATTGACTATCAAGAAACTGTCCTAAATTTATTTTAATGACCACTAGGCTACTGGAATCTTCTGGGTGTTCATATACCCTTAATATAATCCAAATATCTTGGGATTTTAACCACAAAATTACAAACAGTGCCTCCACCCCATTACCAAACCTTTCATAATGTGACACCTTGTCAGTGATTTGGTGGGTTTCCTAGGCCAATATCCAGATTCCCAAAATCATACCCAAAAACACAACATCCGTGCATCAAGGACTTGTACCTTAGGTTCAAAGTCTTGTACCAAAGCAAATCCGAGCACTCCAACTGGACCTCTTGCTATTTCCAGCCTCCTTGATCACTCTAGAGATTAATTCCAAGCTTGCATGCATCATCAAACTCAGATTAGGTTGTGGGTTTCATAAAAAAATATGATCAAAGTCAAAACCGAATACAAACTCACCTGGGTTCACCACAAGAATACTCCCACAAGCTTTTGATCACCTTGGATCAGACATGCAACACCTTCTGGGACCATAATAACTTCTTCTCAAAGAGGATCCATAACAAAACTATGCTAAAAATGGAGAAACAAACGAATATGTAGCTTACCCGAGCCTTGTATGACCTCAAAATGCTTGAAACTTGTTGTTCAAAGCTCCTCCTAGCCGGAATTGGGTATCTCAGGGGAAAAGGGACGGAAAGGAGAGGAGTTCTCCAAGTGGTTGTGGTGAAAATGAGCAGAAAATGGGTGAAAACCCGTTTTTATAGACCTGGGCGACATGCGGCCCACTTGCGGTGCACAAGAAAGTCCATGCCGCCCGCATGGACTAGAAACACTCGCGGATCCTGTTTTGCTAACCCCCGAACCGCCCCATCGACCCGAAACACATGCGGCCCTCATAAGGGAAACAGAAGACGCATGCGGCCCGCATGTGCCAACTTTTCACTTTTTCTTTTAAAATTTTCCGTTCGTTCTCGTCGTTTTATCAAAGTGTTACAATCCTCCCCCCTTAAAAGAATTCTGTCCCGGAATTTTCTAGGACTGAAAGAGATGAGGGTATTTCCTACGTATGTCCACTTCTGATTCCCAAGTATGCTCGGGTCCACGCCGAGCATCCCACTTAACCTTTACCATTGGAATCTTCTTTCGGCGTAACTTCTTCATAATCCGTTCCACAATCTCTATAGGCTTCTCTGTAAATTTCAGCTTTTCATCCACGTGAATTTCCTTCAACGGAGTTGCTAGAGCCTCATCAACTAAACATTTGCGCAAGTTCGACACGTGAAACACGTCGTGAACTCCACTGAGTTCTTCAGGCAAATCCAATTGATAGGCCACCTTGCCGACTTTGGATATAATCTTGAAGGGTCAAATGTAACGAGGACTTAACTTTTCTCTCTTTCCGAACCGAATAATCCCTTTCCAAGGGGATATTTTCAGCATTACCATATCTCCTTCCTTGAATTCCAATGGCCTACGACGATGATCGGCATAACACTTCTGCCGATCATGTGCGGCTTTAAGCTTTTCCCGAATTTCTCGGACCTTATCATTCGAAGCCATAACCAACTCTGGTCCTGTAAGTTGCCCTTCTCCAACTTCAGACCAACATAACGGGACTCTACATTTTCTGCCATATAGAGCTTCAAACGGAGCCATTTGTATACTAGAGTGATAACTATTATTATATGAAAACTCTATCAATGGTAGGTGGGTATCCCAACTGCCACCGAATTCCATCACACAGCATCTCAACATGTCCTCTAAGGTCTGGATAGTTCTTTCACTCTGCCCATCCGTCTGTGGATGATATGTCGTACTCAACTTCACTTTAGTCCCCAACGCTTCCTGAAGACTTTACCAGAAATTGGAAGTAAATCGGCCATCTCTATCAGACACAATTGATAATGGAACTCCATGCCTTGACACAATTTCCTTTACATAAATCTTAGTCAATTATTCCATGGGGTAAGTTTCCTGAATCGGCAAAAAGTGAGCTGACTTTGTCAATCGGTCCACGATTACCTAAATAGCATCATTACCACTCCTAGTTTTAGGAAGCTTAGTTACAAAATCCATAGTCACCATGTCCCATTTCCACTCGGGCATTTCTAAAGGTTGAAGTAAACCAGCGGGCTTCTAATGCTCAGCTTCTAATACTTGGCAATTGCTCTCTTCATCCCCGACCACCAATAGTAGGGTCTCAAATTCTGGTACATCTTATCATTACCAGGGTGCATCATATACTTAGACTTATGCGCTTCACGAAGGATCATTTCACGGAGACCACCTCCCTTCGGCACCCAAATCCTATTTCCCAATCTAAGGATACCATCGGGTCCCTTGGTAAGGCGACCCACGATGGTCATCATTTCTTCTTTTCTATTCACTTCTGGATCAGTTATTTAGTCCTACTGAGCTTTCAAATTTCATCGATCAGATCAGCACGCACATCTATTCTCATTGCACGAACCCTCAGAGGCTTGGTTCTTTCCTTTCTACTTAATGCGTCTGCTACTACGTTGGCTTTCCCGGGATGATATTTTATCTCACAATCGTAATCACTTAACACTTCCATCCAACGCCTTTGACGCATGTTTAATTCCTTCTGATTGAACAAATGTTGAAGACTCTTATGATCTGAGAACACCACAAACTTGGTGCCATAGAGGTAGTGCCTCCAAATCTTTAGGCAAACACTATTGCACCGAGTTCCAGATCATGCGTAGTGTAATTCTTCTCATGCGTCTTTAGTTGCCTTGATGCATAGGCGATCACTTTGTTTTGCTGCATCAGTACGCATCCTAACCCGTTGATCGATGCATCACAGTAGACAACAAAATCTTCTGTTCCTTCAGGTAAGGAAAGAATAGGAGCGGTGCTCAATTTTCGCTTCAGAAGCTCAAACGCATCAGTGTGTTTCTGCTTCCAATCCCACTTTGCATTTTTTTGAGTTAATGCGGTTAACGGTGTTGCTATTTTTAGAGAAATCCTATATGAATCGCCTATAGTAACCTGCTAAGCCCAAAAATCTTCTAATTTCTGTCGGAGACTTAGGTTGTTCTCAATTCATTACCGCTTTAACCTTAGCAGGGTCCACTTGAATTCCAGCACTACTCACAATATGCCCTAGAAACTGTACTTCTGTAAGCCAAAACTCACACTTAGAAAATTTAGCATAAAGTTTCTCAAATCTTAGTACCTCTAAAATCTTTCTAAGGTGTTCTTCATGCTCCTTCCTTGTTCGTGAATAAATCAATATGTCATCTATGAAGACTATTACAAACTTATCGAGGTAGGGTTTACACACTCGGTTCATTAAATCCATAAAGATTGCAGGCGTGTTTGTCAATCCAAACGGCATCACGGTGAACTCATAGTGTCCATATCTTATCCTAAATGCAGTTCTTGGAACATCTTCTTCTCTAACCCTTACTTGGTGATATCCAGATCTTAAGTCGATCTTTGAGAAGTAACTTGCTCCTTGGAGCTGATCAAACAAATCATCTATGCGAGGGAGTGGGTATCTATTCTTGATCGTTACCTTGTTGAGCTCACGGTAGTCAATGCACATGCGCAAAGACCCATCCTTTTTCTTTACAAACAAAACGGGGGCTCCCCACGGGGATGAACTAGGCCGGATAAATCCTTTATCCAGAAGGTCTTGCAGTTGACTCTTAAGTTTTTGCATCTTCGATGGTGCAAGGCGATAAGGCGGTTTAGCTATCGGTGTCGTCCCTGGTGCCAATTCAATTTGAAACTCCACTTGTCGCACAGATGGCAATCTCGGTAGCTCATCCGGAAACACATCGGCGAATTCCGAAACAACGGGTACATCTTCAACCCTTTTCTCATGAGGGACTTCTACCAAGTTAGCTAGGAAAGCATGGCATACTTTCTTCATGCATTTGTTCGCCTTGAGCATTGAAATTATCTTCCATGGTCACGCTTGACGATCGCCCACTATCGTGTGAATTTTCCCGTCCGCGGATTCAACTTCCACAATATTCTCGTCCCAACGAATCGTAGCTCGATGTCGAGTCAACCAATCCATTCCGAGTACAATATCGAATTCACACAAGGTCATGGGAAGCAGTTCTAAATCAACTAGGGCATCATCTAATCTTAACTGGCAATTCTTAACAATTTCAAGGATACTAACTTCTTGCCCATTAGCAGTTTATACAATATATGGTCTATCTAACGTATGTAAAGCACATTTCAATTTGGGTAAACTTGAAGTGGCCACAAAACTCCTATTAGCTCCACAGTTAATCAATATACTAACAAACACATTGTTCACAGAGAACATACCAGATATAACATCATCACTATTACGAGCCTTTTCAGCAGTCATGATAAATAGGCGAGGTTTACCTTTTGGACCTCCACCATCTCTTCCTCTGTTTCTATCTTTGGCGGCATCCTTGGGTTTTGGGCAGTCAGCAATTTTGTGTCCTCTGTCGCCGCAGTTGTAACAGGTAGCAGGCTTTGTGCACTGGTTTGCAAAGTGACCAACAGTGTTGCACTTGTAGCATGTAGGCCTTTCTCCCTTGTAGTCTCTGCCCTTCTCATCTCTGCCTTTCTTTCTATCTCCCCTATGATCTCGGTCATGGTCCCTTCTCTTTCCCTCAAACCTCTTATGGCGACCTGAGGATTCGTTCCTTCTCCCAGATTGGCGGATCCACTCATCACATAAAGTGCCAGTCAAATTCATTACCGATTTCAAAGTGTGAGGTCGAGAAGCTCTCACATCTGCCTTGATTACTGGGCTCAGACCATACAGAAATCGACAAATCTGGGTTTCTTCCTCCTTTGCCATATGAGGAACAAGATTCAGCAGCTCATTGAACCTGTTAATGTACGATATGTAGTCTGACCCCTTCATATATGCAAGTGAATAAACTCATTCTCCAACTTCTCAGATTCATTTTCTGGCAAAAACTTTTCCAACACTAATCTGCGGAACTTATTCCAACCCATCGAGTAAGTTCTGGTCTTGCCTCTTTTGTTCAGCTCTACTTTCCACCAGTTCAGAGCTGGTCCTTTAAATGATTGAGAAGCAAAGTTGATTTTGTCTCTCTCCGCACACTCGCTGATATCCAACGCACTTTCAACCTGATCCAACCAGTTTAATGCCTCAGTGGCACTTTTGTCTCCCCTAAAGATTCCTGGCTTACTTGCCATGTATGTCTTGTAGCTGCACCCTCTTTGGTATGCCTTTCTCTCCTCCTTTCTCTCTCTCTTTGCTTCGCGCTCCTTAGAGCTTTCAGAATTTTAACTGTACTTGCGATGCCTCTTAGGCTCGCTCCTCGAGCTTGCAGAAGACTCTTCTCTAACCCTTTTACGCTTCTAAGACCTTGGCTTTCAAGAACGCAGGAGGATTCATCTCTCACTATCTTGCGTTTTTCAGGCTTAGATTTCCTATGATGGCTCGATTCGGTTCTTTCTTCAGTTCTGGATTTCTGTCCTTTAGGTTCAACGTGTTTCTTACCCAGTCTTTTCTCCTGAGCGACTAAGTTTGGGAATGCAGTTGCAATCCCGTCAGCAATCAGTTTCAGGAACCTTTCTTCCTGCTCTTTTTCTCGCCTCTGCTCGGAGGTTAGAGGGTTTTCATCCACAATACGTAAGGAGTTGCCGTCATTTTCATCATTGCTCTGTTCAACAGTATTCTTTGGAATATCACCACCATTCTTGGGATCGTCAGTAGCATGACGTGTCCTTCTGGTAGTCCTGCTAGTAGTAGCCCTCGTCATTGGCTGAAATTTGGATGAAACGTAATTAGAATTCCCACAAAGGTTCAAATAAACTCCCACAAACAGAACTGTGATACGGACATAACTCTTTATGAGTTATTCAAACGGGGGAACAAACGCTTGCTTCGGTCTTGCCCCTAACAAGTGTGGACCATAGGGAAGCATAGCTTCGGTCCAAGTCACCGGGGATGCGCGGAGGATACCTATCGGATACACCCGGAACAGGGGGCTCACGAAACTAAGCAGTGTCATGACTATCAAAGGAAACAAAGGATAATGGAGTTCTAAGCAATTCCTACATATTAGGCAATCACTTACTCCTAGCCTCAACAAGCTATACAATCCCTAGTGCAATCGAATCCACAATCAACAAATCACAACAACACTAGGATTTATTAAACCACAATACCATAACAAGTCTTACATAAGTTCCCGCATGGACTAGAAACACCCGCGGATCCTGTTTTGCTGACCCGCGAACCGCCCCATCGACCCGAAACACATGCGGCCCTCATAAGGGGAAACAGGAGAAGCATGCGGCCCGCATGTGCCAACTTTTCACTTTTTCTTTTATTTTTTATTTTTTTAAATTTTCCGTTCGTTCTCGTCGTTTTATCAGAGTGTTACAACCGTGAGGTGGACCGTCGAAATTTTAACATATGCAGTAGGGATTCGCAAATCTTCTAGACGTAGAGCACGCAGGGCTTTGAATCCAAATACATTACCTATTAGTGCTACAGACAGTCTAGCGAGAGGAATGGACGTGATTGATACGGGAGCTCCGCTAAGTGTTCCGGTTGGTGGAGCAACTTTCGGATGAATTTTCAACCTGCTTGGGGAGCCTATTGATAATTTAGGTCTTGTAGATAATAGCACAAAATTTCCTATTCATAGACCCGCGCTTGCCTTT
>JBCNJP010000023.1:42670932-42703432 GCA_039602395.1 Deinandra increscens subsp. villosa | reverse complement strand
GGCAAGAGACAACCTGGCGAACTGAAACATATTAATAGCTAGAGGAAAAGAAAGTAAAAGCGATTCCTGTAGTAGCGGCGACTGAAATGGGAGCAGCGATCGATATACATATCAACAACTCCCAATTGGATTAGTTTCTCTTCGACAAATAAGTACTTGGTCCATAAAAATCCTGCCTAATGGCGAGATAGTTGGAGAGGTGACAAAACCTTATACCTTTCATTACAAAACCAATAAACCAGAAAAATATGGATTATTTTGTGAAAGAATTTTTTGGCCTATAAAAAGTGGAATTTGTGATTGCGGAAATTATCGAGTAACCGGAGATGAAAAGGAAGACCCGCAATTTTGTGAACAATGCGGAGTCGAGTTTGTTGATTCTCAGATACGAAGATATCAAATGGGCTACATCAAACTCGCATACCCGGTGATGAATGTGTGGTATTTGAAACGTCTTCCTAGTTATATTATGAACCTTTTAGATAACCCTCTTAACGGATTAGAAGACCTAGTATACTGCGGTGTGTGATTTGATCGAAATTCTGATTTTACAGATTCGAAATGAGAAACTGTCATCCCATTTAATCCAATCGGGATGCCCTTACCTGACATGTTTCTTGGTAGGAGTAACATGAAGCTCAGAATTAAGGATGTATTCAAGACACTCCCCAAAAAGGGAATTGATATATGGTAAATTTCATGAGAATTTTATGCCTCGTAAAAAAAAGACTTTTTCTTTTGTGCAATTGAACAGTTCCTTTTCTTTTACAAAGAAATTATGTTCAAGTAAGCAAATAGAAAAGTTGTCATGGTTACAAGAGTCTATCTATCGCATATAGACTTTAAGGGCATCGTGGCCTAACCGTCGAGGTAAAGTCGGGACCTAAAAGATCGAATTGAACAGTACATAGACAAGTAAAATCCTTATGCATTCCAAGGTACTCTATTTAATTAAGAATTACGGGACTCATCATTCGAGAGGATGAAGACTACTCAAGAATTTCACATTTCATTTATGTCATAATTGAATAAAGAATTCATAAAATCTAAATCAAATAAAAAGAATAAGGAAGACAAAATCAATGAAGTTTTACTTTATCTTCACTGTAAACTTGAGTAAGGAGTAGATCTTTTTGGATTTTTCTAGAATCTGAAAGCCAGAACTCCTTTCTTTTTCTTTTTTTCTTTATTTGACCTACTTTAGCCGGATCAAATGGAACTTTCACGTACGATTTTGAGGGGGGGGGGGGCATCCTATCCTAATTTTTATTTTGCTAGGCCCATAGATAAAAACCCACTTTTTTACGATTACGAGGTTTATTGGAATATGGAATTCAGCACTGGAAATACAGGATCCCAATTTTTTTTTACTACCCGGAGCTTCGATACATTTTGAAATCGAGAGACGTCTACCGGGGGAGGTTCTATCAGACAACAATTATCCAATCTATATTTACGAATGATTATAGATTATTCATTGGTAGAATGGAAAGAATTGGTGGAAGAGGAACCCACAGGGATGAATGGGAAGATCCAAAAGTTGGAAGAAGAAAGGATTTTTTGCTTAGACGCATGGAATCGGCTAAGCATTTTATTCGAACAAATATAGAACCAAAATGGATGGTTTTGTGTCTATTACCAGTTCTTCCTCCTGAGTTGAGACCAATCTATCATATAGATGAGGATAGACTAGTGACCTCGGATATTAATGAAATATATAGAAGAATTATCTATCGTAATAATACTCTTACTGATCTATGAACAACAAGTATAGCTACGCCAGAAGAATTAATAATATCTCAGGAAAAATTGCTACAAGAAGTCTTGGATGCACTTCTTGATAATGGAATTTGCGGACAACCAATGAGGGATGATTATAATAGAATTTACAAGTCACTTTCAGATGTAATTGAAGGCAAAGAAGGAAGAGTTCACGAGACTCTGCTTGGTAAATGAGTTGATTATTCAGGGCGGTCAGTGATTGTCGTGGGCCCTTCACTTTCATTTCATCGATGAGGATTGCCTCACGAAATTGCAATAGAACTTTTCCAGATGTTTTGTAATTCGTGACCTAATTAGAAAACATCTTGCTTCGAACATAGGAGTTAATAAGAGTCAAATTAGAAGAAAAAAAACTGATTGTATGAGAAATACTTAAAGGAATTCTAGATGACCAGTCTGTATTGCTTAATAGAGCGCCTACTCTGCATAGATTAGGCATATAGGCATTCCTCCCCGTTTTAGTGGAAGGGCGTGCTATTTGTTTACATCCATTAGTTTGTGAGGGCTTCAATGCAGACTTTTACGAGGATCAAATGGTTGTTCATGTGCCTTTATCTTTAGAGGCTCAAGCAGAGGCACGTTTACTTATGTTTTCTCATATGAAACTTTTTTCTCCAAATATTGGAGATCCCATTTCTGCACCAACTCAAGATATGCTTAGTGGACTCTATGTCTTAACGAGTGGAAATTGTCGGGGTATTTATGTAAATAAGTATAATCCATGTAATCGTATAAACTATCAAAAAATGAAGATAATAACTATAAGTATACAAAAAAAGAACTCATTTTTGTAATGCCTATGATGCAATAGGAGCTTATCGGCAAAAACAAATCAATTTAGGTAGTCCTTTGTGGCTGCGGTGGCGACTAGATCAACGTGTTATTGCTGCAAGAGAAGCTCCTATCAAAACTCATTATGAACCTTTGGGGACCTATTATGAGATTTATGGACACTATCTAATAGTAAGAAGTATAAAAAAAAGAAATTTTTTTTTATATATATTCGAACCACTCTTAGTCATATTACTCTTTATCGAGAAATAGAAGAAGCCATACAGGGGTTTGGCAGGGCTGTTGTAATTCTATGCTACTAGCGGGAATTCGAGTCTCGCCGGGTTAACTAGGACTAGAATTGCGGAATTTCTACGTGAATCAAGATCTAGAAAAGGAAGTTTTCCAATCACTGGCTCAAACCCATTGTTAACTTCTACTCAGCGCAACGCAATATGGAGGTACTAATGGCAGAACGACCCACTCAGGTCTTTCACAATTTAGTGATAAATGGAACTGCCATGAAACGATTTATTAGTCGATTTATTGATCACTATGGAATAGGATATACATCACATATCCTGGATCAAGTAAAGGCTCTGGGTTTCTGACAAGCTACCGCCGCATCTATTTCATTAGGAATTGATGATCTTTTGAACAATACCTTCTAAAAGATGGCTAGTTCTGTTGATACATGAACCTTGAGTGGTCGTCACTGTTCGAATTGTCAAACAGATTGAGTTGACTTGAACGTGTTCGATTCACGTCAGGTTCACCATGGACCCCGCTTCTCAGGGGCACTGCCCCCGAATCCCCGTTAGGTGGGAATTTCAAAGAAGCGGTTCAGTTATCGGGTTTACCCTTGATTCGGTAGCTAAGGGGTGTTATGTTTGAAGAAAATCTAGATTCCAATACTTGTTATGAGTTAGTGATCGAATTTCAAGAAATGAATTTGTGGGTAGTCATTTCTTGATGATGGACAGAGATTCATGAATGGGTGTTTCTGATGATGGACAGAGATTCGGAGACATGGATATGATTACTTTGAGGCGATTGTTTAAATTTCGAGAAATTAAATCTTTGTGATTCCGTTTCACAGAGTTTGTTTGTCTACACAGACTGAAGAATATTGAAGATTTGAATATGTCACTTATTTAGGGGGAAATTGGGGACCCTAAAACTTTCAAGTTTCGTAATTGAAAAAGTGAATATTCAAAAGCAATCATTTCTGGGATGATGGTAATTTTTTATCTGCATGGAAAGCTGGTGTATTCTGATGTTCGTGCGAACTGATATGTTAAAGTTTTCGGTTATGGTTTGGAACTCACTAATCAAATGCCCGATACAGTGTTAAGTCATGAAGTTGACGTTATAGCCTTTGATTGTTGATAGGTTGGGATAGATTTCATTCTGAGGAGGAATTTCCATGATTGAAGATGCTGATTGTGTTTGTTTTCATAAAGATCAGAATGTATTACAATTCAGTGAAGATTGAAGATTTTCTGTCAAATGCAGTGATGTTTGTGGATTTTGTTTTTTTATTCACGACGATTAAATGAAGTGATCCTGCATCTTGATGTCATATCTGGTGGTTTGAAGTATCCCTCTATGTGACCGATGAGTTCTCACCGTGGATGTTCTTGAAGAAAGGGTGAATTTTATTGATTGTTATGATTGTACAAGATTGCAAGTTGTTTCCCGCATACTTGATGATTCGGTCAAGGGGAGTTTGCTAAAGAGAGAGGCGTCTGCAGCAAGCTGACTGAAGTTTGCTAGAAGATCAAAGTCTGGATTCGACAGTAACTTCCAAGGGGGAATTTGTTGATACATGAACCTTGTGTGGCCGTTACTGTTCGAATTGTCAAACAGACTGAGTTGACTTGAACATGAACTGTGGTTCGCACCCCAGCCGAACTCTGTGTTCGGCTGTGTCCGAAGGTTGTTCGAACTCCAAGTTCAGAGGGAGTTCGGAGAGGGTTTGGAGGTGCCCAGTTCGGACAGAATGAACAGTATAAATAGTTTCATCATTGTATTTCATTGTAAGTTTCTGTCCTGAGTCTATGTGGTTCAATGTGTTGAGAGGGGAGGTTCTGTCCAACCTTCCCCAGAGCTTAATTGTTGTATACTCCTTCGGTTTATGTAATCATTCAACACGATATATGACAAAACTTTTGTCTCGACATTATTTACCATAGAATCGATCCGTATATGCTTTTTCAATAAAGCTATCTGAACATCAGATGCAAGATATATCACGCGTAGACTTGTTGAAGTAGTGCAACACATTGTTGTATGTCAAACAGATTGTGGCACCTTTCGAGGTATTTCTGTAAGTCCTCGAAATGGAATGATGGCGGACATGATTTTTTATCCAAACATTAATTGGCGGTGTATTAGTAGATGCTATATATATAGGTTTGTGATGCATTGCTACTAGAAATCAAGATATTGGGGTTAGACTTATCAATAGATTCATAACTTTTAGAGCATAACCAATCGCAAATTCGAACCCCCTTTACTTGTAGGAGTACATCTTGGATTTGTCAATTATGTTATGGCCGGAGTGCAGCTCATGACGACCTGGTCGAATTGGGAGAAGCTGTAGGTGTTATTGCAAGTCAATCTATTGGAGAACCGGGCACTCAATTAACATTAAGAACTTTTCAAACTGGCGGAGTATTCACAGGGGGTACTGTAGAACATGTGCGAGCCCCGTCTAATGGAAAAGAAAATTCAATGAGGATTTGGTTCATCTGACACGTACACGTCATGGACATCCTGCTTTTCTATGTTCAAGAGACTTGTATGTAACTATTAAGAGTGAAGATATTATACACAATGTGTGTATTTCGCCCAAAAGTTTTCTTTAGTTCAAAACGATCAATATATAGAATCAGAACAAGTCATTGCTGAGATTCGCGCGAGAACATCCACTTTGAATTTGAAAGATAAGGTTTGAAAATGTTGGAACTTTGTTGGCAACACAAACTATTCACAGTTGAGTATTGCTGGTGAAGACCTTTTTGATGTCCTATTTTGTTTTGATACTTTGTTTTGTAATAGAACGTGAACTTGTACTTAGAAACATTTTTGTATGAATCTAGCGTACTTGTTTCTTTCTCTTAGCGAACTTCTGTGAATTGAACTTAGCGGACTTGTTTAACACTTATCATATTTGTTCAAAGTTTGTCTTAGCGTACTTGATTTGTTCCTAGCGGACTTGTTTACTTAGCAGACTTGTTTCTAAACTTAGCGAACGTGTTTTGCTCTTAGCGAACTTGTTAGCGGACTTGTCCATTCTTAGCGAACTTGTTAGCGAACTTGTTTGTACTTAGCGAACTTGTTAGCGAACTTGTTTGTACTTAGCGGACTTGTTAGCGAACTTGTTTGTGCTTAGCGAACTTGTTAGTGAACTTGTTGGTACTTAGCGGACTTGTTAGCGAACTTGTTACTGCTTAGCGAACTTGTCTGTGCTGATAGAATATTTTGCTGAAATCTAGGTCATGATTGTGTGTGTCAAACATTTCTTTTGTCCTATGCTCTCATGTAGTATATATATAGTTGAGAAAACCCTATTGAGGGACGGCACTCCTGGAATATCCTACACGAGAGTTTTTGTGTGTTTGTTCTTGGTGTTAGTGCGTGTTCTTGAGCTTTAGTAATCATCAATGGGTGAACATTGATGCAGATTCATACAGAATCGACCATCACACATGATTTCCGCACTTGTGAAAAATTTTCAAATTTGTTTTTCTGTTGATTCTTTGTTAAAATTGATGAATGGCGAGATTTACACTAATAAAACCGAACCTATTGGAACTAATCTCTCTCAAAAACATCAAGTATTGAAGATTTTAGAGGCTAAAAGTGGTGGTTTTTTGGTGTTCTTCACATAATCTTACTATTTCATCAAATTAGGTCATTTAGAGTGGTTTTGGAGTTTGTGTCAGTTGAGTAAAGTAATCCTACGTGAATTTCGAACCTAATGATGATCTAAAACATAGATTTTGTCAACATTGATTGTTGAAGTTTGGAATTGCTCAAGAACTAGCTGTTCAAATTTTGGCTAAGTCTGGAAATTTGATTTTTCAAATTTTTTGCTCAAATCTCACTTGTCTATGACTAATTATGTTTGTTTATGTTTGTGAATGTAGGATTTGTGTGAATTCAAGCATTCTACAAGCATTCGAGCATTTTGAACCAAGCGTTCAATCTGGCCGAACCGTTAGTCAATTTAGCAAATTGGTGCTAAATTTTCGTGTTTCTCACTTCCGATGGCTGAAGGAAATCAGTTTGCTCCTGTCATGCAAGGTCACAATCGTCCACCAAAACTAATGGGCGCAAGTGACTTCGATGATTGGAAAGGGAAGTTTGTACTATTTCTGGAGTATGTTGATTATGATCTTTTGACTTCAATCGTTGAAGGTCCGACTGTGTTTGAAATAGAAGAAGTTACTGCTCCTGGCATTGTTACTACTACTGTCGATGATCCTCCTAACAACAGGAAGATGATTCCAAAACCTTTGGATAAGTTGACTCTTGCTGAAAGGGCACAAAGGAAACTTGACATGCGTGCATTGGGTTGTATAAAGATGGCACTGAATGATGACTTGCTACATCAATTTCACGAGGCTACTTCAGGACATGAGATCTGGGTTGGTTTGGAGAAAAAGTATGAAGGCAATTCGGCTACAAAGGAGAGAAGACTTGAGAAATTGATCATCAATTAGAACCTAATCGATGGCTGCGTTTCTCTCCTAAAAAATAGGGGTGAAATTGGCGATTTTTTTCTAGGGTTCCAAAGCAGATTTGTTGATCCGTTCTTCCTGATTTCATCTCATATTATCATCAAATCGTCCATAAATCACGCAATTCAGTAACCATTATCGTTCGCTTCTCCATAATTCACAACATATTCGTGATTTGGGGTCTGAATTGTGATTTGTTTTTAGTCCGTCATCTTTATATCGTTTAGGGTTGCAAACCTGATTCGATTCGGCTGTCACGAGCTCTTCGTCTGCTAGGGTATTTTTCAGCGCCGTCGTCACGAGGTCCTCGTCTACTTAAAGCGCCGTCACGATTAGGGTTTCCTTCCTGGTCTGTTTTCAGCGCTGTCACGTTTAGGGTTTGCTCGTTATGGAGCCTGGTAAGTTCTCTAATCTAAAAAACGTGGATGGCCCTATTCTACATAGTCGTGGGATCCTAAAGACATCAGGTTTGCAAATCGGGTCTAATGTAGTTCCGTCGTTACCAGAAAAAATCCCGTCAGCCGCAACACAAGACAACATTGGAACGGATTCTGGTAAGATTAGTGAAGTGGGGGTTGTTCACGGTGATCAGGTGTTAATCCTGGATGGGGAAGTGATTATAGATGGTAATCCGTTGACATCTGTTTCTAAGGGTGCTTTGAATGCCGGTAAACCTCCGATCCATGCCGACGTTAATGCTGTTGGTAACGCCAATGGGGCTGGTCAAACCCCTTCACATGCTGGTGACCAGAATGTTGATGCAACCAAGGTTCCTGTCAACTTGGTTGTTCCCATGCAAAAGAATGGTGACCACGTTTCTTATGCTGCTACTGTTGTTGGGACTAAAGGGTCTGCATGTGATGATAATAGAAGTTACGTGAAAGAGAAGGATCATAATCAGGTTAGTAAACAATGCAAACATGTCAATTTCAGATGCTTAGTTAGTGAAACAATTCTTGATGATGCTGATGTGGTTATATCTAAAGATTCGGTCAAAATTGTTCAAGATAAATTTGCGTTTACTCTTGTTGGGTACTTCTTGGATGAGAGGATTGCTTACCCGGTAGTCGACTATTATGTCAAGGCTAAATGGGGTAAATATGGTTTGCAAAAATTAATGATGAATGCGAACGGATTTTTCTTTTTTAAGTTTGCAACCAAAAAGGGAATGATGGGCGTGTTAGAAGGTGGTCCTTGGATTATCCGTAACAAACCTATTATCCTTAAGGTTTGGAATCCTGCCACAAAATTAGAGAAAAATGACATCAAACAGGTAGCGGTGTGGGTTAAGTTCCACAATGTTCCTATCGCGGCTTACACTGATGATGGGCTAAGCTTAATTGCTACTCGAGTGGGGGTACCGATTATGCTTGATTCGTATTCTTCGGAAATGTGTGTTGATAATTGGGGTAGGAGTAGCTATGCTCGAGCTCTCATATCTATTTCTGCTGAACATGACCTGTTGGATACTGTTATGGTTGCTATTCCGGACCTGAATGGGGATTCTTTTGTGAAAGAGTGTGTCACCGTGGAGTATGAGTGGAAACCTCCTCACTGTTCCCACTGCTGTGTTTTTGGCCATCATAAGATTAATTGCCTTAAGCAGGTTCGAACGGCTACCCCCTCGGCTCCTCGAAAGGTTGATGATCATGGTTTTGTTGAAGTGTCTCACAAGAAAAAGGCGAAAAACAAGGGGTCCATATAAAAAATCAGAAGCCTAAGTTCGAGTACAGACCGGTCACTGGAAATGGTAAAAAGTTTTCCCCTTCGTCTGATCCCAAGTCGTCGGCTAAGTCGTCTAAGCCTGCAATCTCTACTAAAACTCCTATGAGGCTTTAGATGGCTATAGGTATTACGATTCTTCGGGTTATGAATATGCTGATTTTGTGGATGATGGGCGTTATGGGAGTATGGTGGACGATGTTATTGAAGATGATAATGAAATGGGCAAATTTATGACATCTCATTCAGCGTCTACTTCTAAAGGAGCATCTACTTCTAAAGGGGCAAGCACCCCTATGCTTAAACGTGGTTTCTTATGAAGTGTTTAGCCTTTAGCTTCTTTTGGCTCCGGCGTTGGAGCTGCTCTGGGGCATATGTGTTTGATGATGGTGGTTGATTTCAGGCGTTTGCAGCGGTGAAGATCTAGTTTTCATTAGACTAGGTGTTTCTTGGTTGTTTTGTTGGGTCTTTTGGTTTAGTTTATTATTGTTTACATACTGGGGCATGTCCCATGTATGAACTAGGTTGGACTCTCCTTCCTACTTGTACTTCATTGTTCTTGGAATAGAATCACCGGGGAAACCCCTTTCCAAAAAAAAAAATCGAAGTTGGCTTTTAACACCTTCGCTCACAGAAGTGGAGAATTGTTTGAAACACACGTCAACCGCTTCTACAGAATCATTACCGAAATGACTACCAAGAAAATTCGTCCTGACTCTGGAGATATCATAAGGAAAATCCTGCATTCTTTTCCTCAGGAATTTGCCTCATATGTCACTTACCTGATAAAAAGTACCAATCTGACTCAAGCTGACTATCTGGATATGATAGACAAGGTGAGAGACTATGAAGTAAGAGCGGTTGAACGTAGTGGTAAGTCACTTATGGGAAATGTGACTTCAAGGGGCTCATCTTCCTCAGCTCCCAATGCTGCATTTGCTGCTTCTGCTTGTGAAGAGAATTACCAGTTTTCCAACTCGTCTGGCTCTACACTGCCTGCAACTGCTTCATCTCCTTTACCAGCTGTTATCCAAACTGAAGTATTTGCATCTCATGCCACTCATTAACCTTCAAATGCTACATATGTTCAACAACCACCGTCTTGGTTCATGGTTCAGTAGTCAGCACCAATTTCATTAAACAACACCAGTTTGGACCAAGATTTTTGCAATGCTTTCCTGGCTTGCATGAACTCTCAAATGTCTGGGAACATTGAGACAATGTCTGTTTGTCAAGAAGATCTTGACCAAATTTCTGCTGATGATCTGGAAGAGATCGACATCAAGTGGCAGATGGGTATGATAGCTGCTAGAACGAGGAAGTTCTTTAGAAAGACTGGGAGGAAGTTATTCCAACCTCCTTCAACTGCCAATATCGGGTTTGATAAGTCTAAAGCTCAATGCTTCAACTGTCAAGAGCTCGGACATTTCGCACGTGAATGCCCAAAACCTAGGACGTGGAATTCTCCGGCAAGCTCGGGTGGAGGTAATCAGGCTTTTCAGAAACAAACTGGTAATGGAAGCCAGTCATATCAGAAGCAAAGCATCCTATCAGAAACCTCAGAATGCCAACTCTAATGTCTCTCATCCTGGATCGTCTAATGTAGAGGCTAGATTATAAGGCTTGTAATATTAAACATGTTGGGCTGGGCTTAGAGGGTTTCATTAGAATCATAGGCTAGTTTGCTATTGTATTTAGGCTAGTTTATGATTGGGTTTGGGTTTACTATTGGGTTTATGATCCACAAGGGGACCAATAGTAAACCCATTGGGTACCTATATAAACCCTTCTGTTTATGATCAATGTAAGCTTTGATATTAGAGATTACGATTTCTGCCTTCTTTGGTGTTTACGATCCGTGTTCATCAAGCTTCAAGATAGTAGTTGTTCTTCATTCAAGACTTCATCTTTTACTTAGATCTAGTCTATTCTTCTACTATTCTTCTTGAATCGATCTTATACGAGGATTCCGCACTCGTGTTTGATTAGATATCGTGTGTTTGGGAGATTTTCGGACCTTCAATTGGTATCAGAGCCAAGAATCTTAGATTCGAGGCTCTCACGATATAGATTCAAGCAGTTTTCTGGGTTTTAGTTCTTGTTTTTGAAGATTTGAAGGGTTTCTGGGTGATTACGATTTCTGCTACTGCTGCTCTTCGCGTTTTTCTGGGTTTTCAGTGTGTTTACGACCTCATCTGTTGAAGATCTTCATCATCAGAGAGTTTACGAGATCAAGAATCAATTTTTACGGTGTTTACGATTCTGCAGGATCGTAATTGGGTGATTACGACATTTTTTCATCGGAAACAAGAGTTTACGATTTTGGTGGATCGGAAACAGGAGTTTACGACTTTCGGGATCGTAATCGGGCATCGTAATCAAGTTTACGATTTCTTCTGTCGGTTGTGTGTTTACGATCAGGAGATTACGACCAGCTGTTTTGTCTCAATCGTAAACGGGTGTTTACGATCGGAAACATTGTTTACGATCGGAAACAGGGTTTTGCGGCAAAAAGTCATTTTTTTACACTTTCACGGAAACGGAGGTAACTTTTGACTCGTTTGGAGTTAGAAGCTCAAATTTGAACACGGTGTTCGTGACACTGAGCCCCAAAATTACCCTAGACTAATGTCCAGGGGAGCTCGTTTGGACCCCCAAATTCCACTCCGAAGGCCTCCGTTTTTCAGTTTTAAGTTTCTGACACTTTTGAATAGTGATTTTGCCAATTTTGCCGTTTTTGCTTATTTTTCAAAATTTTCAGAAGCTGCATAATGAGTTCAGTGGTTGAAGAAAAGAATATGGTTGAGGACAAGGATGCTTTCTTAGATGAAGTTGAGGAAACTAAGATATGCCCGAATCCTACATGTGCTCGATTAATTCCTGGACTTAGGCAAATCTGTAAAAATTTTGAGTCAGAACTGTTTGAGGTAAAATGCGAGAGGAGTTCCTTTAAGGGTAGATGGCAAAAGAATGAAGAGAAGGTTAAAGCTCAGAAATTAGACATAGTGAAATATAAGAAACTTGCAACTGAGAACGCTTATCTGTATGACAACGCTAAGTTAGAAATAGCTGAGCTTAGTAAGCAGATAGATGACCTTAAGCATAAAAACAATGAGTTGCAGGTTAAACTTGATATGAATCAAATGAAAAGCAAAAGAATGCTTGATGCTGGAAAGGAATTGTCACATGCTGTTGTGACTGGTCAAGTTGGGAAACACACACCTGGATTTGGGTCAGAAAAGACTGATAAGGCCTTGGCTGCAAACAACATTATTCCTCCACCAGTTCCCAGAGACATTATAGGAATACTTCTTAGTGAGGATCAAGTTGAACGAACCAAATCTGATTATAAAGAAGCTGCTCCTCCTATTGATAGTGTATTGGTTGGAACTACACCAATGACTCAAGAAGAAATTGACAATGAGGCAAACATGACATATGGTGAAGGGTGAATAGAGGACGTATCAAGAGATGATGCTGAGTGCCAGGAGTATAACAGATGTCACAACTCTAAGTCTGATGAGGGTGGGATAAAGTTGAAACCATACCCTGAAATTGAAACCCCATACTTCAAGGTAATTGACAAAGTCGAAAGGGAAAAGGTGATCTTGACGACACGGCCTGAGGGGAAGATCTTCATGACATCTGGATCAATGTTTGACCAAGAACCAGATGTAGGATATGAATTACCGTCCTTCTCCTCCAAGTTCAAGGGTATAACCGATGGAGTGATAAGCGAACCTAAAGTTGAGAGGCCAAAGATTACCATCAAGCATCCGAGTGTGAAGCAAACAACTATGGTGAAGAATGATAAGATGAAAAGTGTGGCTGGGTCTCCCAATTCTTCAGTCGGTTCATGCAGTTGTTAGTGCAGTTGCAAGAATGGTGCTTCTTCATCAGGAAATCCAGAGAGCACAAAGACGATGAGGACGGGTTCTACTCAGGCTTCAAGGAACCAGCCGAAAGTCAAATCTGGAGCTGCAGACAAGGCAAGGAAGCAGACACAAGGCAAACCAGCTCCATATCAGCCACCAAAGTCAAATGGGTACACGTCTGACTTCTATCTAAAGAAGCAAACTTGTTTTAATTGTGGCATCGCTAGTCATATTGCTAGAAACTGTCTTTATCGCCCCTATGAACCCTATTTTCCAAAAAGTCAAAGGGTTTCATCTCAGGAGTCTGTAAAGTCTAAGCCAATGATGGTGCAAACACCTAAGGCAATGAAGACTATAACTCCTAAGGTTAAACCTTCTGATCAACATTGGGGTGCTGCCAAAGATGAAAGAAAATCTTTAAATCAAAACAACAGCTTTCCAAGTTACCAAGATTTCCAAAAAAAGGTGAAGAAACATTTTTCAAAACAAACAAAGTCTGAAAAACCCAAGGTTACCCCTCCCAAGGTAACTAAAACTGTTTTAAAAAATGAGTCTAAAATGCAGAAGGTTGAAATACCTAAAGTCACAACTCAAAAGGTGACTAAAACAAAAACTGTTTTGAAAAGTGAATCTAAAACGAAGAAGGTTGAAATACCTAAGGTCACAACTCCAAAGGTGACTAAAACAAATGTTAAATCACCTGGAACTTGGAAACCAAAAATCAAGGCAGTTCCATCACAACTTCCTGATTTTTCAAAGGGGATGTTCTTACAAGAGGTATCTTTCATTGATTCCTCAGGTGTACCCAGAAAAACAATGGCCTGGGTACCAATGGCTAACTAATCTCTCATTATATGCAGGAACAGTCAAGGAGGATTATCACTAACATTTTTATTGATTAATTTATTTGTTGATAAGTGATTGTTCCAGGCACAGTTTAGGAGACGTATCTTCATGTCATGTCAAGTAATCTATAAATGGAAGGTATGTCTCATTGAGAGGTAAAAGGTCAAAATCAGCATGAAAGGTATTGTTCTTAACTTGGTTGTTTGAATGATGAGGCAACAAAGGGTCTTTTGAGTCAAACCTATTTCATTAAAGTTTCAATTAAGCTGTTGATTGATTATGTGTTTGACTTCAAATGCAATGAAGTGTGCATGTCATGAAACCCAATTTTCTCAAAATTTTCAAATCAATACTTTGAAAGTTAGCTTGGCCAGATGTCTGCAAAATTTTGTGTTTTGTTCTTTTAAGTGTGCTTGTGTGTTTTATTTAAAAAAAAAAAAAAACTGAAAAATGATGTTCACAAGATTGTGACATTTAAAAATCAAAAAGCAAGGGGAAGAAATGTAAAAATGAAGAAAAAGTTGACCCCTAAAAAATAATGTGCTTTTCAATTTTTAATTGTTTGTGTCTTGTTTTTGAGAAGTTTAGGGGAAGTAAAATGAATGACCGGGTTGGAGACGGCTGACACGCGTAAGGCGGAAGTGAAAAGCAAGCTCCACGGTGATATGCTCGGTAGGCTCGACCTAAACTTATGACCTCCAATGAAAGTGCAGTGAACTTAAAAGATATATATGTTTAGTTTCCCATCCCAGGTTGCATGGTTTAAAAGACTGAGTCCCGGCAAAAATGGGTTGAGAGTGGTAATTACCTAGTATTCACTCTCTCACACGCCATGTCTCTGCTGTCATGACTACACCACATAATAAAAAGAAAAGAAAAAGAAATGAAAAAAAAAATAAATAAATAAATAAATAAATAATCACTCAGTTGGTCTTCTTTGCATGCTTAGCGGCCGACCTGATCACCAACTGATGGTTAATGAAAATAAGTGGTAGTCATAGCCGTGGTGCATGGTTCCTCAAGTTGGGGGTTTGTGAATCCTCAATAAACTGTGAGGTTGGGTAGGTTTTGCTGTGTACGCTTGGGTGTGGGGAAAATTAAACATGATGGTAATAATGTACTATATTAAGCATGACGCATTCGGTTGGGATTAAACGGGTTTGAGTTTAAAGCGGACAAACATACCGGCAATCACCTGGACTAGTCGAGTAACTGAAGCTGAAAAGGGTTCCTCAGTCAGATTCATACGGTTTGATCCCTTGTAAACTTTCTCATGTTTGGTTTGGTAAGTATTTGTTTAGTTTATATCTTTCGTGTGTGAGTCGTTAAGTTCTTTTTGGTGAGTTTTCGTCTTAGCCAGGTCAATTTGAGAAGTCAAAATGTGTTTTTCATGGGTTTCAATGCATGACAATATGCCCCCGACAGATCTTGCCAAATTTTTAGGGGAAGGAGTATGGGATAATAAGTATTATCCGAAGGGAACTCGAGGATGATACTTATTATCTAATGGAAAAGACTTCCTCCGTCAGATCTTGACAAATTTTTAGGGGAAGGAGGGAGGATAATAAGTATTATCCGAAGGGAACTCGAGGATGATACTTATTATCTAATGAAAAGACTTCCATAATACATAGTATCTGAAGGGAACTCGAAGATAATATGTATTATCTCAGGGGAAGTCCTTAGATGAGGGGAAGTTATCAGCTAAGGGGAAGTCTTTAGAGGTCTTGGGTTCAGGGGAAGTTTTATAGAAAACCCGTAATCTATATTAGGGTTTTTGGTTAAAATTATGTTAATTTGAATCAACCGAACAGATGATAATTACCTTCTAACCCAAATACCAGTCATCAAATGTCTGGTGGAGTATATTTTTTCAAATGTGTGTCAGACAGGTTGATGATAGAAAGATGTTGCTGCTGCTCAAGTTAAAGAACCAACCGGACAAGACTTCCATCTGAAAAGCAACTGTTCAGGGGAAGTTGTTGGTATCTTTACAAGTATCCAAAAGCTTCAAAAGTTTTTCAAAGAAAATGCTCACAAGTTTAGGGGAAGCTGAAGATTTCAAGTCAATCTTTGAAAAAGAAAATGATACAGAGAGCAGTCAAAGTTCATGAAGTTTGAAGTTCAACAATCAAGGTCTTCACAGTTAGAGGTTTTTCAAAATTTAACCTCTAATTGTTTTGAAGATTCAAGACAGTTACCGAAGATTCAGCAAGAACCAATTCTTTCAAGAAAAGCAAGTCAATGAGAATCCTCCTCTCATTAACTTGTTCATTTCAAGAAGTTCAAGCTGATGCTGATCAAGAGGAAGTCCCAAGTGCCCGTCATGCCAGCCACTCAAGAAGAAGAATTTCAAAGATCGAAGACATTTAATATCAGATTATAAGGCTTGTAATATTAAACATGTTGGGCTGGGCTTAGAGGGTTTCATTAGAATCATAGGCTAGTTTGCTATTGTATTTAGGCTAGTTTATGATTGGGTTTGGGTTTACTATTGGGTTTATGATCCACAAGGGGCCCAATAGTAAACCCATTGGGTACCTATATAAACCCTTATGTTTATGATCAATGTAAGCTTTAATATTAGAGATTACGATTTCTGCCTTCTTTGGTGTTTACGATCCGTGTTCATCAAGCTTCAAGATAGTAGTTGTTCTTCATTCAAGACTTCATCTTTTACTTAGATCTAGTCTATTCTTCTACTATTCTTCTTGAATCGATCTTATACGAGGATTCCGCACTCGTGTTTGATTAGATATCGTGTGTTTGGGAGATTTTCGGACCTTCATCTAACTCACAAGCTGCTCAAGGAGTCAACAACGGAGGAAAGGCATTAGTCTCACTCGAAGATGGTATTTATAACTGGACTTCGTCTTCATCATCTCAACCTTCAAGCCAGTCAGACTATGCACTAATGGTCAACTCTGATGGTGAGGAGCATTATGGGACAGTTGAATTTGACCCTCTCTTCCCAATGGATTTTTGTCTAATGGCTGGAGTTGATTAGATTATTAAGAGTTTTCTCCTACTGACAGAAACGTCACTGTTGTGAATCCATCTGAGATAGAGACGGAGGCAAGTAAGCGTCTTCTGGAACTTCAGAAGGATACAATTCCAGATGAGGTAAGATCGTCTTTATGTACTGAAAAATGTCGTGATACTGTCGCTCGCTATCGCGCGTACAACCTTGAGTTGCATGCGAAAGCGAAAGAGAGCGAGAGTCATGTTGAGCTTCTTCAAGCTAATGAAAAAGATTTTTTGGTCAAAATCAAGTCACTTCAAGATGACATTGAGATCATGAAGCACACAGAATCAACCTTAAAAATTCAAATTGCTGGTTTGTTGAAAACATTGACTTCTCTGAGAAACAGCTACGCTGAGGCTCGAGAAACAATCGATTTGATGAAACTTAATCCTGAAACTTTGGGAAGCGCGGTCGCTAAGAACATAATGTCGCGTCTTAGGACAGGTTTGGGTATAACACGGGAGAAGTGAAAGTGCGACTGAGCATCCACTCAACCACATCTATCTTTGTGCCCCCCGAATTGACTAAATTTAATCCTAAGAGTCGAATTAAGTTCATCGACCCCAGTTTGATTCCGTGTACTTCTGAAATCAAATCGATGGAAGAACAACTGGCTAGATCCAAAACTGCCGTTGATCTCCCACCGATCGATGAAACATTAAAATTTGGAGATTTTGATGCTATTTCTTTGAACTCTGTCAATACTAGTCTGTCTGAAGCATATGTGCAAAAAGCTGCTGAAACCGAGTTTCTCAATTTTGTGTACACAAAATACATCAGAGGCTCAATCATTTTTATTTAATGAAAACTATGATGTTTTTAACACAAATGAAATTGTTAAAAGAACTAAAACCACTCGAAGGCGCAAGCCCAAGAAGAAGGTTGCAAATGAGAAACTTGTGATTCAGCAGGACATTGATGATTATGAGTTTAATCGTGCTTTTGCCGAAATGGCTTTAAAACATGGTAAGACTGTTATGCACACACAAGTTGGTCTTACAATCACCGATGGTAAGGTGATCACTGTTCCTGATGCACAATCAAACCCTCCAACGATGTCTGCTTATACAACTTATGCATCCGTGACTGTTGAGCCAACTGTTACATTTATTTGCAATGCTCCCAAAGTGGCTGGTAAATCCACTTTGGTTCTTTTCAAGAAAAGTGATCCAAAGAAGAAGAGACCACAAAATGAGCCTGTTTTGACTTGTCAATCAAGTGTTGAAGATCAGCCCACTGTGGTCGAGCTAGATGCAATAACCGTTGATGCTACTGAAACTTAGAACACCCCCAAGAAAAGGAAACAAACCAGAAGGAGGAAGAAGAAGACTGTGGTCACTGAAACAGAAAAGGATGAGTGTGCAACATCCAATGAGCCACAACCAAAGGCTCCCCAAGTTGCTGAACTACCTATTGTGGTTGACACTAGTGGAACGGTTGAGACTTTGGGTTGTACAGTTTGCGGGAATCCACACCATGATGCAAGGGTGTGTGTATACAACACGGGTTATCCTTCCTTTGACAACATCTCAATACCTCATGTTCATTACTACCCATAAGGAAATCAAGTGGCCCCAATGTATTATGGGAATTATGGTGAGGACTACATGGTTCAACAACCTGACACCATGTTTCAACAGTCTTACCCAAATCAACTCTACATTCCTAACCAAGCTCAATATGTTCCTCATGGAATGGGAAGGAAGGTAAAAGCTTTGAGGCCACAAGTTCAACAACCAGTGAGGATGCCTGCACCAAATCCTGTTCCTATAAGATCTTGGACACCTCGACCAAGGCCTGCTTTTATGCCTAGGTCTATGATGGTTCAACAACCTAGAAGGGCTCCTCGACCAAGTGTTACATCTACAACAAATCCTCATGTTGTTGTTCAAACAACAAATGCTCCTCCAGTGAAAACTGCACCTAAGAAGAAGGTCCCATGTCAATCTGGCCCGGGTCCATCTCAAAACTAATCACTTTCTTTTAATGTGCAGGGACTGGCCCAGAGTGCTGCCAACACGTGGTAGTTAATAGTGGTTGTTCCAGGCACATGAGAGGGAACAAGGACCTGCTGTATGATGTCAAAACAATATTGCACGGTGGTCCTGTTGCCTTTGGAGGTGATGTTCGGGGTGGAAGAATAATAGGAAACGGTCTCTTGACTAATGGTGAAATTTCATTTGACAAAGTGAATTTGGTGTCTAATCTGAAGTTCAACTTGCTAAGTGTCTCTCAAATCTGTGACAACAAAATGCCAATGTTCTTTGATAATCGTGAATGTTATATTCTGAAACCTGGCTTCAAGATTCCTGAAGATCAGATTCTATTTCGAGCTAAACGGAAAGGGAATATGTATGCTCTGGATATGTCTGCTTCAAGGCCGACTGGCTCTATTGCATGCTTCTTGGCTAAGGCATCAGAAGACGACTCTACACTATGGCATAGGCGAATGGGTCATGTGAACTTTGGGAACATGAACCGCCTTGTTAGGGGGAAACACGTTGACGGTGTGTCGGAGAAGGAATTCATCCACATCGACAATTGTGTGGCATGTCTAAAGGGTAAACAACATAAGACTTCTCACAAGCCAAAGCCACCGGGTAGAACGACAACAATACTTCAACAACTCCATCTAGACCTCTGCGGGCCTGTAAGCATCAAGATTTTAGGGGGAAAGTCATACTGCTTGGTTATCACTAACGACTACTCCAGATACTCATGGGTGTTTTTCTTGAAAGAGAAGTCTGAAACTGCTGAGATTTTGAAGGATTTTGTCACATGTATCAAGAACAAATGCAGAGAGCGGGTTAGAATCATCAGATCAGACAATTGGTCTGAATTCAAGAACCAGACATTTGACGCATTTTGTAATGAAAAAGGCATAACTCGACAGTTCAGTTCACTGTATACACCGCAACAAAACGGAGTAGCTGAACGGAAGAATAGAACTATCATCGAAGCTGCTAGAACAATGCGTGCTGATTCTAACTTGAAATTATCTTTTTGGGCAAAACCTGTCAACACAACCTGCTATGTTCTGAATAGAACACTCCTGGTCAAACATGCTAACAAGACGCCATTCGAACTATTTTCCAAAGTTAAACCAAGTCTAAAACGATTAAAACCGTTCGGATGCACTTGTACTGTATTAATACAGACGGATCAGTTAACCAAATTTGCCCCTAGAGAAAATGATGGTTATTTTGTTGGATACTCAATGACCTCAGCGGCCTATCAGGTGTTCAACAGAAGAACTCAAGTTGTTATTGAGTCATGCAACGTTACTTGTAATGAGCATACTCTGAACACTAGAGATCCTGCTCCGGATAGCATGTATGACCTAGAGTCTTTCTCTTCAACTTTTAATGTGTTTCAATCTGATGATGTAGGTACTTCTTCTGCTGATGTAGGTACTTCTTCTGCTGCTGTTGATCAAGAAAATGAAGCTACCAATCCTATTGTTGATGTGTTTGCACCTATTACTTCTTCGATCCTAGATACCATTTATTCAGTTGATCCTACGGAGTTATCAAGGGAAATCCATTCAACACCTTCAAGTAATGTTAATGGCACTTCATCTTCTACCTCAGCACCTGAAATGCCCACCAGTCAGATTGATGAACAGGTAATTGTGGAAGCTGAACCTGCACAAGCAACAACCGAGGCAGACAACATTGTTGAAATTGATACTGTTGCGCATGATTCTTACTCAGATGACGTAACAGAGATTGATACTGGAGAGACACCAGGCGATGACCGGCAAATTGGGAATTTTGATTCGTCCATTCCAACCCCTGCTGTTGAAGAGACTCGAATTCACAAGATACATCCTACGAATCAGATCATCGGGTCGGTTGACAAACATTTCACTAGGAGTCAGTCTAAGGAATTGAACACATGTTTGTATTCCTGTTCCATTTCACAAGAAGAGCCTCCCACTGTTGCTGTTGCCCTTTTAGATGATAACTGGATTGAATCCATGCAAACAGAGTTACTACAATTCAAATTGCTCAATGTCTGGCATTTGGTAGATCCTCCTCCAGGCTTAAAGCCTATATTATCAAATGGATCTTCAAAAACAATAGAGACAACCATGGAATTATTATTAGAAATAAAGCCCGCTTAGTTGTGAAGGGGTACATGCAAGTTGACGGCATTGATTACGAAGACGTCTACGCGCCTGTCACTCGTCTGGAGGCAATTCGAATCTTCCTGGCTTATGCCACATAAATGAACATCACTGTTTATCAACTTGATGTGAAGACCGTGTTTCTCTACGGAGAGCTTGACGAAGACATGTTTGTAGAACAACCTCCGGGGTTTGTTGACAAATCTTTCCCTAAGAAATGTTACAAACTGGATAAGGCCCTCTATGGTCTACACCAAGCCCCAAGGAAGTGGTATGAGACGTTATCGACATATCTGCTGTCAAATGGTTACAAGAGAGGGGTAATTGATCAGACACTATTCATTCGACATGTTGGTGAAGATATGCTGTTGTGCAAGTGTATGTCGTGACATCATCTTTGGTTCAACCAACGTCAGCCTATGCCATGCATTTGAGGCGTTAATGAAGAAGAAATTTAAGATGAGTGCAATGGGTGAGTTGACATTTTTCCGTGGAATTCAAGTGAAACAGAAACCGGATGGCATTCTTATCAGCCAAGGGAAATATGTGAAAGAGATCCTGAAAAAGTTTGGGTTTCAAGATTCTAAAGACTTCTCTACGCCCGTCGTCACTCGCCACAAGTTGAATTAAGATCCGGAAGGTGCTTGTGTAGATGCGCACCTATACAGGTCTATGATTGGCTCTCTCATGTATCTGACAGCGAGTCGTCCCGACATCATGTTTGGAGTCTGCCAGTGTTCCCGTTTCTAGAGTAAGCCGAAAGAATCGCACTTAATGGCCGTGAAGAGGATTTTCCAGTACTTGAAGTCCAATCCAAACAGAGGACTTTGGTATCCCAAAGATTCGCTCTTTGACCTTCGAGCCTTCTCAGATAGTGACTACGCCGGTTGTGAACTCAATCGCAAGTCTACCACGAAACGAGCTCAGTTTTTAGGGAACCGTCTGGTCTCATGGCAATGCAAGAAGCAGACAACAGTGTCAGTCTCAATGGCTGAAGCGGAGTACATTGCTGCTGCCTCCTGCTGCTCTCAAGTGCTTTGGATTCAGAATCAGCTGCTGGATTACGGTTTGAATTTCATGGGTACCCCTATTCATATAGATAATACTGCTGCTGTTTCAATTGTTAAAAATCCCATTCAGCATTCTAAGACTAAGCATATTGAGATTAGGTACCATTTCATTAGGGATTGTGCTGAGAAGAAACTAGTCACTTTAGTCCATGTTAATTCAGATGATCAGTTAGCAGACCTTTTCACTAAACCATTTGATATGTCTAGGTTTAACTTTCTGATTAGTGTTGTAGGCATGATTAATTATGATTGAACCTTCTCCATTCCCTAGTATGTTAGTATCTCGACTTCATTGGCTTAGTAACTTAGGAGTGTTATCTATTTTCTCTTTATGCTTGTTTGATTTTCTTTTATTATACTAATCTCTAAATTATTTTCAGGTTTTTTGTTTTTTTGACTCCTTAAGTCATTTTTCAGGATTGTCTGACCTTGATTTGACCTAAACACTTTTGTTTGTGGTTGTCTTGTGTCAAGTCTCTGTTAAAAGATCAAAAAGATTTTTCTTGTTTATTTTTGTTTTCATGTCAGTCTGTCGTGCTTACTATGTGGAAGATAAACCAAAAACATTGAAAATTTGACAAAAACAACAAAAATAGTGCCTACTTTTGTAATTCATCAAGTGTTTTTAAAACACGTGTCAAATACAAAGAAAAATAAAAAATCCTTGGTCTGTGGTCGGACAAAATGTAAGGAACATGATATGATTCTGGTCTTATAGATCTAACCATAGGATATGATCCAATCGACCGGTAACTCTATCATTTGATGTGTTGGTAGGCTCAACATACTGAGAAGTAAACAAGTCTCTGTGATAACATATAATTTCATTGAGAAATGTGGACCTTGGAAGTTTAAACAGTGGCATATTCTTTAAATTTGCCCTTCTCATTAGTACTAGTAAGAAAACTCTAATCACACATCCTCTGTTTCTTCAGTATTAAGTTGACTAATTTCATAACCAACTCATGAGACTCATGTGCTGAGGAAACTCTGACCTTGAGTCTCATCCATAAATAAAGCTGAGACACATTTGCTGTGAGAAATCACTGATCTTGTGTTCTTACGCTCCATCATTCCATAAAATAAAGTGAGAGGTCATCTGCTGAGGAGACTCTGACCTTGACCCTCTCACCCCGCCAAAATTCATACATCTATAGTCATGAAAGAAGGGTTATCATGATTTCATGACTATATCCATGAAATAAGTCACTTAACACTAAAAAAGGGGGAAAGATTACTTTTAAAAGGGTGATTGAATCTGAAAAGCTATTTGATGATTGGTAGAATACTGTTAACTTCCAACCTAATAAGGTCCACACAAAATATTTCTCTGAACTGGATAGAAAACATGATAAATACATCACATGAGACAAGTTGAAAATTACCTTGTATGAGCTTAAGTGGATAAACAATACCGACTATCTGATTTAGGGTATCGGACCCGAAAGGTGAATTGAATTATAAGTGTTATTGATCACATAATTAACCGGTATGATTCTAAACATGTCTGACCATGACCATACAAAATTAGGTGAATTTTCAAAGTCAAAGTGCTTAAATTTCCAAGTTTGGTGAAAATTGACCAACTTGTGCTAAAATCAATCTTGGTATTGGTTTGAAGTTAACCAACTTAAAAGAATACGGATTCTTGAGTTCGGGTGGAAAATTGACCCAACTCGGATGAAATTGAAAAATTTTGGGTTCGGGTGGAATTTCTTGACCAATCAAGTCAAATTTAGGTACTAGGTGTGTCATGGTCAAATTTGTTGAAATTAACAGGTACTTGACTTATTAATACAAAAATTTATCTTCCTGGTAGGTTACTGGTAGCAGACATGCTTTTCTTTAAAATTTTAGTTATGTTGTAATTTTTAAGAATTACAATTTTACCTTTTGTTACAATTCTGCTCTTAGCGGACTTGATTTTTGCCTTAGCGAACTTCTGACTGAGGCAAGTCCGCTAAGAATGATAAACAGGGTTGCCTTTAGCGAACTTGTTTAAATTTGACTTGTATTTTTTGAATTTTTCCTTAAAGTCCGCTAAGAACAATTTGTTTTTAGCGAACTTGATTATGTTTGTGTCTTTTGTATGGTGAGAAGTCCGCTAGGTTGAACTTGTCCTTAGCGAACTTCTCCCATGCTTCATTTTTCTTTAAGTGTCTGAGAAGTCCGCTAAGAAGAATTTTGCCTTAGCGAACTTCTCCACTTGCAATTTAAAGTCTACTGAGGCTAAACTGTTCTTAGCGAACTTGTTTATGCCTTAGCGGACTTCTTTTTACTTAGAAAATTTTTGATGTCTCAAGTTCAAATTAGCCTTAGCGTACTTAATTTTGCCTTAGAGAACTTCCTAGCTTAGCGAACTTCTTTTAGGCTTAGCGTACTTATCCTAGCCTTAGCGAACTTCTTTTAGGCTTAGCGTACTTGTCCTAGCCTTAGCGAACTTCCTAGCTTAACGAACTTCCTATAGGCTTAGCGTACTTGTCTGTGGCCTTAGCGAACTTGTTTTAAATACTCTCCCTTTTTAGCGTACTTGTTTCAGTCCGCTTACACTTAGCGGACTTGGAGACTGGCTTAGTGAACTTATTTAAATTCTAGATATTTATAAGTCTGCTAGACCTAACAGTATATAAAGGGAGACTTGATAGTTTTCTTCATTCACGCATTCAAATACACATACACCCGCTCTCATTCTCTCGAATCGGCGATTCATACCAATCCACTGTTCGATCAAAATCCACACATTCTCTCTCGAATCTGTCACCCTAGTTGCAATTAGGGTTGATTCGCACACTCTCCTTGCATACACAGGTTCGATCTCACACTTATTTAGGTCGATTTTGGTTTTCGGTGATAATGATGAACCGTAGGTCCAATTCTCAACCTTTTTGGGTTTCTAATGGCTTAAATTGATGTTATTACAGATTTCCCTCATCTTAACTAGATCCTAATTAACGTGTGTTTAAGTTTAAGGTATGTGAAACTTGTATCTCATTTATCTCCTTGAATCCGAGAAAGTTGTGAACAGGGATATGGATGAAAGTGTTTGTACATGAAATTTCTTTGAATATTCTATAACAGTTGGTTGTTTTGTTCTAGTTAATTAGTTTGAGCCATGAAAATTGTTTGAATTGATAAACTATGAACTTTAAAAGCTATGACCTCAGTTATTTAGGATACTTAGAATTTTTTTTAATTTGTTAAATTATTGAAACTTTGGTTAGTTTGTAGAGAACTCAATGGGAGCTGCTACCAATTCCTGTTAGGTTACACAAATCAGATTGTGCATACATGCTTATGGGTGTACATCTGACAACTTAGAAGTTTTAGTTTAATTACACTCAATGATTGGATTGACCTAATGAATTCCACATAGTGTTGAATTTATCTAAGTCTTCAATCAGAATCTATTTCACTTAATAGCCTGTGACTAAATTGATGAGACTTAAACTTGTGAATCTGCCAATAACTTTTGATTAGCAAATTCAATTAATCAAAATTGATAGATTAAGCTTGAAGTTTCTCAATAAGTCATCATTTTCAATCTGCCTTATTTTTCTGTGTTTGTCTAAGTCTGACATAGCTTGTCTAATCTCAAAACAGAATTTCTTTCAGTTGAGAGATTGATCAAGAACATTGCATCCTTTTCTATTGATCCTAGAAAACTGTAGATCATCAAAAAGGAATGTTGTTCTATCAAATGACAACTTGGGTTAAAACTCAAACTTAGCTACACAGGGGCAGATTTTTCTTAATTTTGGTTATATGAAGCCTACTTGATATCTAATATAAATTGCTTGATCCCAGCAGATTATTCGCTGAGACAATTGAGAACTCATTACATCTTAGATTAGATCTTAGTTACCTATAGATCTTCACAAAGGTATGTATTTTCTCAATACAAGCATTCATGTTGTTAATCAGGTAGTTCATCAACTTATTTCATTCTTATGTATATATAAGTCTTACTTTGTGTAAGTAGACATCCAATTGAGCCTAACACCGGTGGTTTAGACTGGCTACGATCCACATGTGTCTGAAATTAGTCCATAACTCAGGTGAAAGGATCTTGGACTCATTTAACACAAAGTTAGATTTAATTTTGTCAATCTTGACCCATCTAAGTTAATTTGACCATCTTTGTGATTTATTAAGAGCATAGCTACAGAGGATGTGATCTATGATACCTTTAAGGTTTATATGAACTATCTTAGGTGGTTAAGCTCTGGTTGAACACTTATTTGGTCATATTGACTTTAATAAGTCAAATTTGGCAATGAATTGTTTTTATGTGACTTATGTGACTATCTTTGCTTGAATGAAAATTTGGTGACATGGTTATGTTTTGTTTAATCCATATGTGCTTATATTTGTATATTAGGATTGAATTTGACATGTATAGACACCATCTAATCAGTTAAGCATAAATTGTCACTCTTGTCCTTAAAATGGTCAAATAGAAACACTTGACCCATTAGGACCTCTTGCATGTCTATAGGTGTTAATTTGACTCTGTTGCTTCTAGACAGTCTTTGTTGATGTCAAAATGAGATTTATACACTTTGTAATTAACTTTAAGTGTTGTGAATCTGAACGAAAATTACTGATATACAAGGATTATTCTGATAGTTTGACAAGTTAATGCTACACTCATTACATGCATGAAATTTGGTACTTTAGGTAGGATAGACCTGTTATATCCTAACTTTCTTGTCCTACATCTGAAAGTGCTGATTTTAACTTAGTCTTCTTTGTTCTAATCATAAGACATCAGATCAAGGAGTTCACAAGTTCGGGTGGAACCAAGTCACAATCTGACTTTCACTGAACTAACTTGACAATCTGGAATCTCAAAACCTCAGAATATGCTATTTAATCTTAAAGTCAATTGGTTTTTGATCCCAGATTGCCAAAACCTCCTCTATTTGATGATTCTGATTGTTGTTGAGTCTCAGTTGTAGAATTTTTCAGTAATTCGTCTCTGACCCAATAACAAGTCAAAATTTGGTTGGTTCAATCTAAGTTTTGGGTCATTTACAGTTTCTTATTCAATACTTTCCTTTTAGTCAAAATTTTATTGGAGATTTAGATCTGGCTCCTTATTTTCCAGATTTTAAATTGTACCACACACAAATTATTTACTTCCTATGATACTTACTTATGTTAATCATGATATTCCGGTTGCATGTGACCAATTTTGGAGTATATGCACTATGTGAGTTGTTTTATGTCATTGATACTTATGTGAAAAGCTCTGTCACTGTCACGAGTCTAGAATGACATGACATTCATTTAGTGTCAAATTGGATATAATCCTTTAATTCTATATGTGCAGATGCCTCCCAGACAAGCTGCTGAAGCTTTAGAGTTTGGTCATTTACACAGCGGAAGATGTGTGTTTAACAAGAACTGGAAAAGTGATGACGAGCAGGCAATTGACTTGTTGCAGCAATCAACTTGGGTAACAGCAATGCAGATTAACCATGTTATCTACAAGGGTATAATTGAAGCTTTTTGGAGCAATGCTCAATCTACAGAGCTGGATGATGAAACAAGCATAATAAGGTCAAAGATACAAAATATTGATGTTGAGATCACTGAAGAAAAGATCAGAACTGTACTGAACTTGCAAGATGCTGACATGCCCAAGACTTTTACCAAGGCTCAGTGGCAATCAACTATCTTAAGGATGGGTTACTCTGGTGTATTTCTTCCAGATGTCAGCAACAAAATTCTCAAGACCTTATTTCCGATTAATTGGAGGTTTATAATCAGCTTCTTTATTGCTGCCTTTGGACACAGAAAGGCAGCTCTAGATGATTTTGTTGAAGAAACCGCATGTGCTCTATATGGGTTTGTCACTGGCGAAGGCTACAATCTATCACGCCAACTACTCAAATGGATGATCACCAATCTACATCCCACTGGAAGGGCAAAGAAGTTTCTGATGTACCCTCGGTTCATCCAGGCTATCTTGGATCACTACTACCTAACCTTGATCAAGCAAGGAGAAACCATCTCTACAAGTTCAATGAACTCTGGCTCATACAGCAAGTACCATAAAAGTAAATATCAAGGGAATGATGTACCCTTCTTTCCCGAGATGATTGCTCGGATTGCTCCTGCCGGTGCTGAAGGAGATATTCAGATGGGTGAAGCTGCAGTAGAAGCACAAATTTAAACCTACTGATGTGGCTTAAGTCCACCATGAATTGGACTTGAATTCCCCAGTCGTCACAGATCCTGCTGCTGCTGTTGAAGACCCTGGGAATCTCCAGGGTATAGGTGCTGAAGCTTCTGAACATGCTGAACGCTTCTCAAGTCCTATGTTGGTTGATTTGTCTGAAGAAGGAGAAGGAGACGACGATGATAATGAAGAAGGGTCTGACTCCTCTGACTCTGATGATAGTCCCACACAACCTAAGGGCATTCATCCTCGGAAAAGACAAAGGACTGGAGACTAATCCAGTGCCTCTACAGCTTCGACACCACAATCATCCTCTGACGACAGTTATAATCCATCACAGGATGAACAGGATGATGAGGAAGAATCAATGTCTCTCAACGAGGATGATCTTAAGGAAAACCTTGAAGATGGAACTGGTAGTCCTCCCGAGTATCCTCCTAAGACTACCTTACAAACTCTGACAATAACTGGTGGGAGTAGTCACAAATCCGCTGAGTTCTTCATCAGAGCTGAGAGAAGTAAATCCTGTACCTGTAGGGCTATATTTATGTAAGGCATGAACATTAGTGTTGGGCTTAGTTTATATTAGTTTTGGGCTTATAATTTACTAGTTAGTGGGCTTGTTTAGTGTTTATGATTGGGCCTTATGGGCTTCCATATAGTTTACGATTTGTAATAGTGGGTAGTATATAAACCCACTTGATTATGATTGTAACCAAGCTTTTCAATACACTTTCATATTTACGATTTCTCTCTTTATTGTGTTTACGATCAGCTTCCAAGTTAGAGTGTTATCATTCAAGATTCAATCTTTATCTTAGATTGAATCTATTTCTTCTACTTGTTTCTTGAATCAAGCTTATACGAGGTTTCCGCACTCGTATTTGTCTAGATATCGTGTTGTTTGACTGATTTCGGACCTACAATTGGTATCAGAGCCAAGAATCACTGATTCGAGGCTCACACGATATTGATTCAAGCTGTTTTCTGGGTTATTGTTCGAGTTTTTGAAGATTCAAAGGGTTTTCTGTGTTTACGACTTCTCCTGCTACTGTTCTTCAAGTTTACGACTGGGTTTCTGGGTTTTATTGGTGTTTACGACTGTTTTGGTTGAAGATATTCATCAGTTTTGAGTTTCCGATTTCAAGATTTCATTTTTATCGAGTTTCCGATCCGGCAGTTGGTGTTTACGATTTCTCTTGATCGTAATTGGGGTTTACGACTTTACTCTACCGGAATCTCGAGATCGTAATCGTGTTTACGATCGGCTCTTATCGGAATCGGGTGTTTACGACTTCCGGAGTCGTAATCAGGTGTCGTAATCACAGTTTACGACATTTTAAGGCGGTTTTGGTGTTTACGATTTGGAGCTATATCGGAAACAGTGTTCACGATCATAATTAGCAGTTTACGATCGTAATCGAGTGTTTTTCAATCGTAATCTCATATTTTGGACATTTGGACTTTAGTTTTAGGTTTCCCAAGCTATTGATATGGATTTTGAGCCGAGCATGTATCAGAAATTGGACTTCGAGATCGGATCTATAACTCGTCCGCCAAGACTAACTTCAGCGGATAATTTCTTAGAGTGGAAATACAGATTTGAAAATCATTTGAAGAGTGTGGATCTGAGGCTATGGAGGGTTGTTGTGAATGGACCGTTTACACCTACTCACGCAACAGGACCAAATGCAGGAAAAGAGAAGAAAGAAGATGAGTATGATGATGATGACTGGGAGAGGTGCAACAAGGCTGAAAGGGCATTTGCAATAATGACTATGGCCCTAACTCCAGATATTGCTCAGGGATTCAAACACTGCAAAACAGCAAAGCAACTGTGGAATGCCTTGGTTGTTGCTTATGAAGGGAACCCTGATATTAAGGCTAGTCGGAAACAGATGTTGAAGCAGAAGTTTAACTTGTTCAATCATATTCAGGGTGAATCGTTTGAAGCTCAAGTTCAGAGGTATGTGTCACTGATGGCAGAGATGTCAAGTTATGGAGTAGAGCCAGATACTGAAGACAAGAATTTGAAGTTGCTGAACAGTCTGCCTAAGTCCTGGAACACCAATATATCAATCATCAAAGACAACAATAGGCTGAGTGAAGTGACTTTGGATGAATTAATCAACAAGCTGAAATCCAAGATGATCGATGATAAGCAGAGAGAGCTGAACCACATAAGTTCTCTAAGTTTGGCTGGAAAGTTGAATCAGGCTTTGCTATCGGAAGAAGTTGAGGGTAAGCATGAAGGAAAGTTTACAGGAAGTGGATCAAGCTCAGCTCCTATGTCTAGTGCTTTTGTTGCACAGCCCCAAGGCAGTTCAAGCGGAGGTGTCAACTCTGAAGATGTCAATGATCCTAACTTTGCCCTTGGTATGGGTTTCATGAACAGCTATCATGCCCTTGTGGCCGGGAATCTTGTACCTTCTGATATGGTGGCTGGTGATCTTAATCAGATAAATCCTGAGGACATGGAGATGCTAGATGTCTCTTGGCAAATGGCCACGGCTGTCTTCAGAGCCAAGAAATTTATGGCCAAAACTGGAAGGAACGTCTGGAAGGATCAGGATAAAATCAGAATGGGGTTTGACAAGTCGAAGCTAAGGTGTTATAATTGTGATGAGTATGGTCACTTTGCCAGGGAATGCACCAAGCCCAAGAAGGAAAGAGCTGAAGAGAAGAAGGTTGCTGAAGTGAAAGGAAAGGGTGATGCCAAGGCATTGGTGGTTCAGGAAGGTGGTGGTTATGACTGGAGTTCTCAGATGAAGGATCTTAGTTTGTCACATGCTTTGATTGCTACTGCAGAAGAGGATATTGAGGAAAATCATGCCTTTGTGGTCACTGATGAAGGAAAGCCTGAGGAGAGTCAGATAGAAGACAAGGAAGCGTTTGTTGCTGATGCTGAAAACCTAAAGGTATGTTCTGATCCCACTTGTGCTCGTATTATTCCTGGTCTTAGACAAATCTGTAAGAATTATCAAATAGAATTGTTTGAGGTCAAGTGTGAGAGGAGCTCATTTAAGGGTAGATGGGTAAAAAATGAGGAAAAGGTTAAGGCACAAAAGCTAGATATAGTAAAGTACCAACAGATAGCAACTGAGAAATCTATCCTGTATGATAATGCCAAGTTAGAAATAGCTGACCTTAGAAAACAGGTAGATGAATTGACTCATAAGACTAATGAGATGCAAGTTCAGTTAGATATGAATCAATTAAGAAACAAGAGAATGCTTCAGGCAGGTAAAGAACTATCTCAGGCAGTTGTTTGTGGACAAGTAGGAAAACACACACCAGGTTTTGGGTCGGAAAAGTCTGACAAGTCTGTGGCCGCAAATGTTATAATTCCCCCACCTATCCCTAGAGATATCATAGGAATGCTCTATGAGGAGGACCAAGTAGATAGAACTAGCTCAGGATATCATGAAGCTGGTCCTCCTAGAGATAGCTTGATGGTTGGTGTGAGCCCTATGACAGAAGTAGAGAAAGAACAGGAGAAACTTGGTTTATATGGGACAGGTAGTCAGAACAATGTAGTAGACCTCACAACTAAACCAGGTTCTTCCCAGGAATCTTTGAACAATAATGTTAGTTCGTCTAATGTTTTTGTTACATGTGCAGATGTTGTAGGCATTGAAGATGTATCTGGGGAGGATGCTGAATGCTTGAGAGTCAATGAGTGTCATGAGTCTAGTTGTTCTGTTTCTAGTTTACCTAAGGATGACGTTCTGGCATCTGTGTCAGAACTTGAAGCATCCAAGTCCAATCAAATTGTCTTGTTAAAACATGTTTCTAATCCTAATGAAGTTGTTAGTTCTTTTAAAATGCGTGTTCCTAACACAAAGATTGGACGTAAGTCTAAGCCCAATGATTTTATTCCGTATCCCCAGGTTGTGTCAACTTATAATAGAACTGATAAATCAAAATCTGAACAATTTTGTTTAATAACACAACCTGAAAAACATTCAAAACGTGTGATACACAAATGGGATGATCAACCGGAATGGAAGTCGTCTTACCCAAGACGCTCATACTTGTGTAGCAACGTCAATGGGCCTAGACAAATGAATTGTTTTCAATGTGGTCAACCAGGTCATTTTGCTGCTAATTGTATGAACAGACCCTATGAGCCATATTATCCGCAGAACAAGCGGACAACTATGCTTGAGAAAATGATGAGGGGTGAGAACAGAAATCAAAAACAGCAAGCATCGTCACAGGGGAAGCAAAGTTCTGAACCAATGAAGACTCAACAGTCTAAGGTTCTAAACACAAAGGCCCCAGTGACTGATGTGCTGATAAGTGTATATAAAAATGGGGTTCTACACTATCAAATTTTAAATTTATA